>CM060707.1:3245000-3833516 GCA_030686995.1 Artemisia argyi | reverse complement strand
TCGCATAAAAATTGAACGTTTAGTCTCCTGTAAAAATTAAATTTTACTCAAATTTTGACGTCAAAAAACTTTTTTTTTTTTTTTGCTTACTCGGTAAGATGGTTGTAACTCGGTAAATATTTGTTACACGGTAAAGTTCACTAACTAGATATAGCTGCTTACCGTGTAACAAATCTTTACCGAGTTACAACCATCTTACTGAGTACGATAACTTTAAAGTACGGTAACATTTTACTAGGGCGTCGGATTGAGGTGATATTTTTGATATTGCATATTTTTTCAAGAACTAGATGATGTCGTTGATGGATTTACGTGAAAATGTTTATTTAATTAATAATGGTCATTTGCGGCCGACCCGATCGCGTTGCAGTCTATCCGATCGCATTGACAGTTTTATGTGACAATGTTTATTTACTTGACAATGGTTATTTGCGGTCTATCCGATTGCGTTGCGGTCTATCCAATCACGTTGATGGTTTTAAGTGACAATATTTATGTATGTGACAATGTTTATCTGCGGTCTATCCGATCGCGTTGCGATCTATCCGATCGCGTTGAAGGATTAATTTGATAACGGCTCTTTGTATGACAGTTTTTATTTGCGCTTGATAACATTTAGCATATTCCTCGCATAAAAATTGAACGTTTAGTCTCCTGTAAAAATTAAATTTTACTCAAATTTTCACGTAAAAAAACTCTCTTTTTTTTCTTTATTTTTTTTTTTTTTTATTTTTTTTTTTTTTTGCTTACTCGGTAAGATGGTTGTAACTCGGTAAATATTTGTTACACGGTAAAGTTCACTAACTAGATATAGCTGCTTACCGTGTAACAAATCTTTACCGAGTTACAACCATCTTACTGAGTACGATAACTTTAAAGTACGGTAACATTTTACTAGGGCGTCGGATTGAGGTCATATTTTTGACATTGCATATTTTTTCAAGAACTAGATGATGTCGTTGATGGATTTACGTGAAAATGTTTATTTAATTAATAATGGTCATTTGCGGCCGACCCGATCGCGTTGCAGTCTATCCGATCGCATTGACAGTTTTATGTGACAATGTTTATTTACTTGACAATGGTTATTTGTGGTCTATCCGATCGCGGTGCGGTCTATCCAATCACGTTGATGGTTTTAAGTGACAATATTTATGTATGTGACAATGTTTATCTGCGGTCTATCCGATCGCGTTGCGATCTATCCGATCGCGTTGAAGGATTAATTTGATAACGGCTCTTTGTATGACAGTTTTTATTTGCGCTTGATAACATTTAGCATATTTCTCGCATAAAAATTGAACGTTTAGTCTCCTGTAAAAATTAAATTTTACTCAAATTTTGACGTCAAAAAACTTTTTTTTTTTTTTTGCTTACTCGGTAAGATGGTTGTAACTCGGTAAATATTTGTTACACGGTAAAGTTCACTAACTAGATATAGCTGCTTACCGTGTAACAAATCTTTACCGAGTTACAACCATCTTACTGAGTACGATAACTTTAAAGTACGGTAACATTTTACTAGGGCGTCGGATTGAGGTGATATTTTTGATATTGCATATTTTTTCAAGAACTAGATGATGTCGTTGATGGATTTACGTGAAAATGTTTATTTAATTAATAATGGTCATTTGCGGCCGACCCGATCGCGTTGCAGTCTATCCGATCGCATTGACAGTTTTATGTGACAATGTTTATTTACTTGACAATGGTTATTTGCGGTCTATCCGATTGCGTTGCGGTCTATCCAATCACGTTGATGGTTTTAAGTGACAATATTTATGTATGTGACAATGTTTATCTGCGGTCTATCCGATCGCGTTGCGATCTATCCGATCGCGTTGAAGGATTAATTTGATAACGGCTCTTTGTATGACAGTTTTTATTTGCGCTTGATAACATTTAGCATATTCCTCGCATAAAAATTGAACGTTTAGTCTCCTGTAAAAATTAAATTTTACTCAAATTTTCACGTAAAAAAACTCTCTTTTTTTTCTTTATTTTATTTTATTTATTTATTTTTTTTTTTTGCTTACTCGGTAAGATGGTTGTAACTCGGTAAATATTTGTTACACGGTAAAGTTCACTAACTAGATATAGCTGCTTACCGTGTAACAAATCTTTACCGAGTTACAACCATCTTACTGAGTACGATAACTTTAAAGTACGGTAACATTTTACTAGGGCGTCGGATTGAGGTCATATTTTTGACATTGCATATTTTTTCAAGAACTAGATGATGTCGTTGATGGATTTACGTGAAAATGTTTATTTAATTAATAATGGTCATTTGCGGCCGACCCGATCGCGTTGCAGTCTATCCGATCGCATTGACAGTTTTATGTGACAATGTTTATTTACTTGACAATGGTTATTTGTGGTCGATCCGATCGCGGTGCGGTCTATCCAATCACGTTGATGGTTTTAAGTGACAATATTTATGTATGTGACAATGTTTATCTGCGGTCTATCCGATCGCGTTGCGATCTATCCGATCGCGTTGAAGGATTAATTTGATAACGGCTCTTTGTATGACAGTTTTTATTTGCGCTTGATAACATTTAGCATATTTCTCGCATAAAAATTGAACGTTTAGTCTCCTGTAAAAATTAAATTTTACTCAAATTTTGACGTCAAAAAACTTTTTTTTTTTTGCTTACTCGGTAAGATGGTTGTAACTCGGTAAATATTTGTTACACGGTAAAGTTCACTAACTAGATATAGCTGCTTACCGTGTAACAAATCTTTACCGAGTTACAACCATCTTACTGAGTACGATAACTTTAAAGTACGGTAACATTTTACTAGGGCGTCGGATTGAGGTGATATTTTTGATATTGCATATTTTTTCAAGAACTAGATGATGTCGTTGATGGATTTACGTGAAAATGTTTATTTAATTAATAATGGTCATTTGCGGCCGACCCGATCGCGTTGCAGTCTATCCGATCGCATTGACAGTTTTATGTGACAATGTTTATTTACTTGACAATGGTTATTTGCGGTCTATCCGATTGCGTTGCGGTCTATCCAATCACGTTGATGGTTTTAAGTGACAATATTTATGTATGTGACAATGTTTATCTGCGGTCTATCCGATCGCGTTGCGATCTATCCGATCGCGTTGAAGGATTAATTTGATAACGGCTCTTTGTATGACAGTTTTTATTTGCGCTTGATAACATTTAGCATATTCCTCGCATAAAAATTGAACGTTTAGTCTCCTGTAAAAATTAAATTTTACTCAAATTTTCACGTAAAAAAACTCTCTTTTTTTTCTTTATTTTATTTTTTTTTTTTTTTTTTTTTTTTTTTTTTTTTTGCTTACTCGGTAAGATGGTTGTAACTCGGTAAATATTTGTTACACGGTAAAGTTCACTAACTAGATATAGCTGCTTACCGTGTAACAAATCTTTACCGAGTTACAACCATCTTACTGAGTACGATAACTTTAAAGTACGGTAACATTTTACTAGGGCGTCGGATTGAGGTCATATTTTTGACATTGCATATTTTTTCAAGAACTAGATGATGTCGTTGATGGATTTACGTGAAAATGTTTATTTAATTAATAATGGTCATTTGCGGCCGACCCGATCGCGTTGCAGTCTATCCGATCGCATTGACAGTTTTATGTGACAATGTTTATTTACTTGACAATGGTTATTTGCGGTCTATCCGATCGCGTTGCGGTCTATCCAATCACGTTGATGGTTTTAAGTGACAATATTTATGTATGTGACAATGTTTATCTGCGGTCTATCCAATCGCGTTGCGATCTATCCGATCGCGTTGAAGGATTAATTTGATAACGGCTCTTTGTATGACAGTTTTTATTTGCGCTTGATAACATTTAGCATATTCCTCGCATAAAAATTGAACGTTTAGTCTCCTGTAAAAATTAAATTTTACTCAAATTTTGACGTCAAAAAACTCTTTTTTTTTTTTTTTGCTTACTCGGTAACATGGTTGTAACTCGGTAAATATTTGTTACACGGTAAAGTTCACTAACTAGATATAGCTGCTTACCGTGTAACAAATCTTTACCGAGTTACAACTATCTTACTGAGTACGATAACTTTAAAGTACGGTAACATTTTACTAGGGCGTTGGATTGAGGTCGTATTTTTGACATTGCATATTTTTTCAAGAACTAGATGATGTCGTTGATGGATTTACGTGAAAATGTTTATTTAATTAATAATGGTCATTTGCGGCCGACCCGATCGCGTTGCAGTCTATCCGATCGCATTGACAGTTTTATGTGACAATGTTTATTTACTTGACAATGGTTATTTGCGGTCTATCCGATCGCGTTGCGGTCTATCCAATCACGTTGATGGTTTTAAGTAACAATATTTATGTATGTGACAATGTTTATCTGCGGTCTATCCGATCGCGTTGCGATCTATCCGATCGCGTTGAAGGATTAATTTGATAACGGCTCTTTGTATGACAGTTTTTATTTGCGCTTGATAACATTTAGCATATTCCTCGCATAAAAATTGAATGTTTAGTCTCCTGTAAAAATTAAATTTTACTCAAATTTTCACGTAAAAAAACTCTCCTTTTTTTTTCTTTTTTTTTTTTCTTTTTTTTTTTTTTTGCTTACTCGGTAAGATGGTTGTAACTCGGTAAATATTTGTTACACGGTAAAGTTCACTAACTAGATATAGCTGCTTACCGTGTAACAAATCTTTACCGAGTTACAACCATCTTACTGAGTACGATAACTTTAAAGTACGGTAACATTTTACTAGGGCGTCGGATTGAGGTGATATTTTTGACATTGCATATTTTTTCAAGAACTAGATGATGTCGTTGATGGATTTACGTGAAAATGTTTATTTAATTAATAATGGTCATTTGCGGCCGACCCGATCGCGTTGCAGTCTATCCGATCGCATTGACAGTTTTATGTGACAATGTTTATTTACTTGACAATGGTTATTTGCGGTCTATCCGATCGCGTTGCGGTCTATCCAATCACGTTGATGGTTTTAAGTGACAATATTTATGTATGTGACAATGTTTATCTGCGGTCTATCCGATCGCGTTGCGATCTATCCGATCGCGTTGAAGGATTAATTTGATAACGGCTCTTTGTATGACAGTTTTTATTTGCGCTTGATAACATTTAGCATATTCCTCGCATAAAAATTGAACGTTTAGTCTCCTGTAAAAATTAAATTTTACTCAAATTTTGACGTCAAAAAACTCTTTTTTTTTTTTTTTTTGCTTACTCGGTAAGATGGTTGTAACTCGGTAAATATTTGTTACACGGTAAAGTTCACTAACTAGATATAGCTGCTTACCGTGTAACAAATCTTTACCGAGTTACAACCATCTTACTGAGTACGATAACTTTAAGTACGGTAACATTTTACTAGGGCGTCGGATTGAGGTGATATTTTTGACATTGCATATTTTTTCAAGAACTAGATGATGTCGTTGATGGATTTACGTGAAAATGTTTATTTAATTAATAATGGTCATTTGCGGCCGACCCGATCGCGTTGCAGTCTATCCGATCGCATTGACAGTTTTATGTGACAATGTTTATTTACTTGACAATGGTTATTTGTGGTCTATCCGATCGCGGTGCGGTCTATCCAATCACGTTGATGGTTTTAAGTGACAATATTTATGTATGTGACAATGTTTATCTGCGGTCTATCCGATCGCGTTGCGATCTATCCGATCGCGTTGAAGGATTAATTTGATAACGGCTCTTTGTATGACAGTTTTTATTTGCGCTTGATAACATTTAGCATATTTCTCGCATAAAAATTGAACGTTTAGTCTCCTGTAAAAATTAAATTTTACTCAAATTTTGACGTCAAAAAACTTTTTTTTTTTTGCTTACTCGGTAAGATGGTTGTAACTCGGTAAATATTTGTTACACGGCAAAGTTCACTAACTAGATATAGCTGCTTACCGTGTAACAAATCTTTACCGAGTTACAACCATCTTACTGAGTACGATAACTTTAAAGTACGGTAACATTTTACTAGGGCGTCGGATTGAGGTCATATTTTTGACATTGCATATTTTTTCAAGAACTAGATGATGTCGTTGATGGATTTACGTGAAAATGTTTATTTAATTAATAATGGTCATTTGCGGCCGACCCGATCGCGTTGCAGTCTATCCGATCGCATTGACAGTTTTATGTGACAATGTTTATTTACTTGACAATGGTTATTTGCGGTCTATCCGATCGCGTTGCGGTCTATCCAATCACGTTGATGGTTTTAAGTGACAATATTTATGTATGTGACAATGTTTATCTGCGGTCTATCCGATCGCGTTGCGATCTATCCGATCGCGTTGAAGGATTAATTTGATAACGGCTCTTTGTATGACAGTTTTTATTTGCGCTTGATAACATTTAGCATATTCCTCGCATAAAAATTGAACGTTTAGTCTCCTGTAAAAATTAAATTTTACTCAAATTTTGACGTCAAAAAACTTTTTTTTTTTTTTGCTTACTCGGTAAGATGGTTGTAACTCGGTAAATATTTGTTACACGGCAAAGTTCACTAACTAGATATAGCTGCTTACCGTGTAACAAATCTTTACCGAGTTACAACCATCTTACTGAGTACGATAACTTTAAAGTACGGTAACATTTTACTAGGGCGTCGGATTGAGGTCATATTTTTGACATTGCATATTTTTTCAAGAACTAGATGATGTCGTTGATGGATTTACGTGAAAATGTTTATTTAATTAATAATGGTCATTTGCGGCCGACCCGATCGCGTTGCAGTCTATCCGATCGCATTGACAGTTTTATGTGACAATGTTTATTTACTTGACAATGGTTATTTGCGGTCTATCCGATCGCGTTGCGGTCTATCCAATCACGTTGATGGTTTTAAGTGACAATATTTATGTATGTGACAATGTTTATCTGCGGTCTATCCGATCGCGTTGCGATCTATCCGATCGCGTTGAAGGATTAATTTGATAACGGCTCTTTGTATGACAGTTTTTATTTGCGCTTGATAACATTTAGCATATTTCTCGCATAAAAATTGAACGTTTAGTCTCCTGTAAAAATTAAATTTTACTCAAATTTTGACGTCAAAAAACTCTTTTTTTTTTTTTTGCTTACTCGGTAAGATGGTTGTAACTCGGTAAATATTTGTTACACGGTAAAGTTCACTAACTAGATATAGCTGCTTACCGTGTAACAAATCTTTACCGAGTTACAACCATCTTACTGAGTACGATAACTTTAAGTACGGTAACATTTTACTAGGGCGTCGGATTGAGGTGATATTTTTGACATTGCATATTTTTTCAAGAACTAGATGATGTCGTTGTTGGATTTACGTGAAAATGTTTATTTAATTAATAATGGTCATTTGCGGCCGACCCGATTGCGTTGCAGTCTATCCGATCGCATTGACAGTTTTATGTGACAATGTTTATTTACTTGACAATGGTTATTTGTGGTCTATCCGATCGCGGTGCGGTCTATCCAATCACGTTGATGGTTTTGAGTGACAATATTTATGTATGTGACAATGTTTATCTGCGGTCTATCCGATCGCGTTGCGATCTATCCGATCGCGTTGAAGGATTAATTTGATAACGGCTCTTTGTATGACAGTTTTTATTTGCGCTTGATAACATTTAGCATATTTCTCGCATAAAAATTGAACGTTTAGTCTCCTGTAAAAATTAAATTTTACTCAAATTTTGACGTCAAAAAACTTTTTTTTTTTTTTGCTTACTCGGTAAGATGGTTGTAACTCGGTAAATATTTGTTACACGGTAAAGTTCACTAACTAGATATAGCTGCTTACCGTGTAACAAATCTTTACCGAGTTACAACCATCTTACTGAGTACGATAACTTTAAAGTACGGTAACATTTTACTAGGGCGTCGGATTGAGGTCATATTTTTGACATTGCATATTTTTTCAAGAACTAGATGATGTCGTTGATGGATTTACGTGAAAATGTTTATTTAATTAATAATGGTCATTTGCGGCCGACCCGATCGCGTTGCAGTCTATCCGATCGCATTGACAGTTTTATGTGACAATGTTTATTTACTTGACAATGGTTATTTGCGGTCTATCCGATCGCGTTGCGGTCTATCCAATCACGTTGATGGTTTTAAGTGACAATATTTATGTATGTGACAATGTTTATCTGCGGTCTATCCGATCGCGTTGCGATCTATCCGAACGCGTTGAAAGATTAATTTGATAACGGCTCTTTGTATGACAGTTTTTATTTGCGCTTGATATCATTTAGCATATTCCTCGCATAAAAATTGAATGTTTAGTCTCCTGTAAAAATTAAATTTTACTCAAATTTTGACGTCAAAAAACTCTTTTTTTTTTTTTTTTGCTTACTCGGTAAGATGGTTGTAACTCGGTAAATATTTGTTACACGGTAAAGTTCACTAACTAGATATAGCTGCTTACCGTGTAACAAATCTTTACCGAGTTACAACCATCTTACTGAGTACGATAACTTTAAGTACGGTAACATTTTACTAGGGCGTCGGATTGAGGTGATATTTTTGACATTGCATATTTTTTCAAGAACTAGATGATGTCGTTGATGGATTTACGTGAAAATGTTTATTTAATTAATAATGGTCATTTGCGGCCGACCCGATTGCGTTGCAGTCTATCCGATCGCATTGACAGTTTTATGTGACAATGTTTATTTACTTGACAATGGTTATTTGTGGTCTATCCGATCGCGGTGCGGTCTATCCAATCACGTTGATGGTTTTGAGTGACAATATTTATGTATGTGACAATGTTTATCTGCGGTCTATCCGATCGCGTTGCGATCTATCCGATCGCGTTGAAGGATTAATTTGATAACGGCTCTTTGTATGACAGTTTTTATTTGCGCTTGATAACATTTAGCATATTTCTCGCATAAAAATTGAACGTTTAGTCTCCTGTAAAAATTAAATTTTACTCAAATTTTGACGTCAAAAAACTTTTTTTTTTTTTTTGCTTACTCGGTAAGATGGTTGTAACTCGGTAAATATTTGTTACACGGTAAAGTTCACTAACTAGATATAGCTGCTTACCGTGTAACAAATCTTTACCGAGTTACAACCATCTTACTGAGTACGATAACTTTAAAGTATGGTAACATTTTACTAGGGCGTCGGATTGAGGTCATATTTTTGACATTGCATATTTTTTCAAGAACTAGATGATGTCGTTGATGGATTTACGTGAAAATGTTTATTTAATTAATAATGGTCATTTGCGGCCGACCCGATCGCGTTGCAGTCTATCCGATCGCATTGACAGTTTTATGTGACAATGTTTATTTACTTGACAATGGTTATTTGTGATCTATCCGATCGCGGTGCGGTCTATCCAATCACGTTGATGGTTTTAAGTGACAATATTTATGTATGTGACAATGTTTATCTGCGGTCTATCCGATCGCGTTGCGATCTATCCGATCGCGTTGAAGGATTAATTTGATAACGGCTCTTTGTATGACAGTTTTTATTTGCGCTTGATAACATTTAGCATATTTCTCGCATAAAAATTGAACGTTTAGTCTCCTGTAAAAATTAAATTTTACTCAAATTTTGACGTCAAAAAACTTTTTTTTTTTTTTTGCTTACTCGGTAAGATGGTTGTAACTCGGTAAATATTTGTTACACGGTAAAGTTCACTAACTAGATATAGCTGCTTACCGTGTAACAAATCTTTACCGAGTTACAACCATCTTACTGAGTACGATAACTTTAAAGTACGGTAACATTTTACTAGGGTGTCGGATTGAGGTCATATTTTTGACATTGCATATATTTTCAAGAACTAGATGATGTCGTTGATGAATTTACGTGAAAATGTTTATTTAATTAATAATGGTCATTTGCGGCCGACCCGATCGCGTTGCAGTCTATCCGATCGCATTGACAGTTTTATGTGACAATGTTTATTTACTTGACAATGGTTATTTGCGGTCTATCTGATCGCGTTGCGGTCTATCCAATCACGTTGATGGTTTTAAGTGACAATATTTATGTATGTGACAATGTTTATCTGCGGTCTATCCGATCGCGTTGCGATCTATCCTATCGCGTTGCGATCTATCCGATCGCGTTGAAGGATTAATTTGCTAACGGCTCTTTGTATGACAGTTTTTATTTGCGCTTGATAACATTTAGCATATTCCTCGCATAAAAATTGAACGTTTAGTCTCCTGTAAAAATTAAATTTTACTCAAATTTTCACGTAAAAAACTCTCTTTTTTTTTTTTTTTTTTTTTTTTTTTTTTTTTTTTTGCTTACTCGGTAAGATGGTTGTAACTCGGTAAATATTTGTTACACGGTAAAGTTCACTAACTAGATATAGCTGCTTACCGTGTAACAAATCTTTACCGAGTTACAACCATCTTACTGAGTACGATAATTTGAAAGTACGGTAACATTTTACTAGGGCGTCGGATTGAGGTCATATTTTCGACATTGCATATTTTTTCAAGAACTAGATGATGTCGTTGATGGATTTACGTGAAAATGTTTATTTAATTAATAATGGTCATTTGCGGCCGACCCGATCGCGTTGCAGTCTATCCGATCGCATTGACAGTTTTATGTGACAATGTTTATTTACTTGACAATGGTTATTTGCGGTCTATCCGATCGCGTTGCGGTCTATCCAATCACGTTGATGGTTTTAAGTGACAATATTTATGTATGTGACAATGTTTATCTGCGGTCTATCCGATCGCGTTGCGATCTATCCGATCGCGTTGAAGGATTAATTTGATAACGGCTCTTTGTATGACAGTTTTTATTTGCGCTTGATAACATTTAGCATATTCCTCGCATAAAAATTGAACGTTTAGTCTCTTGTAAAAATTAAATTTTACTCAAATTTTCACGTAAAAAAATTCTTTTTTTTTTTTTTTTTTTTTTTTGCTTACTCGGTAAGATGGTTGTAACTCGGTAAATATTTGTTACACGGTAAAGTTCACTAACTAGATATAGCTGCTTACCATGTAACAAATCTTTACCGAGTTACAACCATCTTACTGAGTACGATAACTTTAAAGTACGGTAACATTTTACAAGGGCGTCGGATTGAGGTGATATTTTTGACATTGCATATTTTTTCAAGAACTAGATGATGTCGTTGATGGATTTACGTGAAAATGTTTATTTAATTAATAATGGTCATTTGCGGCCGACCCGATCGCGTTGCAGTCTATCCGATCGCATTGACTGTTTTATGTGACAATGTTTATTTACTTGACAATGGTTATTTGCGGTCTATCAGATCGCGTTGCGGTCTATCCAATCACGTTGATGGTTTTAAGTGACAATATTTATGTATGTGACAATGTTTATCTGCGGTCTATCCGATCGCGTTGCGATCTATCCTATCGCGTTGCGATCTATCCGATCGCGTTGAAGGATTAATTTGATAACGGCTCTTTGTATGACAGTTTTTATTTGCGCTTGATAACATTTAGCATATTCCTCGCATAGAAATTGAACGTTTAGTCTCCTGTGAAAATTAAATTTTACTTAAATTTTGACGTCAAAAAACTTTTTTTTTTTTGCTTACTCGGTAAGATGGTTGTAAGTCGGTAAATATTTGTTACACGGTAAAGTTCACTAACTAGATATAGCTGCTTACCGTGTAACAAATCTTTACCGAGTTACAACCATCTTACTGAGTACGATAACTTTAAAGTACGGTAACATTTTACTAGGGCGTTGGATTGAGGTGATATTTTTGATAGATATTTTTGACATTGCATATATTGTTGCAACACTACAAGTATGGTTGTGCACGGTCAGTTGTGTGTCTTTTACTCTTTGGCTAGGCAAGAGGCACGTTTGGTTTGTAAAGTAACTAGATGATCAACTTGCATTTGTTGGTTTCTTGTTATAAATGCTAGACAATGTGGTTGGTAATTGCTCAATCTAAAATTGGAGAATGTGTCATTTGACTCTTTCTTCGAAACTAATTACATAGTAACGTAGACAAAATTATTTTTAGTTAAGTTTTACACGATGTTTGTGTAAATTATACTACTTTTGTGACTTTTATTCACATTATTTTGAATTTATACCTATTACTGAAGTGTGCATTATTTAAGTGAGTTGTTTTTCAAGTTTCGTACTCATATATGGGATCTGGTGCGGGTTAGATTTTAATTAGGGATGGAGCGGATAATATCACAATAACATTCAAAAAAAAACAATTCAATAAAATCTGAAAAAACTAAAAAAAGAAAGAGGACAACAATTTATTAAGAATCGCTGAAAATAATTTAAAAAAAAATCATTTTCATGGCTAAAAGGTATGATGATATTATCGATTTTGTTAATATCACGTAATTATCATGCTTTCAAAATATTAAAGTTAATATCAGTTAATTTTTTTTTAATATAACTGTAACTGTTCTTAATATCGTAATAAAAGAAAAAAGCAGTGAAATTAATTTTTTCTACTAACATCCAAGAAACTTTTTAAGTAAAATGTTAATATCACGGTAGGACTCATAATAATAAAAATTCCAAAAAACGGAGAATTTCATATCTCCCCCTAAAAAAAGTTCTTCTAATTTCATATATACCCAACCCGATATGCAAATATCAAATATACCCATTTGAAAAACATCAATATCCCATTTTCAAAATATTTGAATTAAAACATGTTACTTTATGAAAACTAATGACCTATTATCAATTGTCAATGTTACTTTTAAAAGTAAAATTTAGACCAAGCCGAATTACTTTTGAAAGGACCCGACTGTTCTATGCAATGATTACGGTAGACGAATACTCCCTCAGCATTTAAGTGCGACTTCCCACTTTCCCGTGCATGAAATTATGGAAAGACCTAACTGTTCAATGCATTAAAAAAGATGTCCTTTAGTGTTAATAAAGTAGTTAAAACTGGCTAAATAAACAAAACATAAATTGTTTGTTTAATCATTAGTTAATTATACAAACAGAAATTTGCTCAAAAAAATTAATCAATTAATTAATTAATTAATTAAGTAATAACTAAAAGAAAAGTTAGTGAAGAGATAATGGTTTTTCAATACTTTCGTATACGCCTTTAATTTTCTGCTACCATTCTTCTATTTCTTACTTATTACGTGCATCAACTTTCTCCTGATGCTTCGATATTATATTATCTTCTTCCATGATTCTTTCTTTAGCGTTCTTGATAAGTTTGTTATAAAGATCAACCAATAAATTGTTTGGAATGTTTTTTTGTTCAACTTTGACCTAATTTTTATTTACGTTATATAATATAGTACTTGATGAAAATTATAGCAATGAAAATACATTATTTTATTATATATACTAAAAGGGGGAACTATTTACTATTCTACACTGTAGCTACAGTGGAAAAAATAGTGCTTACTTGCAAAATAGTCCTTAAGGTGAAACTGTCGTTGCAAGATAGGTCCTTCAGGGACTAACGATGCAACACACTGGGGACTAACGATGCAACAGGTCGAGAATTTTAGGCACTTTTTACGTAAAAAAACATATTATTTCCAAAATTATTTTGTACCTAACGAATTTACAAAAATGGTCCCTCAGGTTAGCTGTAAATAGCACCGTTAGTCCCCTGTTAGCGATCTTTTGCAAATTTAGTCCTTACTAATTTTTTTTCCCGATCGTTTATTTCGATTTTAGATTAGACACAACATCTCGCAGCAACGCGCGGGTGCTCCATATATACTAAAAGGGGGAACTATCTACTATTCTACACTGTAGCTACAGTGGACAAAATAGTGCCTACTTGCAAAATAGTCCTTAAGGTGAAACTGTCGTTGCAAGATAGGTCCTTCAGGGACTAACGATGCAACACACTGGGGACTAACGATGCAACAGGTCGAGAATTTTAGGCACTTTTTACGTAAAAAAACATATTATTTCCAAAATTATTTTGTACCTAACGAATTTACAAAAATGGTCCCTCAGGTTAGCTGTAAATAGCACCGTTAGTCCCCTGTTAGCGATCTTTTGCAAATTTAGTCCTTACTAATTTTTTTTTCCGATCGTTTATTTCGATTTTAGATTAGACACAACATCTCGCAGCAACGCGCGGGTGCTCCATATATACTAAAAGGGGGAACTATCTACTATTCTACACTGTAGCTACAGTGGACAAAATAGTGCCTACTTGCAAAATAGTCCTTAAGGTGAAACTGTCGTTGCAAGATAGGTCCTTCAGGGACTAACGATGCAACACACTGGGGACTAACGATGCAACAGGTCGAGAATTTTAGGCACTTTTTACGTAAAAAAACATATTATTTCTAAAATTATTTTGTACCTAACGAATTTACAAAAATGGTCCCTCAGGTTAGCTGTAAATAGCACCGTTAGTCCCCCGTTAGCGATCTTTTGCAAATTTAGTCCTTAATAATTTTTTTCCCGATCGTTTATTTCGATTTAGACTAGACACAACATTCTCGCAGCAACGCGCGGGTGCTCCCACTCGTTTAAAACCAAATGCATTCATATATTTTGATACTAGCCGGACCCAGCCCCAGACAATGATGACCTATTCTCATTAACCTAATTTGCCAGGAGTTGAGATTTAATTACCCAGACCATTTTCTTAATTCTTAAAGACTCCCTTATTGACTGGTCAACTAAGCGTTTGCGGTGCGGGACTAATGCTAATGGAGCAAGCCCTCCTTGTTCGGTCAAGTATGATAAATCTACTCGAATTTGCAACGTCAAAGAAGTAGGTGACACAAGTGTTATAAATCTATTTTCATATAATTATATCGACTTACGGCTGAACATTTTTCCGACTTAGGGCAACTTTCATTTTTTTGCTCGACTAAATTAACATGTATACTGCCTCTTATACATTTTTTAAATAATGTATGATCGGACAGAATAAAGTGTACACATTCTTGCGTACTAAGTTTTTTAATTGATGGAGTAATAGTTTGTAATTCAAGTTCACAAATCGAATATAGTAAGGAATTGTGGCACACAATCCATAATTTATCTCTTATTAATTTGGTTTGGTATTAAATGATACATAACCTAACCAATCCTAAACCCTTAAACCTAAATTTATTTGGTGTGGCATTAAGTTGTTTATATTTAATTCTAGTCTAGCAAAAAAATGAAACCTGCCATAAGTCGCAAATAACGCAAAAGCTTCCCCGTAACCGCTAAGGCCCCGCCTCGCGCAATTTATAATTTTGATCCGAACATTTACTACAAATTTAATTTAAGCACGTTCCTAAGAACTCTGTATCTTCTCCACTACGTATATTTATTACTTGACCCGCCTATCTATGCCCTAAAACACACTTTACATTCAAACCCCATAACTCTTTCTAGACTTGATGAATCTCCTGTAATAAAAAAAAAAAAATTTTTGAACATTGTACTCATTTTGTTAAATTACTAGTACTACGTAATTTTGAAAAGACTATATGGTGAACATACCTTTCCATTGACTATAACAATGAGTCTGTGACTATAACTTTCAATGTTAGCACTTTCTCCGAGAACTCCCCATCTTCGCAACTACTCATACTTATTACCCTAAACCCAACAATTGTCTATAAATTCAAATTGTGGCTTCAAAATGTAGGTTGTCTTACTGTGGTTTCCGAACTGCTTATTCATCTTGTGAATCTAGATAGTGATGTTGAGGATCCTGAATCTGAGGTTCTAAAATTTCTTCTAAGTCCTCCAAAGGTCATCTTAGTTACCTTGTTAAGAAACTTAAATGTTCCACTGAAAATACAACAGGTACATGCTGGACCAGCGCCTAGAGAGGTTTCATCTCCTGAGTCTAGCATAATATGTGTCCATGGCTACAAAGTGAACATTTACGCAACAATTCTTGAAGCCATTTTTAAAAAACATGGTGACATTGCAGCGACGTGTGTGTTCACAGATGCTATGAGAACATGCTTACTTGAGGTTGTTTGTGACATTGTTAGGCAGATTGAAACCAACGATGTTCACAGATGCTATGAGAACATCTTTACTAACATGTCAATGCAAAACACCCCGCGGCAACGCGAGGGTTTCCCATCTCGTTATATACACTCTTATCCTCAAAACCACTCAACCACACAACCTCACAACCTGTTGTCTTCACACCAATTTCAGAACCTGAGATGCAGCGACGTAATCCTTTTATCTGTTATTGTGGAATATTATGCATGTCCTCTTTTGAAGGTAAACAATAATACATTTCTTATTTATGTAAATATACTACTAATTGGGTTGTAATCTCTTATAATTTCCTTATTATGCAACAGCCAAGACAAAAATATCATGGATGTGGATGTTTTATGTGGAAGAGTCAATTTGATGATCGAGCACTTAAGAGTTATCTCCTCTGCTTCAACATCTCAAGGTTCTGGATCTGCACCTATACAGAGTGCTCAAATTGTAATGCCAAAGATCTTAAGATAAACAAGCTGGAATCACAAAAACAGGTGCTAGAGACAAGAGTAAGGATGCTGGAGGCAAGACTTGAAATGGCAAGGAATCCTGACGACCACGACCACGTATGTCAGTCGGATGCGATACTCTGTGAGCTGTTAAGTGACATGGAAAATCTTTGTAGTTGTTTAATAAAATTTTATTCATACACCCGTCTCTTGGTGGGTCGAACCAAAACCAAGATTTTTATACATCAAAGCACATTCTGGATCTGTAATGTAACTCGTATGCTTTAATGTTTAAAATTTTATCGATCTGTGATGTAATTCGTTCGCTTTAATGTTTGAACTTTTATCGATTTGTAATGTAATTAGTACGCTTTAATGTTGGACGTTTATCGATTTGTAATGTCGTTTGGAAAGTCAAATTTGACGAATATAATACCAACGAAATTTTGTTAGGATTTTAGTTAACAAAAAATTCAACGCTTGTCGCTCTCGGTCAAGTATTTTTTTGGCGTTTAGTGTAATTTACCGACGACAATGTGTCGTCGGGATTTCTCTCGTTGTCGTTCTGCTTTTAGTGTAATTTACCGACGACACCAAAGTATTTTTCTAACTTGTGCCCCAGGGGCATTTCTAGCAAAAAGTGGTCATAAAAACTGTCATATAATTACAACAATTGAGTGACCTCCGGTGATCTCAATTTGGGGAGTGTTGCTTGGACAGTTGGACTAGGAGTACGCATTTCGGGACTCTTGTTTGTCAATGACTAATTAGACACCATTCCTGACTAATTAGGTCAATGAGAACATGTGATCATTGCCTAGGGCAGGGTCCATGGGGAAGGGTCCGGTTGGCATCAAAAGATGCATGGGATCTCTTATGTTTATACTTGACGCTTTACAAGCCATGCGTCCTTATCCATTCATGAGTATATAGGAAGCCAAGTCCAAGCTTCTTGAGGCGGCAAAACTTCATACTTATATTGGTAGTTTCTTTTAATCATGCCCTGCGTTTGCACTTTTTCAAAAGAACTATTAAGAAGATTAACTTCAACCTCTTCATCTTGCAGGTCTGAACGAACACATAACTTGGGATAGTATAAAATGTGTTCTTTAACCATTATAATTCCTTAAAACAACGAATTATATATATATATATATATATATATATATATATATATATATATATATATATATATATATATATATATATTTGGGCTCTTTTGCACACTCCAGCCGGAGGTCTTCCTGGAAGCAGTCTCTTTACCTTAAGGTGTATCCTGAGGTAGGGGTAGGATCTGTCTACATCCCACCGCCCCCATACCCCGCCCCGGCGGGATTGAGTATGTTGTTGACTTGTTGTTGTTGTTGTTGTTGTTTTGTTAAATTAAAGTGTCTGTTTGGATATATGCTGTCGATTTGTAGATGAATAAATGCTTGTTTTTTTCGTGTGATATATAAAGTGTCTGAATTAGAAAAATTGTCGTTATACCCTTATATTTAAAATAAGTGTTGAATTAGAGGTTAAGAAGTGGGAGGGTAAATATGTAAAAGTAGGATAAAAGTGATGACTTAATATGAAAACTCTCAATCCCATGGCTTTTTCTAGAAGGTCATTCATTTAAATTAAGCACCAAACAAACATTCAATTAATAACTTAATAAAGTTACCTATTTAATTAAGACTCTTTAAGTCATTATCAAACACTACCTAAATGTGTAATATAGTCGTAGTAACATGCAAAAAAAAAAAAAAAAAAAAAAAAAAAAGGACAAAATATAATTTAGAATCGCTGAAAAAAAAAATAGAAAAAAGAATCGTTTTCATGGGTTAATGGTATTATGATACTATGATTTTTTTAATATCACTGTAACACTCATACTTATGTTTTGAATTTTTTTAATATCGCCGTAAGTTTTTTAATATCGCAATGGAAAAAAAACAATGATATTAAGTTTATTACTTATATAAAAGTAACTTTTTCAATACATGGTTCAGTTTTACATGAAAAAAAGCTTAATATCGCGTCGGTTTTATATTATCAGCGTAACTATCATATAATCCTTTTATAATACCCTTAATATCACGGTAGCACTCATAATCACGATTTTGTAAAAGGTTAGTACTCCGTATTATGCAACCATTGGGCCGTAAAAACATTGGGCCCACAGTTACATTAAACCAATTGAAATTGAGATTTGATAATAGTTGATATTAACCCGATCCACTTCATCTCATTTAGAGCATATCGACTAGTCTCATCCGACCAGGCGCTATGTGTTTGTAGAGATGTCTTATAAGATATGTGATTGTGACTTCCATTTAAAATAGCTTTTGGTGGGATCAAAATTTCTATTTCTAGTTGTATGTCTTTAATGTATCTATAATCAACTTATCACGAGAGTAGGAACATAAGGAGTCTAATTAGTGGGTCTTTATGTTACTCAAAGCAATACGGAACTAGCCGGCCTACTTACTCGAACATATTAGTACTTTTTTGTTTCCATATAAGCTCACAAGTAGGCGATTTGCTAACTTGAGACATATGAGCATGCAAGCATAAGATAGTGCATCATTAACGGAGATATGAATTACCGAGAAATATCAGCAAAATGTGAATGACCACTAACAGGCTTTGCATAGATTATAATACAAACTTATACACACGGAAAAGAACTCCTGTTCTAGTTAACGCTAGAAGAATGAAGTTACTTGGGAGTGTAAGGCATGATTGGATTTCCTACACATCAAATGTCTATCTTTTAAATTTCCGCACAATTCCGAGGCTGCGGTATGTACTATCTCATCTTTATGCTTTGTGGTATTTTGTTTACCTATTAAATTTAGGAGAAAAATCTGTTTATATTAGCTCATTTAATCTGTTTCCCCAAAATTCAAGCACATTTTTGGCCTTGTTAGTTGTAACCATGGTGGTCTACCCACGCTTTCTCCAAGTGTATATCCTATTATGACTTCTTTCTAGTACTGACGACGTTTGTTCTTGGTTTTTATGTTTTTTTGAACAATTTGATTCTTGTTTTTTCTATCCTTGAATGACTCCATTTCAATTTTTTGAACGACTAATATTTTTTTGATCGACTCCATTTCATTTTTTTGAACGACTCCATTTCATTTTTTTTAACGACTCCATGACATTGACGATGTAATATGGTCAATTTGGAAATTTCAGAACTCATAAATTAAAACACACACAAGTCAACTTATGACATTGTTTTGTTTGTTCTAATAAAGTTTAGTTACGTATATATTATACATACGACGTGTGTTATTTATTAATGCTTTATCACGTATTATTTATTATTATTTATATTTATCACAAATCCTACAAGAATCTAATAATGACACTCGGCACTGTATGTTTCAGTCTATGCTTTTTCCAGGCGGCTACTATTCGATTGATGTTTGTCAGTGATAATGGTCTCATAGCCATCATTACCTGGTGTTTATAGTTTATTGTTATCGGGTTTGTAGTTGAATAATAATTTATTACCTTGTTTTTTCTATCCTTGAAAGACTCCAATTCATTTTTTTAATTATAAAGATTTACTCCCTCCGTCTCAAATTAATTGTCATGAGAGAGAAATTACAAAGTTTAATAAAAATGGGACCTCTATAAATCTCAACCACTAAATGAGAATATTCCCTTAAAATATTCTCTAGTTTTTACTTAAAAAGGAAAGTGGACAATTATTTTGGGACATCCCAAAAAAGAAATGTGGACAATAAATTTGAGACGGAGGGAGTATATGAAACGGTGATATTGTAAAACCAACCGCGATATTAAGCGTCTTTACATGTAAAAATTTACGGTTATATTAACAATATTAATAAAGAGCAAACTAGGGTTCCTGTTCCTCTTGTGCTTGTTCTGTGAGAGAAAATGGCTTGGATACTATTCTTTGCTTCTTTGAAGTAAATCCCAGCCATTGGTGAACCATGGAATCATCTCAGCCTTTGATTGGTTTTGGCGCCAAAAGTGAGTTGTGGATTGCCAGGTTGGAGGTAAAATATCTCATGGAGATTTGAGGGAGCAATGGGGTGGCTAGAGCAGGTGTTGGTGTAGTGTGGAGGAGACAAGGTTCTGGGAGATTGTGGGATTTGCTTCTGGTTCTGTTTTGTTGGGAATACTTTTCCAATAACTCGACGTCGGTAGGATCAAATTTTACACCGATCACGCCTTCATTAGAAAGTAGAAACTAATCATAAAATACTACGGAGTAGATAAGTTAATTACTAGTACAAAAAAATAAAATTATACCTGAATCAATAGAAATATATCATTTGGTGAAGATAAATATAATCAAAAGCACACTTAACACCATTTGCAACCATTTTTTGATTACATGTTTTACAATATATTTTCCTTATCTCAAATGTTTTTATTTGCATTAAAGAAAGTAGTTTGGTTCTAGGATGGATCCAAGAGGGTGTTTAAATACGACAAGAATATGTGTAGTTGAAGCGGATGATAAATATGTGCCAATTCAATATAATATGGACAAAGTATATATGTAAAGTTTTACTCCCTCCATCCTAAAATATAAGTCCATATTTGACTTTTCAATGGTTTTTTCTTTTTTCTTTTTTTTTTTTTTTTTTACCGTATACTTGTAAACAAAATAAAGTATTACTAGTAACTGATGTATTTTATTAACAATTTGTAAACAAAATAAAAAACATTATTTCAGCATATTTATGCATGCGTAAATGTTAAATATACACACGCATAATGTCATAAATTACACGTATGGAAAACCTCAAATGTGATAGGAACCAACACCCCGGTAATGACGACTGTTAGGTCATTACTACTGACGATCATATATCAAATCAAATACAGTAGTAGACAGAAACAAACAGTGTCATTATTATATTCCTGCAACAGTCATTAACTCAAAGCCCACGTCATTTGTAAAAATATTACGGAGTACTACGTAATACTCCGTAGATTCCCTTTATTAAAATAACCATAACAATTTCTGATACAATAACGCTTACCTGTCTAATAAACATGTTGTGTTTCTGATACACATATACGATTTGTTGTTTAATTATCGACGACCTCATTTGTTTTGACATTTTCCACAAATATATTGGACTCAATAAAATGTTTTTGGTTAGTACGGTTTTTTATGCACTACTTCGACAAAAGATTGTATACTTTATTATAAAAACGTTTTCAATATCCAAAACTAATGGTCCAATTGAAACTTACGAAAAAAAGAGTAAATGGCATAAATCATCCCTAAAGTTTTGTAAATATTGCATGTTTCGTCCCTAATGTTACGAAAGTGCAAGGATCGTCCCTGTGAAAAAATCTTTGGTGCATGTATCGTCCCTACGATACTTGCACCAAAAGCTTCCCAAAAATGACGATACTTGCAACAAAGGTTTCCCCACAGGGACGATTCATGCACTTTGGTAAAATTAGGGTCGAAACATGCAATTTGACCAAATTTTAGACTTTGACTAATTAACTGAGCGACTTAACGCTATTGAAAGACTTCCTGCGTATTAAACTATTAATGATTCTTTTTGTTCGGTTGGAGTGCAATTAAATTAGAAAAAAGTGTATACATAATTACATATATAGCTATGTAAATTTTGACACCGTCTTCTAACTGATTACACACAAATATAGATAACAGTTACATTTCGGGAAATTATTATCAGTTAAATCAAATGTCTCGCAAACAATATGCAAAAGGTCGAGCAAAAGCAGACTTAACACCATTTGCAACCATTTTTTGATTACATGTTTTACAATATATTTTCCTTATCTCAAATGTTTTTATTTGCATTAAAGAAAGTAGTTTGGTTCTAGGATGGATCCAAGAGGGTGTTTAAATACGAGAAGAATATGTGTAGTTGAAGCGGATGAGAAATATGTGCCAATTCAATATATAATATGGACAAAGTATATGTAAAGCTTTACTCCGACCATCCCAAAATATAAGTCCATTTTGTGTTGGATCGATATACTCTGATCAAACTACTTTGTAGCTTGTAAGGGTTTAACAATATTGAATAAACTCAATACTATTAATATTGAAACACTGTTTTGACCTTGTAAAGTATGCGGAATCTACTAACACAAAGCTTAAGAAAACTTTTATATTAACCAAACTTAGAACCTGCTTTGTTACACAGATTCACTAACAATCCCTAACTATTAACTTTGATCGACTTCTAAGCTTATCTAAGACTTGTAAAACTCTTAAAACTCTATTGACCAATACCTCTTAAGGCTCTTTATATAGATAACCTTAAGTCGGTTTACAACATATAATCCTTGAACGACAAGTTATAATCCCTAACTAATTCTAGAATATTCTCTTAATATTACACATTAATCCTTGTCTAATATTGCACATCAGTCCTTGCATCCTTCGAAGTACTTTAAGCAATCTTCATATCAGCAGTACTTTGACTTTATTCTTCAGCAGTACTTTGACTTTTGTTCTTCATGCAGCAGTACTTTGACATCCAGAAGCACTTTGATATTTCATATCCCAACAATCCTCCCCTAACTTGAACTTTACTTGCTTAATTTCAAGTTTCTTTGTCATCTTGAATCTTCATATCTTTAATTATTCAGTGAGGTTGTTTCTTTATCCCTTTTCTTCTATCTGTCATCTGTCAAAGTACTCTTTATCAGCATCATATCTTCCATAGCATCTTTTCAGCAACTCAGCAACATTTAGGTACAAAGAATCATCAAATCTTAAAAGTTTCATACTATTCTCATCACTTCCAAGTGTGTTAACACCTGTGAGAGGTGAATCATTGAAAATTATGATTTTTAGCAAATCATCAGCTATTAACGGATTTGATATGTCTTTACCATTAGTCGTTTGCTATGGACTAGCCAACTCTTGATCACTTAGATGTATGGTGAGTTGATAACCTAGTTTTTGGTAAACTATCAACCATTAACGGATTTGATAAGTCTTTACCAGTAGCCGTTTGCTCTGGACTAGTTGATTCTTATGTGGATTAGACATGGTGAATCAATAACCATTTGTTGTGTAGTATAAATACTAACACCATGTGTTTCTTTTCAAATCCTCTTTCCTTTTTATCAAAAACATCTATTTTCATTTTAAAGGACTTATACTGGTTTATATCAGCAAGCAGTACTTTGATAAAATACTGTTTGTTATTGCAGTACTTAGAAAAATACTTTAACTTTACAACACAAATCATACCAGTATTATGCAATATTACTCTTCAGACTTAACCCATCTGATAAATAGCTTTATAACATCCAATGCTACTTCAGATTCCTCTTCAAGTTCCATTCCATGATCCAGCATTCTGAGCATTATTTCTCTGATCAATGGATATCTTCTCTCAGCCAACATATGAATCATGGTACCATCTTCCATCTCTAATGTATGAACTCCTGATGACTCAAAGAATCTCCATCTTGTTATTTCCCAATTCTCTTGATCATTCCAGAGAGTATCAACACTTGTTTCTTCAGTATCCCAGATGGTAAATAAATCTCCAAGCAAAACTAATCCTACTTCTGAAGCTTCATTCTTTGTATAGTAAGTCTGCACTTGCACATATAAATCATACAGATCTTCCCTTGTAATACAGTGCAACAAATCCCATAACATATAGAATGTTGTGAAGCTTTCATCTTCCCTGTGGATCATAAAATAATTTCCCTCTTTAGATTCTACCACAGAAAATGAGATTATCTTGGACTTAGTTCCAGACTCTTCACTTCTTTTGTTCTCAAAATCAACAACTCTTAAATAATTTCTGAGTTCATCAACAGTATCTTCATGAACTAGCTTCAGCCTTTTTGACAATTTTTCATCCTCAGCTAATTTCTTTCTTTTCAATTTCCTTTGCTCAACTTGTTCCTTCCTTATATCTTCTAATTTCTTCTTTCTATCAACTTCCATAGGCACAAAGTTTTCTACTTCTCTTCTGATATCTTCTTGTACTTTGTCCCATAAAGCTTTTATTTCTGGATACCTTTGTTTATGCAAGTTCTTGTATCCCTTCCTTCTTAAAAATTGCATCATCCAATTCCTTTCCTGAGCTTTGGTCATTGGCTTCTTTGTAATTGGCCTTCTGATTTCCTCCAAATACTCAGCATCAAATTCAGCTTGTTGCTTTTTAGCAAGCTCTAAATCACCTGCAGTTTCTAATTCTCTAATCTGAGCAATAGAAAATTTCTTCTGCTTCTTCTTTGATTCTTTCTGAACCATTATACCTTTCCCTTTATCTTTTGGATCTGGTTTTTCTGATTCAGAAGTACTTTCATCATCCTTTTGTGCAGGCTCAGATATATGTATCCCTCCAGTATGTTTTCTCAAATTCATCATAACCTGAGCAATTGTTTCATCATCACTAGCAGTATGTTCTCTTTCTTCTTCTGGTATAAAAGTAGAAGGACCAGCTTCATCTGCATAATTCATTATAGAAGGTCCAGCTGCAGTGACTTCACTTTCATCAATAACTCTGGAAGAAGTACCTTGCTCAACAGTACCTTGCAAACTTGTAATTTCTGCAGCAGTACTTTGAACACCAGTATTTTGAATATTCTGTGCACCTTCATCTTGCTTAACAATCTCTTGCTCATCCTCTTTTTGCTCATTCTCTTTCTCTTGCTCAATATTCTCATCTTCTTGTGCAATATTCATATCTTCTTCAACATAACTTTCAGATATAAGAGTCTTTGGACTTTCTGGATATTTCCACAAATGAGCATCTTCTGAAACATTATCTTCAACATCATCTTTATTCAAATTATCATCTTGATTCCTCCCCAATTTGATAAATGATGACTTTCTAAGCTTCCTTTTAGACTTAGACTTCTTCTGAAACATTATCTTCAACAAAAGCAGAGGCTATAGAATGACTGAATTGATCCCAAGCAGTACTTTTTGGACTTAGACAATGTAACAAAACATGAATAAGAAATTTCCAATGGGGACTAACCATAGCCTTCGGAAAAGTAAGCCTATTCAAAGCACCTTCATACCCAATATCTCTGAGTGTAGTCCAAATTTCTTGTTTCCCAAATAAAACAGAGCCTCCTTCATCATCAAATAGCAAAACCTCTCTAATTGAAGCTTCTGTTACACGAATAACTCTCCCAGCAACTGTAGTAGTAATAATATCTTCTCCATCCTCAACCTGCGACTGAGCAGTATCCCAAAAAGCTTGAATCCATGGTGCAATAACCTCAGGGTTAACAAGAATGGAGTAACAGATGTTGGTACCATTGAGAAAATCAATAATGCCATGAAAATCAATGTTTGCTTGGGTTTTCTCAAGGTTTGCAATCATGTTGTGTTTGGTGTTGGTTTGTCGATTAGCCATGATGATTAGGGTTTGGGTGAGAAAAGTAATGATCGATGAATGGTAGATATGAGTTTAAATAACAAGAACGGTGAATAAGGTGAATAAAAGGAAAAGATATGAGGGGTTATATAAGGATAAGATACAAAAAATCACGGTTAATTAATGATTTTACCGTTATTTTTGGAAGTAAATATCCCCAAATCTTTCGAAAGTTTGTTAGCCGCAAATCTGACCGTTGGAACAGTGTCAGACACGTCAACGTACCTTTTAATAACACCAAGCAGTACGTTCCATATAATATGGAGCAGTACCTTCCGTTATAAGCTCACATAATATGTTGACCAAAGTACTTTCCCAAAAGAAAATCGTGAATGTTGACCATTTGACCAAAATATTCTAGAAAGTCAACCACGAGTAATGACTATCTCCCCATATTAAATCCCAAAGCTACCATGGTAAGTGAACATCAATACACTTCAATAAATGCCCATTTACCTTTACTTGGCTTATAAAAGCAACTTCATCACCAACTTGCAATCCCCATAACTTTCTTTAACACAAAAACTAGTAAACATAATGAGTCACATCCCAATTGTGAACATCTCTTCAGACTCGGATGGCACCACAGATGCAGAGATAAGTTACTACTCTGATTCTGAGTGTGAAGATCCTGGATGGTCAGACTATTTTCCCCCTCATGTCCAATGGATGGGTCTCCAAGAATCTTCATCAGCAATAAGTGCTGCCAACTCTACCATAACAGATGCATGTAGTACTACCAACAAAAAGTCTAAGAAGAAGAAAACTATCCCTGGTCCATCTTTGGCTAATGAGCTTCCACATGCTTTGACTCAAGCCCTGGAATCAGCAATACAGAACATGAAGTGGCCTGCTCCAAGAAAAGAGAGACCTCCCAAACAGATTCTTGGCTTAGCTTGCCCAAGAAAGCAGACTTCTTTTGATGACAAGAGAAAAACTGCTCAAAAAGGAAAGCATAGCTATGAGGGCAAGGGTAAAAGGCCTATGGAGTAGGGATATGGATCTTGGTGGTAGTCTGTGATAGTCTTTTGTGTGGTTTGTCTTGTCTGTCTTGTGTCTGAGTCTGTAACTAGATAACAATGATGATGTAAGAATCTTCTGAATAATGAATAAAAAGCTTTGCCTTTGTATGATACATGTAGCCTCCCCTTAAATAATGACTAACTAAGAACTACTTATGCCTCCCCTCAAAAATAGCTTACATATTAATCATGCCAATACTCACAACTAAGAAAGTAAATCTTGAAACATCAAAGCCTTTTGTGAGTAGATCTGCTACATTATCATCAGTATGAACTTTAACCACATTAATAAGCCTTTGTACATAGCAATCTCTTATGAAGTGATGTCTAATCTGAATGTGTTTGGTTTTAGAATGATAGACTGGATTCTTAACAATGCAGATGGTACTCTCATTATCAATGTTGATTGGAGTATTCTTGAAATTGAACCCATAATCCAAAAGCTGATTTTGCAACCAAAGTACTTGTGCACAACAACTTGCAGCAGCTACATATTCTGCTTCTGTAGAAGAAGTTGCTGCAATTGTTTGCTTCTTACATTGCCATGAGACTAATCTGCTTCCAAGGTACTGACATCCTCCAGTTGTGGACCTTCTATCATAATTATCTCCAGCATAGTCACTATCTGAGAAGGCATGGAGATGGAAAGGTGAATCCCTAGGATACCATAATCCCAACTTAGGTTGTTGCCTAAGATACCTGAAAATCCTCTTGACAGCATTCAAATGAGATACTTTAGGATTAACCTGATGTCTTGCTCATAAGCTCACAACAAAAGTAATATCAGGTCTTGATGCAGTTAAATACATAAGACATCCAATCATAGACCTGTATAGTGTGACATCAACATCTTCTCCATCTTCATCTTTTCCCAAAGGTTTGTTAGTATCCACTGGTGTAGATGTAGGCCTAACAGTTGTAAAAGTGAATCTTTTGAGAATATCTGCAACATACTTATCTTGACAAATATAAATCCCACTACTTGACTGTTGTACTTGAAGGCCTAAGAAGAATGTTAATTCTCCCATGGAACTCATCTGAAATTCTTTCTGCATAAGATCTTCAAATTCCTTCACCATAGATTGCTTGGTAGTACCAAAAATAATATCATCTACATATACTTGAACAAGCATAATATCCTTCTTATCTCTCTTGATAAACAAAGTTTTGTCAATAGCTCCTCTTCTATAACCATGTTGTAGTAAAAAGTTGGAAAGCCTTTCATACCAAGCCCTTGGAGCTTGATGAAGACCATAAAGAGCTTTTATTACCTTGTAAACTTTGTTTGGATGTGCAGGATCTTCAAAACCAGGAGGCTGTTTGACATAAACTTCTTCTGTGATTTTGCCATATAGAAAAGCACTTTTAACATCCATCTGATATACAGGGAATCCCATATAAGATGCAAAAGCCAAAAATAGCCTAATGGCTTCAAGTCTTGCCACAGGAGCAAAAACTTCATCATAGTCTACTCCTTCTTCTTGTCTATATCCTTGAGCCACTAATCTTGCCTTGTTCTTGATCACATTTCCTCTTTCATCTCTTTTTACTCTAAAAACCCATTTAGTTCCAATAAGTTTCTTTCCATCAGGTAGATCACATAATACCCAAACTTCTTGAAGTTTAAACTGTAGAAGTTCTTCTTGCATAGCTTCCACCCAGCTTTCTTTGGCTAGTGCTTGTTTAATATTCTTGGGCTCTTCCTGAGATAGAAAACAAGCAAATAGACACACCTTCTGATCCTTGTGATTCACCCTGTTTTACTTGTAGATAAAACTAAGTAAAGAAGTATGTTGTTGAGACATATTCTTAGCCTTAGTCCTTGTGAGCACCCCTGATGATGAGGGTCCAATTATATTGGTAGCAGGATGAGTTTTATGAATTCTGAGTGTTGGAGTTGGTGGAACTTCAAGATTATCTTCCAAATTAGTGATATCTGGATCTTCATTAGAATCTGAGAAAATGCCTTCTTGATCCAATTCATCATCAGTATCTTCTAAAGTAATGGTGTTTGGATCAGCAGTATCTTCTAAGTCAGGCATATTAGGATCATGAACAACATCAGTATTTTTCCAATTTGAAGTATCCATAGGTTGAAAAGTACTTTCAAATGGATTAGAAGTGCTGGCTGTTTCCTTTGCTTTCTTCTTTTCTGCTTCATAGGCTCTCCTTTGTTCATCATCATATGAGTTAGCCATTGTTTCTTGAAAAAGCATTCTAGAAAGTTCATCTTGAATGGCTTGATCTTCTGCAGATACTTGTATTTGTGGTGGAACAGTACTTTGAGGATCAACAGTACTGTTAGGTACAGCAGTACCTTGAGGCTCAGAAGTACTTTTCTTCTTACCATTGACATTATCTTTTGGCTCATCTTCAGATCTTAAATTAACATCATGAACAATGTACTGTGCTTCATCATCAGTGGGAGCAGCTTGATTTTCTTCCCTTACAGGTACATAATTCATTGATGAAGACATTAAATCAAGATCAAACATCCAATCAGGACCTTTACCTTTAGAGTTTTCTTGTTCTTCCAAAAAATCAATATGAAGACATTCTTGAACCTTCTTGGTGACCTTATTGTACACTCTGAATCCTTTGCTATTTGTACAATATCCCAATAAATATCCTTCATCTGACTTCCCATCAAATTTGCCCAAATTATCAGCAGTATTTAAGATGGTTAGTGGACATCCAAAAGGTTTTATAAACTTGATACTAGGCTTCTTTCCCATGAGTAACTCATAAGGTGTCTTCATTTGAGGTTTAGTCACTGATACTCTATTCAACACATAGCAAGCAGTACTTACAGCTTCAGCCCAAAATGGAACTGGTAGTTGAGAGTCTGCAAGCATTGTTCTTGCTGCTTCTATTAGAGTTCTATTCTTTCTTTCTGCAACTCCATTTTGTTGAGGAGTTCTAGCAATACTGAACTCTCTTTTAATTCCTTTCTTAGCACAAAATTCATCCATAAGCTGATTCTTGAACTCAGTCCCATTATCACATCTAATGCCTCTTACCTTGAGCCTTAACTGATTTTCTAATGCTATAATTAGATCATGAATAGCATCAAAAGTTTCATCTTTAAAACATAAGAAAAAGACCCAGCCAAATCTACTGCAGTCATCTGTTACAACCAAACAGTACTTCTTCTTGTTCAGACTGACAACTGAAACAGGTCCAAACAAGTCCATATGCAGCAATTCCAAAGGCTCTCTAATAATCTTCTCATCAATCTTCTTACAAGAGGCCTTGTGCTGTTTACCCTTCTTACAAGCAAGACATGTGTGATCATTCTTAAATGTCTTAGAAGGTAAACCTCTAACTAAATTTCCTCTGACCAGCTTATTGATGTTCTTGAAATTTACATGTCCCAGTCTTCTGTGCCATTGATGTGCTTCCTCCATAGATGCTCTTGCAATCAAACATGTTGCTTTTTCAGCAGAATTCACATTCTTCAAATCTATGCTATACACATCATTAGTTCTTGGTGCTCTCAGTAACACCAAATTTCTGTCTTCTAACTTGAAATCAGGAGAAAGTATGAGACATTCTGTGTCAAAGAATAACACAGGATACTTCTTATCACAAATCTGAGAGACTGACAAAAGATTGAATTTGAGCTCCTTCACAAATCTAACATCTTCAAAATCAATGTTTCCTGCTTTGATTGTTCCTTTGCCAGTAATTCTTCCTCCATCAGGATCATTCCCAAATGCAACTTTTCCTCCATAATAAGCTTTAAAATCTGACAAGAGCTCCTTTTCTCCTGTCATACTGCCAGAGCAACCACTATCTACAATAAGATGATCTTTAAGCTCCTCCTCTGGGTTGCCCTGCATTAACATGAAAAAGGTTAGTTGTTTTTAGGAACCCAAGCCATTACTGACTTGTGTTCCCCTTGTGGAGTGACATACTCAAAATTTTTGAGTATGTAATCACCACTGTCTTTGAAAGCATGATCAAGAATTAAGGTTTTTGTTTCCATAACAGTTTGTTTTTCATGATCAATTTTCCCTTTTTCACCCTTAACCTCTGAAAGTACTTGTTCTACCCCAGCAGTACTTTCTTTCTTAACCCATTTTGTTGTGACTTTAGGAGTTGGGTTTTGTGTCCTAGCATCTTTTCTTGTGTTGTAAGTCTTTCTAGGGTTGTAATGACTGTAACTCCTAGATCTTACACTTGAGTGTTTGCTAGAAACATTAGGGACCTTTCTATCAGTACTTTGTGAAGGTACTAATGGTTTGGAGTATGACCTTTTCTGATGAGGGTACCTAAAATCTTTTGAGAAATTACTGTGGTTAACCCTATGTGAATAATTCCAAACTGGTTTGTTACCTCTTGGCCTATTCTCTGTATAACTTGGTTGTGCAGTTCTGGTCTTAGGATATTTACTAAGGTATTTTGAATGATAATTGCAATCTTTAATCAAATGATTAGGACTATAACAAACATAACAGACCTTTGGACCAATATCCCCAAATCCCCTTCCAAAAGTGTTTCTAAAATTAGCAGTATTTTGAAAGAATTTTCTTTGAGGTACTGCTGAGTGATCAGCAGTTCTTTGAAAAGTGTTTGAAGGTACTGCTTGTTTTGGAAACTTGATCTCTTCAACCTTAGGTGCTTCAACAGACTTTTCTAAAGTTTCAGGACTAAGTTTACTTATAAGCTTTTTCCTAAACTCTAGATTATCTACACCATAACAATCAACATCTTTTCTAGGTGGTTGAAAGCTACCTGGGGGATGAGGAACTGCATTATAACCCTTTTCTTTCTGAAATACAGGAGGTTTTTGACTAGGGGATTCCTCATCACTAGAAGTGTTTTCATCAAGACTTAGGAACTCTTCATCACTAGTGGTGGTTTCAACAGTTAGATTTATTTCCTTGCTCTTAAATGGAATTCCTTCATTACTATCATAACCTAGGCCTGTCTTAATATTAGATGTTCTTTGCTTTTCAACAAATTGAACATGTGACACTCCTGCCTCATTCCAAACAGCAAGTTTTTCTAACAACTTATCCCTTTCAGCAGTCACTTTCTCTAGTTCAGACACCTTGCAACCTAGTTTCCATTCATTCAACTTAACTAGGTAATCCTGTTGTTTATATGTTTCAAGCCATGCTACTTCATTGTTTTCATGTGTAAGGATTTTGGCTTCCATAAACTCTAAAGTTAATTGATAACCTGTTATCTCAGCCCTAGCCTTTTGAAACTTATCTCTTTCAGCTACATACTCAGTAAGTAACTTTTGATACATATCATTACATTTAGAGCATACCTCAGATTTGGTGGATGGACTTGGTGAAGCAGCTATCATAGCAAGCTGAACTGTTTCTTCTTCAAACTCCATGCTCCAATCAAAGCTTCCTAACTCTTCTCTTGACTCCAAAGCAGCATATCCAGGCTCTTCATCAAATGCTGTGCTCCAATCTTCCAAGGCAACCATTGAATAAGTAATAGGTTCTTCATCAAACTCATTGGACCAATCAATCTCTGACAGATTCTCTTGAGCAACCAAAGCTTTTGGTTTTGGTTCAGTAATTGGAATCTCCTTTCTTTCAGGCTTGGGTGGTTCAATCATCTTGTTTGCTTGATACTTTGCAAATTTGCACTCCCTTGCAAAGTGACCAGTCCTTAGACAGTTGAAACATTCAATCTTGGATTTGTCAAATGTTATGCCTTGTTTAGCTCTGAAGTTGATGCCTTTACCAGTCTTGTTCACATACTTCTTGATCCTTGCAGTGAGCATAGCAACTTGCCATCTGATATCAATTTCTTCCAAAGCATCATCATCTATTTGCAATACATCTTCTTGATAGGTGACAGGCATAGATGCTTGTTGAGCAAAGAATGAACATAGAACTTCATCTGAGGTGGGGGTTAGTGATTGTGATGAATTGGTGGTGACCATTGTTGTGCAAGGAACCTGTGTTTCATTCACAGTACTTTGAGTAGGGTAAGCAGTACCTTTGTTAGAAGTACTGCTTCTCTTTTCAGAAGAGACAAAAGCAATGTTCTGCTGAGTACTTGAACCTGTAGAACCATTCATCTCATGCTCATACACCTTCAGATTATTGTAAAGATCATCAAAGTCCATAGTATCCAGCCCTGATTGTCCTCTGATCATAGTAGCAACTACATGCCAGGCTGATGGCAAACTTCTTACGAACTTCAAATTTGCATCTTCAACAGATACCTCAGCATCATATAGTTCTAACATGCTTAAAAGATGTTGAAATCTTTCATATGCAGAATCAAGACATTCTCTTTCACCAACTGTGAAAGTTTCAAATTGCTGCTTCAGCAAATTCCTATGCATCTTCTTGGAAGCATCATTACCACCAAACTTCTTCTTTATTGCAGCCCATAGTTGTTTGGCATCTTTGGCATCATGAAATTTTAGTAGGTGACCATCAGGAATAGCAGAAAGCAGTATGTTGAGAGCTTTGTCTTGATTTCTTTTGGTAGCAGCAGGTACAGGTATTTTTGGAGGTGTTGGTTGTCCAGGTACTTCAATTGGTTCTTCAACTTGTATATTACCATTGACAATCACATCCCACAAGGCATGGTCTGTGATGGCAATATACTGCCTCATCTTCATAGCCTATAGATTGTACTCTCCCTTCTTAACAATAGGAATTCTAACAGCAGTTATTGAGGGAGCAGGTGCAGCATCAGTCGACATCTTGACAGGGTTTGTAGTGAAGTTGGTTTAAAGGTTTTAAAGGTTTGTCTTCTTAATTCAGAGTTTCCAACACAAGCTCTGATACCACTTGTTGGATCGATATACTCTGATCAAACTACTTTGTAGCTTGTAAGGGTTTAACAATATTGAATAAACTCAATACTATTAATATTGAAACACTGTTTTGACCTTGTAAAGTATGCGGAATCTACTAACACAAAGCTTAAGAAAACTTTTATATTAACCAAACTTAGAACCTGCTTTGTTACACAGATTCACTAACAATCCCTAACTATTAACTTTGATCGACTTCTAAGCTTATCTAAGACTTGTAAAACTTCTAAAAACTCTTAAAACTCTTAAAACTCTTAAAACTCTATCGACCAATACCTCTTAAGGCTCTTTATATAGATAACCTTAAGTCGGTTTACAACATATAATCCTTGAACGACAAGTTATAATCCCTAACTAATTCTAGAATATTCTCTTAATATTACACATTAATCCTTGTCTAATATTGCACATCAGTCCTTGCATCCTTCGAAGTACTTTAAGCAATCTTCATATCAGCAGTACTTTGACTTTATTCTTCAGCAGTACTTTGACTTTTGTTCTTCATGCAGCAGTACTTTGACATCCAGAAGCACTTTGATATTTCATATCCCAACAATTTGACTTTTCAATGTTTTTTTTTTTTTTTTTTTTTTTTTTTTTTTTTTTTTTTTTTTTTTTTTTTTACCGTATACTTGATGAAAAGTATACAAAAAAAGTATTACTAGTAATAGATGTATTTAATTAACAATTTGTAAGCAAAATAAAAAAAAACATTATTTCAGTATATTTATGCATGCGTAAATGTTAAATATACACACGCATAATGTCAAAAATTACACGTATGAAAAACCTCAAATGTGATAGTAAGTATTAATAAGAGTACCAACACCCCGGTAATGACGACTGTCATCTGCTCATGCAAAAACCAACAATAGCTTTTTACTATTCTAAAATGCTTTTGTAGAGGGGTTTTTAGCATTGCATTCAAAGCTTTTTGAAAAGCTTTTTACAAAAGCTTGGTAAAACTCAAAGTCATTCTTCAAAGTCTTTGTTATTAATTGTGGTATGCATTTATTGCATTAAATGCATCAAGTCTTTAAAGACTTGATGCATTGTAGATGCTAGGTCATTACTACTGCGACCATATCAAATCAAATAGTAGCCGGCTGGAAAATGTGTAGACTGAAACAAACAGTGTCATTATTATATTCCTGCAACAGTCATTAACACAAAACACACGTCATTTGTATAAATATTACGGAGTACTACGTAATACTCCGTAGATTCCCTTTATTAAAAATTTAAAATAACCATAACAATTTCTGATACAATAACACTTACGTGTCTAATAAACATGTGTTTCTGATACACATATACGATTTGTTATTTAATTATCGACGACCTCATTTGTTTTGACATTTCCCACAAATATATTGCTCTCAATAAAATGTTTTTGGTTAGTACGGTTTTTTTATGCACTACTTGGACAAAAGATTGTCTACTTTATTATAAAAATGCTTTCAATATCCATAACTAATAGCCCAATTGAAATTTCATATATATATACAAAATATATCTGTATCTATATAGTATTTACGTAATAAAAAAATATTACTCTAATATTGTTAGTTTTTAATATTTGGAAGACTGCAAAATCGATATTTATGTATAATACTATTGTTGAAAACTTAATAAGGCTCGTTTGTAATTGATTATTAATAATAGTTTCGTTATTGCAAATGTTCTAAAAATAACAATAAATGTGAAATGGTGCGGCTTTGGTCGAGAATTGCACACAAATAGGACATTCCGATAAGATACCCGATTAATACTGGGCGGGTTTTGGGGACCATCACGCCCCAATTAGATCCTCAGATGGGGATCGGAAGGCGTTTTGGGATGGGGATGGCCGCCCAGCCCTGTTGCCATCCCTAATTTTTGTAGAAAATGTTACTGTAAAGAAAAAACTATGTTTCTTTTTAGTACTTAAAATAACCACTAAAATCAAAGACAAATACTTTACAATATTGGAAGTAATCTCTAAAATCAAAGACAAATAAATTACAATTCTTCCAAATTAACCAATAATGTTCAAATCGCCTATCAGTTTGTGATACGCCCCGAGCTTTATGTCATGTTACATTTATTTAGGATATGTGTTTGTGTCGTATTAGGAAACGGTCATTGTTTAGATATATCTTTATGTTTGGCTTGTTTTACAAGCTAGGGTTATTCGGTTATATATACCGAATCATTATTATGAATAATTCAATCAAGTTTAAAGTCAATAATATTCTAGTTCTCCAATCTTCTTCTTAAGGAGCTCGCGCCCGCTTGAAGTGGTGCCCTATCCCGATACAACCCCTAACCGGGTCGTATCAGTTTGATGAATAATCACAAACATAAGTCAAAAGGTTGAATTTGCAATAAACCATAAATATCGGCAACATGGTGGTAGCAGTGGATCTTGAGACAAAACTTGATCTGTAGTTAGCACATCTTATTCATACCCATATTTCCTCCATTGATGACAACTTAAGCTTTTAGTTTCATAAATGAAAAAGTTAGCAAAAATGAGGAGTGAAGATTCTACGAGAAGGGTGTCGGCAGAAAGTTCATGGACATTGATGACAACAAGATATTTTCGTTCTAGCTAGGTTACTTATGGGTGGAAATAAATTTGCTCGACATTTGTCTTGACCATTGCGCGTCTTTTTTTTTAGCAAAACCTGTTTAATAATAAGTTAATAACATGTAATATTCAATGAAAGAAAGTTTTGCAATTTCTATCGCATTATAAATTTCTTTTTAAGAAAGAACAAAGTCGTTCAAAAATGAAACAATATTTGACTGGTTAAAAAAAAGGAGCTGCTCAAGAAAAGAATTTTTATTTTTATTTATTTTATTATTATTTTTTAAAGGAATCTGGTCGTACAGAACCAAGACAATATATTAGCAATAATATTCCACAACAACCAAACCAATTACAAACAAAGGCATCCCCTATATAAATGGAAAAGTATCTTTTGGTGAAGATAAATATAATCAAAAGCAGACTTAACACCATTTGCAACCATTTTTCGATTACATGTTTTACAATATATTTTCCTTATCTCAAATGTTTTTATTTGAATTAAAGAAAGTAGTTTGGTTCTAGGATGGATCCAAGAGGGTGTTTAAATACGAGAAGAATATGTGTAGTTGAAGCGGATGAGAAATATGTGCCAATTCAATATAATATGGACAAAGTATATGTAAAGCTTTACTCCCTCCATCCAAAAATATAAATCCATGTATTTTAAGTAACAGATGTATTTTATTAACAATTTGTAAACAAAATAAAAAAAACATTATTTCAGCATATTTATGCATGCGTAAATGTTAAATATACACACGCATATAATGTCATAAATTACACGTATGGAAACCTCAAATGTGATAAGTAAGAGAACCAACACCCCGGTAATGATGACTGTTAGGTCATTACTACTGACGACGTTTGTTCTTGGTTTTTATGTTATTTTGAACAAGTTGATTCATGTTTTTTCTATCCTTGAACGACTCCATTTCATTTTTTTGAACGACTAATATTTGTTTGAACGACTCCATTTCATTTTTTATTTTTTTGAATGACTAATAGTTTTTTGAACGACTCCATTTCATTTTTTTGAACGACTCCATGACATTGACGATGATTATATGGTCAATTTGGAAATTTCAGAACTCATAAATTAAAGCACACACAATCAACTCATCGACACGTGACGCGTACAATACAAGGTGCCCCCTCTCGATAATCAAGATAATTAAAAGAGGATGGTGACAAAAAAGATACACGGGAATTTTATCGATGTCCTGGACGGAGAGCGGGGAACAACATTCCAACCCGGCCGCCTCCAGCAGGACGGAGTTCGAGGAACAACATCCCTACCCGGCCTGCACCCGAAACGACAATAGAATAATTTGGTGGTCCTTAATTGAGAATGAGAGGTTTTTATTGATCTTCCAATTAAGATGAATTAAGGGATTCTCAACATCCAAAGATTTGCCATATCCTAAGCTGTATGTACAAACAACAACTAGAGGCAGGCACGTTCACAATCTATCAACGCGGGATTTTGTATTTCCAAAAGAAGCATGTCATGTGTTCCCTGTACGCCAAAGCTGTTTTTATTGGACAACGGGTATCCATGCTTACTCCGTAAGCAAGCCTGTACAGCATAATGCACACCCAGACGCCACAATCTCCGTATAAATCACCCTGTATCGGTGTACTCGTTGAAAAGCTGAAGCTTATTTTATAGCTGTTGGGATCTATGCCCTTTTTCTTGAATATATCATGCTTTGACATGCCATCTAATATCTTTTACACATCAATTCACTGTGGAAAACCTTTACACATCTAATATCTCTGACATGCCATCTAATATCTTTTACACATACCAAACAACGAATGAGAACACAATACAGAGTGCGATCATATCTCTGACGACAGAAAATTTGTGATCGACCAGTTTTTGTACGATGAATTTCGCAAAGATCATGCCGTTGTTGAGACATTGCATGGCGTGAAAATTACTGCAGAGGCAACTGTCACACAAGAGGTTGCCTCACAGAGGATGGGTTTTTTTTCCATTCCCAAAAAGGTCACTAATCTCGCTACAAAAGTATGGGCGCCACAACATTTTTTTTTTAATTTAAAAAATAAAACTTACCAAAATCACCCTAAACATTTTATTATTTACAACTTTTTTATATAACAAACTTATTCGTCAAATATTTATCAAATATATAGCGAATTCATAAATAAAAAAAATACCGTTGCGAAGAGCTCTGGATTACGAACAAAACGAGCCCAATATTGATATGCTTTTGATGAATGTACGATTTCAAAAAAAATGTTAAATTTTGATAAATAAGTTTAGGGTGGTTTTGGTAAGTTTTATTTTTTAATTTGAAAAAAGTTTTAATGTATATATTTATCAAACTTTAACTTTTTTTTATAAAATCGTACGTGTATCAAAAGCATATCAATATTTGTTTCGTTTTGTTCGTAATTTAGAGCTCTTCGCAACGGTATTTTTTCATTAACGAATTCGCTCTATATTTGTTAAATATTTGACGAATAAAGTTTGTTATATAAAAAAGTTGTAAATATTAAAAACTTTAGGGTGTTTTTCGGTAAGTTTTATTTTTTTAATTTCAAAAGTTTGTTGATCGCTGCAAGTTTGATGTGAATTATTTTTTTTTATTGTAGTGGGCCTAGAATACCGGAGAGAGAAACAAATCGGTGCAAGTGAGAAGCGAATTACTTCTTTTTTTTATTTTTTATTTTTAAAATTAACGAGAGCACGACACGTGGAAGTATTGTATTTCGCTGCAAGATTGCAGCGAGTTTAGTGGCCTTCTAGGGAACACATAAAAAAACCAACCCTTTGCGAGGCAGCCTGTTTTAACAGGTGCCTCTGCAGTAATTTTCGCTTGCATGGCTGTGTGAGTCAGATACATGCCAAATCAAACAAGATTCCTTGCAGTTTTGAAGAAAATGTGGAAGCTGCTATGGTTGAACATCTCGAGATTCAAACAACAATCACATCAAAAACTCATTTACTCTTTTTATAAAAACCTTCCATTCATTTACTCTCTTTTAAACTATCAAAAAAATCGAAAAAAGTGTTATTTCTTTTACTTGATTTTTTAAGATCATGGAAGATATTATCGTGTTTTTTGGTTTTTTTTTTTTTTTTTTTTTTTTTTTTCTTTTTTTTTTTTCTTTTTTTTGTTTTTGTTTTTTTGTTTTTGTTTTTTTTAGTCATTATTATTTTTTATTTTTTTTTAACCTCATTCGAATATTTAACGTCTTAACATTATGATTATTATAATAATAAAGTTTATATGATATATATTACAGTTATACTGATATTAAAATTATAATTATTATGTAAAGTTGGTTAATCTGATTTAAGTGAATGATTGTTTAGGTTGATTAAAGGTACTGCCACTGATCTATTTATCAAATGATGTACTTTGATATTTAAAATTCATGAACATTTATTTTATTTTAATTCAAATGTAGTATCAGGTTCCCCTTTAATATGCTAAAGGGGTGTAAACGAGTCGAGCTTTTAACGAGCTACTCGAGCTCGAGCTCGTTTAACTCGAGTCGAGCTTGATAATTTTCGAGCTCGAGTCGAGCTCAAACAAAACGTAAAGCTCGAATAATTTCACGAGCCGAGCTTTTTAAACTTTTATTTAGCTCGGCTCGTTCGAAATCTCGTTTAATTATTCGAGCCTAACGAGAGCCATATATATGATACTGAAATATATACACACACATATGACACGTACATACGAAAGCCAACTATGTGTTGGACACACATATGAAAGCCAATTATGTTTTTTTGAACAACTTGATTCTTGTTTTTTCTATCCTTGAAAGACTCCATTTCATTTTTTTGAATGACTAATATTTGTTTGAACGACTCCATTTCATTTTTTTGAACGACTAATATTTATATATATATAAAATTACTAAATATTTATATTGAATTACTAAAATACTAAAAAATAATATACCATATCAAATCAAATAGTAGCCGGCTGGAAAATGTGTAGACTGAAACAAACAGTGTCATTATTATATTCCTGCAACAGTCATTAACACAAAACACACGTCATTTGTAAAAATACTAGAATATTGGATTTTATGTTTTTTTTGAACAACTTGATTCTTGTTTTTTCTATCCTTGAACAACTCCATTTCATTTTTTTGAACGACTAATATTTGTTTGAACGACTCCATTTCATATTTTTGAACGACTCCATTTCATTTTTTTGAACGACTCCATGACATTGACGATGTAATATGGTCAATTTGGAAATTTCAGAACTCATAAATTAAAGCACACACAATCAACTTATGACATTGTTTTGTTTGTTCTAATAAAGTTTAGTTACGTATATTATACATACGACGTGTGTTATTTATTAATGCTTTATCACGTATTATTTATTACAGTATTATTTATATTTATCACAAATCCTAATCTAATAATGACACTCGGCACTGTATGTTTCAGTCTATGCTTTTTCCAGGCGGCTACTATTCGATTGATGTTTGTCAGTGACAATGGTCTCATAGCCATCATTACCTGGTGTTTATAGTTTATGGTTATCGGGTTTGTAGTTGAATAATAATTTATTACGGTGTATTTATTTATCTATAGCAAAAGCAATATTTTAATAAATTACTGTAGCGCCACTCACAAAAACACTATACCAGAAACATTTTTTTTAGTAACATGGGAATAGTAACTCCATCATAAATGTAATATTAACTAGGTAGTTTTCTTGGCCGTGCTTGGCACGGCCCAAGGAAGTCGATATATGTTATGCGGGTAGATTGCGTGTAGTTTTATGTTGAATTCAAAGAGTATTAAACCTTTACTGTATCAGCACGTATGAAAACTGGAATCATTTTACATGAATAAAATATACACATTAATCAAAATTTTAGAACTTTGTATTTTAATAACAAAAATAAAAAATAAAAAATAAAAAAATATAAAAAATGACTACACGGAACAACAAAAATTGACAAGTTAGATGCATTATCAAATAATCAGCCCTTTCTTAAAACAATTTGGCAGACCAAAGACACGTCACATTTAAGCTTGCTAAATTATTATCAGTTAAAACAAATGTCTCGAAAAGAATATGCAAAAGGTCGAGCAAAACAAAGCATATAGAGATCAGACATCATTCATAGAGTATGGTAACTTGGTGTTTATTCTATAATTGGGTCTCTTAGATGGAAAATATTTTATCTATACTACTACTATATAATGCATTTGAGACAATTCTATAATTAGAAAGGCATAAAATTCGGATTTTTACTTGCTTATTATGGAAGGATTTCAAAATTAATTGGTTAGGAAGCAAGTTGGTTTGGAAGTTTGTAATAAAGCAGGTTGGTTGTTCAAATTAAAATTATTTGGCTTAACCCATCTCTACTCTACTTATAAAGCATAAAGACAACTAAATGTGTAATATAGTCTCAAAAAAATGGCAAAATAAAATTTAGAATCGCTGAAAAAAAAATAGAAAAAAGAATCGTTTTCATGGGTTAATGGTATTATGATACCATGATTTTTTTAATATCACTGTAACACTCATACTTATGTTTTGAATTTTTTTAATATCGCCGTAATTTTTTAGTATCGCAATGAAAAAAAACAATGATATTAAGTTTATTACTAATATAAAAGTAACTTTTTCAATACACGGTTCAGTTTTACATGTAAAAAAGCTTAATATCGCGTCAGTTTTATATTATCCGCGTAACTATCATATAATCCTTTTATAATACCCTTAATATCACGGTAGCACTCATAATCACAAAACAAAAAGTGCGTCGAAAAATCTGCAAAAATAAAAAAGCAAAGAATACAACAATAGGAAAAAATTAAAAAAACTCGTCTTAGTGGTAAACGAGTGGGAGCACCCGCGCGTTGCTGCGACAAGAATATTAAATAGTAATTGCCGAACATTACGCTATGAAAACTTCTATACAGCCCATATGCGTCGCACACATTTTAAATCTATGAAAACTTCTATACCGCCCATGTGCATCCCACGGGCATTGTTGACTATCATAATAAATAGTTGTATAACTTAGCCGGATGTATTAATATTAGTTACTTCCAATAAAAAACGATCGAGTCAATACCAAAATAAATAGACAAAATATATTATGTAAAAAATACATCTTAAAAGATTACATGTCAATAGATCTGTTGTTTATTCTAGTTAAAGTATACACCATTATAACTCCATATTCTTTGAAAACAAATTCATGAATATATAATTAAAAACAATATAAAAAGCCTGATCACAATTATATGAGGATAACAGATGAAAAATATATAATATAGTTACCTTTCAATTTTGTGGATAGAGAATGTCTAGTGGATGAAGAGACACCCATATTTGCTAAATCTGTGGGTTTCTTTTAGGCAAGGGGATTATCGCACAGATTACGGAGTACTACGTAATACTCCGTAGATTCCCTTTATTAAAATAACCATAACAATTTCTGATACAATAACGCTTAAGTGTCTAATGAACATGTTGTGTTTCTGATACACATATACGATTTGTTATTTAATTATCGACGACCTCATTTGTTTTGACATTTCCCACACATATATTGGACTCAATAAAATGTTTTTGGTTAGTACGGTTTTTTTATGCACTACTTGGACAAAAGATTGTCAACTTTATTATAAAAATGCTTTCAATATCCATAACTAATGGCCCAACTGGAAGTTACTGAAATTTGAAGACCAAATTGTACTGAAAAACTAATTTAACAAAAATCAAACTCGAAATAATGTATATATTTTTAAACCTAAAACTAATTTAACAAAAATTAAACCTATTGCAGATTTTTGCTAAAATTATAGAATGAACACATTGATAGCCAATCCAAATTTAAAGTGAGCATTGAGCAACATTCGCCCCAGTTTGGTGTTTTCAGGCGGGCTTTCTAAACATACAACTCTAGAAAACGTGAAGATGATGTGGAAATATGAGATAAATACATGTATGTAATATTGCTATGCAAATTAATGCATTTCTGATACATTAAAGGTAATGTTTCTGATAAACATGTTATGTTTCTGATAAACATACTACCATCAAATCTAAACTTTATCTTTTTTTTCCAGCATCATCTTCTTCCCCAATAATTAAATCAGTACACGTTCTTCAAAACCACAAAATTGATGGAAGGTACCAAGAAACAAAAAAACTTTAAAATTGGCAGAGGGAATGTTTCGCAAAATCATAAATAAATCCCGTCAGAAACGAATCCATCATCATTCACCACACAAGCATTTTTTTCTTACAACTGATTCTAAAATAAAGCAGAAAAAAGGTAAAAGTCAAAGAAGATTGTTCCTTTGTTGTAACTGTCTTCAGCCAAGTTTTTGAGGAACGGGAACTGAAGCTATATATGTAAACCAACTACATTACTGTAACACAAACATAAGCCCAATAGATCTAAGTAAATTTTTTAGCAACCTATTATCGGATGTTTAAAGTCAATTATATTAAGAATCAATTCTCTAAAAGTAAGACGTATTTAAATATTATGAATACACCGAAAAACCAATACTGTACCCTCTTTTATGGAATTCACTAGCTATTTTATAAGCATTACACCGTTTAAGCAAATTATATACCTTTATAGTGATATTAATGCAACTTTTTGCATGATGCAAATTTGTGAACTTTATACTATTTTTGTAATATACGTAACATTTTGTGAACTTTATACATTTTTTGCAAAAATTAATTTTAGTTAACTTTTACACAATGTTTATGTATATTATACTAGTTTTGTGACTTTTATTCACATTATTTTGAATTTATACCCATTATTGAAGTGTGCATTATTTATGTGAGTTATTTTCAAGTTTCGTACTCATGTACTTAGTTCTCAAAATTGAGGTTTACTTGAGCAATTATGATATATGTGACTAAACTCTCTCGATCAATTCCGAATATAGAAGATACAAATATCATTTTTCGTATCTCAAACCAAACATATTAAACAAAACTAAGGGGAGACCGCAACACCGCAACAACACATGACCGAAAAAGACAACTATTGTGCCTAACGGGTGTCATTTTTGAAGGTTGAAAATTTTACTTCATGAAGAAACTAAGGTATATATGTAAACCAACTACATTACTATAAAACAAACATAAGCCCAATAGATCTAAGTAAATTTTTTAGCAACCTATTATCGAATGTTTAAAGTCAATTATATTAAGAATCAATTCTCAAAAAATAAGACGTATTTAAATTTTAAGAATACAGCGAAAAACCAATAATGTACCCTGTTGAACTTATATATAGACCTTGATAGATCTTCTTGAGCACTCTAGAATCATTAGTAATGTCACTGTAATCAATAACACACTAATAGACAATCTCTGCAACTTGTATTTATAAAGCGGAAACAAAACACAAGCTTGATACTAAGAACTCTTGATCCTCTATGGATCTTTTAATTATAATAAGAGTACTCACTAAAGTTATTCAATACATAAACCGTGTGTTCCTTTTATACTCAAGGAACCCTAAACCGTTTCTCAAGAAACTTATATTCTAAAACTTCTAAAAGATATGCATTATCACTTCCTAAATAAACTCATGCATATCCAAACTACATTACATAAAATACGGAAATACTATATCCGCAGAAACTAATAAGGCTGAAACTAGTCTTCAGTAGATACACTGCTTTAGCAGAAACTAACTCTTCAGCAGGATCCTTTCAGCAGAAACAGCAGCAGAATTCTTACTTCACAGAATTCCCAACAATCCTCCCCTAATCTTGAATTTGACCTGGTTAAGTTCAAGATTCTTGATAGATCTTCAAAATAACATACCAAGAGGATTGTAATAAGATAGCACCAGCAAAGAATCATCTTCAGCAGAATCTCTATGATCAGTACATACTTGAAAGCTCCATTCTTTGCAGCAACAAATGACTAAATGTACATCAAAACAAATTAGTTTCATTCTATTCTCATCACTTCCAGGTGTGTTAACTCCTGTGAGAGGTGAATCATTGAAAATAATGGATTTGATGTTTCTTTACCAATAGCCATCACTACTGGAGTAGCCAAGTGTTCAAAGGTACACTGATAACCACATGATTTTTAGCAAATCATCAGCTATAAACGGATCTGCCTTTACCACAAGCCATATACATGTGGGCTAGCCAATTATTTGGAATCCATAAAGGAAAAATCCATGGTCAATTGACAACCATTTCAACTACTCAGCAACAAAGCATGGGTGAGTTGAAAACCCTATGGTTTTGAGCAAACCATTACAGCTATCAACAGATTTGATGTGTCTTTACCAAAGCTGTACCCTTTGGACTAGCCAACTTTATGATGGAATAGTCAACATCAGGTAAGTTGATAACCAACCCTGCATACAAATACTATACAACAAAATGTTAGTTTTCTTTTTTTTTTTTTTTTTTTTTTTAATTAAAACAAATATACAGTATGATATCCCTAATCAGATGCTGCTCTGGAAGTCTTAATCCTTTGTTTGAAAACCTTCACCAAAGATTCAGCAAACAATCTTGTATTACCAACTGGATCAGGAGGAATCTCCAACTTCTGTTGTAACATTTTCTCCATCAGAGATACCTTCAGAGGATATCTATTGGTAAGATCCATAATAATCCTCAGACCAGTGGTAGTTTCCAACACATGAACATAAGGCATAGGATAGAACTTCCAACTCTGAACTTTCCATTTCTGATTGTTCTTCCAGATATCATAACTTGCACCAGTAGGAGTAGAAGAATCAAACAACACTTGAAGATCACCCAACAAATACAATCCAGAACCTTCAGGAGTATGAGTTGCATAATACTTAATAACCAACTCATATAGAGTGACTAAATCTTGATAATTCACAAGATGAAGAATCTGCTGAAGAAATGTAAAGGATATGGAAGTTTTATTCAATCTGTAAATGGTATTCACTTGACCATCTTTACTTAACTCCCAATGAACCAAAACATCTCTAATTCCTTCTGGCCAATCATCAGATGATCCTTCCCTTATAAATGAAGCATCAGAATCATTCACAATAATTAGACTTTGTTTTGAATGTGATGATCTGACTTTAGCCATTCTCTTGCCTCTTCTTCCAGGAACATAAATAGCATCATGAACTGCTGCTTTAGCAGAATCACCTTCTGCAGCATCAGTATCCACTGATGGAGTATCCAATTGTTCATCAGTAGAATCTTGAGAAGATTCAAGTGCAGCAGAGGCATATTGTTCATCCATAGCCTTCCTAATTTGTTTGTTTCTAGCCGCTTGAATTTCAACTTCTCTTGTCTTCAGTTCATGAAATCTGGCAAGCTCAGCCTTGTGTTCAGCTTCTTGTTCCTCAACCAACTTCCTAGCAGTTTCTTCACCCAATCTTTCCTGCTCCAATTGTCTCCTAGTTCTCCTTCTAGTTGGAGGATCTGATGTCATCACTTTTGCTTTACCTTTATCCACACAAGATGAAGCAGCAACATGAGGTTCATCAGCAGAAGTATCAGGTAAAGATACTTTCTCAGTAGCATCAGTATCAGCATTGAGGAGAGGAATATTCTTGGAAGCACCCATTCCATCTTTATCATTCCTAGCCTTGATTCTGTTATAAATCTCAACCAGTTTCTTAAATGGAAGTCCCCACACCTTTTGCTTAGACCAAGCACTGTTAAACAAAGAACTGCTTTGATTTTTCACATAAGTTCTCATATAATCTTGCTGCTGTGCTTGAGTCATAGGTTTCTCTCTTTTAGCTTTAGCTTTTAACTCATCTGCTACCTTCTTTCTCAACTTCATCAATTTTACAATTTCAGAAGGCCAGTCTTGCTTTTCTACCATTTTACCAATAATTTCTGCAGCTACATTAGGATTATTGAGCATTTGTTGTCCAATCTGTTGCCAATCTGACTCATCAAATTCTTGAACAGCTGCATCCAATTCTCTTTGTCTGGCAATAGGCAAAGTAGAAACATATCTTTGATTGACTGACTCATATGTAGCATCAAACTTTGCTTGCTGTTCCTCTGTCATATCAGTATTCTTCTTATAATTTTCCCATTCTTGGAGTAGTTCTTCTTGTCCAGCTCTTTCTTCAGCTGTAACAAGATCATCCAAATCATCATCTGTTACTTCAACAAGATCATCAAGAGGAACATTCACATCTGCCATAGGTTCATCATGTAATTCTTGAACCTCTCTATCAGTAGAAACTTGTTGATTCTCTGATGAATGATGAACAGGGGAATTCAAATATTCTTTCCCTGCTACAAAGTATGTTTCTCCTGATGTATTTCCTCTATCAGCAGATTGATCAGCAGCAACCCTACTTAATGATTGTTTCTCCTAAAGTATATCCACAGCTTCAGTCATCAGCACATCATTATCACCACCAGTCAATTTTGAAGTTTCAGCAGCTTTCCTTGCCAAATACTGTCTTGTACTTCGTCTTTGAACTAGTATCTTTGGTTTAGATTGAGGTACTTCAGCAACTGTAGTAGGAACAACATGAGACTGTCTAGCAACTTCAGCTAGAATCTCAAGAGAATCCAAATTTGCCTCCTTTGCTACTTCAGTAGAATCCAATCCATCTTTACTTTGCTTCTGCTGACTTAGCTGTGCCTCCAAATCTTGAACCTTGCTTTTCAAACTTTTAATTTCATTACCAAGAGTAGTCTTGGTCTCAGCAAGTTCTTTCTGGAGATCTTCAGTCATTTTCATGTACCTGCTAAGGGAATCATATACAAATGTGAGAGTAAGAGGGTCCTCTGCTCTACCAGCTGATTGCTCATTGGTAAGAGGAGCTTCATTGAACCCATTAGGAGAAACAGATTCATTTACAACATTAGGAAAGCCTTCATTAATTAGCTCACTCATAAGGCTAGGTGAAGGTAGTCTAGTACTCTCAGGTTCAAGAGTCTGCTAAGGGAATCATATACAAATGTGAGAGTAAGAGGGTCCTCTGCTCTACCAGCTGATTGCTCATTGGTAAGAGGAGCTTCATTGAACCCATTAGGAGAAACAGACTCATTTACAACATTAGGAAAGCCTTCATTAATTGGCTCACTCATAAGGCTGGGTGAAGGTAGTCTAGTACTCTCAGGTTCAAGAGTCTGAAAATTATCTTCAAACTCATGAATTTGCTCAGCTGGAGCATCCTGAGCTGGTGAAATGGTATGACTAGGTGACATTTGTACAGGGGTAGGTGGTGGTAAGTCAGTAGAATCAGGTATTGGTTCAGCAGTTGTAGCTGGCACTTCTTCCATTACCACTGAAGGATTACCATCAGCAGCAACACCAGAAGATGATGGATTACCATCATCAGCAGTATTAGGAGCAGGCATATTGCTAGCATCATCACCCTCAACTACATTGGCATTGCCTTGTGGCAACATAGCTTCCAACATAGGATGATGTTCCCCAGTATAATTAGTTTTCATTGAGGCAAACAACTTAGAACCTAGACTTTTAATGGGTATATGGGTTCTATCTTCAGTGGTTATGTCTAAAATTATTTGTAAGAATCTAGGGTACATTAAAAACTTATGCTGTTGCTTATCTATATTTTCTAGCATATTATCAAAAATAAACTTAGAAAAATTATAAGTTTCACCCTTAGACAGAAAAACAATACCACAACCTAATTGCAGAGAGAACTGGTTCCATCCACCACACTTGTTGCTGATACATTGAAGCAGCAGATGCACCAAATACCTCCACTTAGGACAAAATTGATTCTTGTGCCACTTGGATGTATCAGTACTTTGATATCAAGCTTCTCTTAGCCCAGCAAGAATCTCTGCAGTGTTGGAATGATACACACCATTTTCATCATCTAACTGAAGCTTTGTCCTAATCAACCCTTCTGTCACCACATATTCTACACCATCTATTTCAGCTACAATCTCTGTAGCAGATCTCTTAGTAGCAGATGCCCAAAATTGCTTCACCAAGGATTCACACACCAAATTGGGACTATAAGTCAAAGCATAATGAATCTTCGACCTTTTTAGAAACTCCACCATCAAATCGAATTCTTCATGTCCCTTTGCTGTTTTCAAAATAGCATATTTATTATGGTCGCCTTTCAATTCGAGTTGTGCCATTGGGTTAATCGTGTGTGAGACGGTTATGAATTACTCAGAGAATAATGTGTTTAAATGGAGTGATAAGTGAATAATTTTGTTTAGGAAGAGATATGCAAAGTGGGTTAAATTTGGAAGTTCCCCAATCGTGATCAAAATTATCGGAACAACTTATTGACCAAGTCTGACAAAACTTCCAATTTGAAAACTTACCCTTCAGCAGAAATGAAAGTCAAATCTGCTGAAGAATGGTCAACTTCAGCAGAATCAACCAAAAGTAAAAATATCTTCGGTCAATATCTTGGTTTTACTGTGCCACCCAACTCACATTAATTATCGTAACTCCTAAACTTTGCTTATTTAATCACCCCCAAATCACATCTCAGTCACCAATTTACCCCAAATCATCTTTCAAACCCTAGTTTTTTCAATTAACCCCAATTCTTCATCCAAATCATGTCTTCATACCCAGAAATCTCATATTCAAATTCCTCTTCTTCATCAGAAGAAAAAGATATACCACCATATCCATGGGGGCTTGATGGTTCTGACTTTGAAAGAGCATTGGAGAACCGATGGAATGCATAAGAAAGACAATGGAATGCTCATAGGAAGGGTGAACCAAGCAATGTACCCGTTCCTGCTGAGAGAGAGCTTGTCTCTCCCTTCATCTATACCTCTGATGAAGACTCTTCAGAGGAAGAAAATGAAGATCCAACCTTTCTTCCTCCTTCCACACCAGAGAGATCCTAACCAAGATCAAGTAATAGGGATCCATCTCCCCCAACATCACAAAATTTGGTGTTGAATCTTCCTACTCCAGTACCTGGTCTTCCACATCAAGAACACATTGGACAGAGCAAGAAGGCTGAGATCATACATAAGGGAAAGGAGAAGCTGAAGTAGATGATTGAGGAATGTTGCCATGGAACAAAGTTCTTGAGTATTTTCTTGACTTTGATTCATGAGCATCTTCACAGTCTTCCTTCTCTTCTTCTTACATTTTCATCTTCAGCTTCATCATTGTACTTGTCATAGCCTCAAGTATTTTGTAATAAGTGATAGAAGCTAGTAGTACTAAATTACCCAAATGTTTAGGAATGGTCATTGTAACTCAATTGTAACATTGAATGTAAGTTGTAACTTGTTTCTATGAATGAATGAAAAGATCTTATTTAAATTTATCCATTGTGTAAGACCTTCAGCATTTTTCAACTAATCAGTAGAAACCATGTTCAGCACTTTGACCACATTCCTTTAACTATTGCTCTTGGTGACATTTATCATGGGACTTTCATTCTCAAAACATCTGCAAAATCAACATCAAACAAGCAAATACACCAAACAACTTGCACAACTGTTAGAGGGTTAGTGTTAAAAACTCAGAAATTATACAACTTATACAATATTATACAAAGTTTACAGTCATCATCCTCCCCTGAGGCATATGCCTCCCCTGCGGCTTATGCCTCCCCTTAAACTTTGCAGTTAAGGGTTTAGCATTCCAATATGGACCACCAAATATTGAAACCTTGGTCCATCAAATGCCTTGGTTAACAAATCTGCCACATTTTCATCTGCGTGAATTTTGACCACTCTAACCAAATGTTTCTCATAAGCATCCCTTATAAAAGTGATGTCTGATTTCAATATGTTTGGTTCTATTATGAAAAACTGGATTTTTAACAATGCAAATGGTACTTTGATTATCAATGAAAATGGTAGTATTCATGAAGTTATACCCATAATCCAGTAGTTGATTCTGAATCCATAGAACCTGTCTACAACAATTGGCAGCAGCAACATACTCTGCTTCAGTAGTAGAGGTAGCAACTATGGTCTGTTTCTTGCATTGCCAAGAAATCAGTCTTCTTCCAAGGAATTGGCAACCTCCAGTTGTGGATCTTCTATCCAAATTGGCACCAGCATAGTCACTGTCACTATAAGCTGCTAGCTGAAATGGAGACTCTTTGGGATACCAAAGACCTAAGTTTGGTTGACCTTTAAGATACTTAAAAATCTTCTTGACAGCATTCATATGAGAAGTAAGTGGAGTGACTTGGTGTCTTGAGCATGCACTCACAGCAAATGTAATATCAGGTCTTGAGGCAGTCAAGTACATCAAAGAACCAATCATAGACCTGTATAAATGAACATTCACAGGGAGATCAGGAGCAAGATTGTTCTTTGGTTTGGGAGCCTCATATGGAGTAGTGGCAGTCCTGACATTTTCCATAGCAAACTTGGACAACATATCTTTTACATATTTCTCCTGATGTATGAAAATACCATCAGGTTTCTGCTGAACCTGTAAACCCAAAAAGAAAGTGAGTTCTCCCATGGCACTCATTTGAAATTCTCCCTTCATTAAATCCTCAAACTCTCTACACCATGCTTCTTTGGTTGAACCAAAGATAATATCATCCATATACACCTGCACAAGAATAATATCCCTAGAATCTTTCTTGAGGAATAAAGTCTTGTCAATGGCACCTCTTCTGTAGCCATTCTTCAGCAGAAATGTGGAGAGTCTAGCATACCAAGCTCTGGGAGCTTGATGAAGTCCATAGAGAGCTTTGACAACTTTGTACACATACTCAGGATGATCAGGGTCTTCAAATCCCTTGGGTTGAGTCACATAAACCTCCTCTTCAATCTCACCATATAAGAAAGCACCTTTAACATCCATCTGATAAACCATAAAGCCCATATAAGAGGCATAGGCCAAAAATATCCGAATTGCTTCAACTCTGGCCACTGGTGCAAAGACCTCATCATAGTCAATGCCTTCCTCTTGTCTAAACCCTTGAGCCACTAGTCTTGCTTTGTTCTTCACCACAATACCCCTGGCATCTATTTTATTCTTCATAATCCATTTTGTCCCAATGGCATATTTACCATCAGGAAGAGGAACCAAAATCCAAACCTGCTGATTCTTAAATTGCAGCATCTCTTCTTGCATTGCCTCAAGCCAACTTGAATCAGCCAGTGCTTGAGGAACACTAGTTGGTTCAATCTGAGAAAGAAAGCATGCAAACAGATAATATTTGAAGTCTGTATGATTGTTCCTCTTTTGATTGTAGACATAAGAGATGAAAGCAACTTCACCATACTTCGTATTCTTTACAGTACTTCTTGCTCGAACAGAGTCTTTAGGATCTCCAATAATCTTTGATAGGGGATGAGCATTATGAATCCTTTTTGTAGCTGTAGGTGGAACATCAATTGTGGCATCAAGGTTGTTGACTGTAGGCCCAAACTCAGTATCATAAGAAGCTGAGTGGAACAAGCCAGGCTTTGGCTGATAATTCCCAAGATCAGAAGGACTTGGAAATCTGGTAAAGGGCTTATCAAAATCTGCAGAGACTTCAATAAAGATAGGTGAGCATCAGCAAAATCAGCATCTGTGACCTTATCAGTGGGAATAGGTGTGCCTTCAGCAGTATCCTTGTTTCCACTGACTGCTTGTGCTGACTGATGTAGGATAGCTTCAGTCTCTTGTGTAACCTTTTCATGGAGTTTCTGAGCTTCCTTAGTAGCAGCATGTTCTTGCTTCTTCAGTCTTGCAAGATCCTCTGCATAATGTGACTCATCATCTTGTTCAGCAGCAGAGTGATTACCTACAAAATGGTTAGGTGGAAAAGATGGTACAACAAAAGTATTTTCTTCTGGCTCAGACTCACATTCTGAGTCATCATCCATGGAACCTGCAGGTTTAGTGTCTGGATCATTGGTACCTGCATTTGGATTAGAAGCATGCCTAGTATAACCCAAATAGTCAGTCAAATAGTCAAGGTCAAAATACCAAGAATGGCCTTGTCCCTGAATATTAGGCTGATCTTCAAGAAATCTTAGATTGAGGGTCTCTTCTATCCTTTTGGCATTGAGATTATAAACTCTATAGGCCTTGCTATGAGCAGAATATCCTACAATGTATCCCTCATCAGCTTTCCCATCAAATTTACCCAGTATTTCAGCAGTATTCAAAATAGTCACTTTGCATCCAAAAGGCTTAAAGTAATGTATGTCTGGAACTTTCCCAGTGAGAAGTTCATAAGGTGTCTTGACATGAAGTCTAGTAGTGGATACCCTGTTCAAGACATGACAAGCGGTACTTACTGCTTCAGTCCAAATCATTGTGGGTAGTTTGGAGTCTGCAAGCATGGATCTTGCTGCCTCAATAAGGGTTCTATTTTTCCTTTCAGCAACCCCATTTTGTTGTGGGGTTCTTGGAGTACTATAGTCCCTTCTAATCCCCTTAGACTTACAGAATTCTATGAAGACAACATTTTTGAATTCTGTACCATTGTCACACCTAAATCCTTTAACCTTTTTATTCAGCTGGTTCTCAACTAAGATAATGAATTCTTTCAGAATTGGAGTTGTTTCAACTTTAGTTTTGAGAAAGAATACCCAGCAAAACCTGCTATAATCATCTGTGATAACCAGGCAGAAGTACTTGTGATCAATACTTCTAATGGGAGTTGGACCAAAAAGATCCATGTGCAGCAACTGAAGAGGTTCAGAAATGGTGCTCACAGCTTTGACTGCTTTGTAAGAGGCTCTGTGTTGCTTTCCCTTGTTGCAAGCAATACAATTGTGTTCATTGGTGAAGAGTTTAGAAGGAAGGCCCTTAACAAGACCAAGTTTGGACAACTTGTTGATGGTCTTGTAGTTCACATGTGCCATTCTCCTATGCCATTTATTAGATTCATCCAGGGAAGCTTTGGCTACCAAACATGTTAGATCACCTTCTGGCTTGACATCATTCAAATTGAAAGTGTACAAGTTGAAGGTTCTTGGAACTCTCAGCAATACAGTTGTGTCTTCTGGAAGTTTGAAGTCCTTGGAAAGTACAAGACACTCATCTTCAGAGAAGAAAACCTTATTCTTAGTGTCACAAATTTGTGATACTGAGAATAGATTAAAATGCTCCAGTTCCTTCACATAATAAACATTTTCAAAGTCTAACAAGGGTGTCTTGATTGTTCCTTTCCCTGTAATTTTGCCATCTCCACCTCCAAATGTTACAGTGCCTCCTCCTTCTATGGGCTCAAAGTCATGCATCTTGTCCTTGTTCCCTGACATACTTCTAGAACAACCACTATCAAAAATACCTACTTCAGTACTTTTCAAAGGATGTTCCTACAATAACAACAAAAACTAGTACAAAATTAGTACACATTGGAGACTCAAGTCATTGCTGACTTGAGCCTGCCTTGTGGATCATTAGTAATAGGCCATGTAGATGTTTTAGATCCACCATTGTTCTTGGGCCTATAATGCATATTGGGTCCCTTCTTTGTCCAAGAACAACCTGCTGAGGGCTTCACAGCAGTATTCCCATACACACCACCATAATACATTGAGTCAAAGTAATTAGGCCAATAACCATTTGAAAAGAAAGAACTAGTGGGTCGAACATAAGGTCTAGTACTGGTTCTTCTCCATGAAGAATGTGATTCAGCAGAATTGGGTTTCTGCTGATGTGGAACAAAAGATGGTATTTCACTAACATTCTTCCACATTTGCCTAGGTTTCCTTTGACTAACACATCCACCCATTCTTTGCTCATGAAATGTACAATCCTTAATCAAGTGTGTTGGGATATGAAATATCAAAGTACTTCTGGATGTCAAAGTACTGCTGCATGAAGAATAAAGTCAAAGTACTGCTGAAGAATAAAGTCAAAGTACTGCTGATATTGAAGAATGCTTAAAGTACTTCGAAGGAAACAAGGATTGATATGCAATATTAGATAAGGATTAATGTGTAATATTAGATGAATATTCTAGAATTAGTTAGGGATAATTACTTGTCGTTCAAGAATTATGTGTTGTAAACCGACTTAAGGTTATCTATATAAAGAGCCTTAAGAGGTATTGGTCGATATAAGTTTTATAAGTTTTACAAGTTAGATACGTTTAGAAGTCGATCAAAGTTAAATAGTTAGGGATTGTTAGTGAATCTGTGTAACAAAGCAGGTTCAAAGTTTGGTTAATATAAAAGTTCTTCTTAAGCTTTGTGATTAGTAGATTCCGCATACTTTACAAAGTCAAACAGTGTTTCAATATTAATAGTGTTGAGTTTACTCAATATTGTTAAATCCTTACAAGATACAAAGTAGTTTGGTCAGAGTATATCGATCCAACAAAGTGATATTTACTTCCACACACAAAACACTTCTTCTTTTTAGAAGATTTATTTAAACTAAAAGAAGTTCCATAACATGAAAAAGTATTCAAACCACCATGATAAACAGAATTGTTTGTAACATAAACAAAAGAATTATTTTGCAAAGAATTTAAAAACAAGTCTTCAGTAAAAACTGTCTTGTTATCAGCAGCAACTCTAGAAGGCTTGTGGGGAGCCTTGGGTGATGTCTTTGGTATGGTCTTGGGAATGGTCTTGGGCAGGTCAGACTTCTCACTTGAATCACAGTTAGCAAATGAGGTAGACCCTTCATCAGAAGACTTGTCACTGTCACAACAAGAGACAAAGTCAGTAGATTTAACACTAGGGTCTGGCAAGTCAGTTGACTTTTTGCCATAGAGATGGTGTGATCCATCAAAGTCACTAGGTTTGGATAGGTCAATAGGCATATGTTCCCCTCTTATAGGTCCAGGGACAGCATGTAAGTTACCTTCTTTGACAAAGTTAGCTAACCCTGCTGATGTGGTTTTGCCTAGGTCATTCCTAGCTTCTAAACCAACATATTTTTGAAATCCTAAACCAATTTTAGAGTTCACAGCCTGACTACCATAGAGTTCACTAGCTAGATTATCACCTGACATTTGCCATTGTTTTCCTCTAGCTATCTCTTTGTCTAACTTAACTTGTAATTCTTGTTTTTCTCTTTCTAGATCAGACTTCTCTTTTTCAGTACGTTTTAAGTCTATCTTAGCAATTTCTAAATCACTTTCTAGAACTCTTATTTTTTCATCATATTTAACTTGATTCTTTTGAAACCATACTTTTTGTTTCTCTAGAGTTTTTAAAGCCAATTTATAAGACTCTACCTCTATATAACACTCATTGTACTTTGGTTTCAATTCATCAAATTCTTTTTTAAGCTCATTGTATCTTACACTACATCCAAACACACAATTGTGTACCTGAGAGATTCCCATCAAGGAGACTTGCTCCTTCTGGTCCTCTGAAGATGAGTATGCCAGCAGATTCACTTGTGAGGAAGTAGAAGCATCCTCTCCAGCAGGTTCATGTTCAGCCCAATCAATTTGGTGATCCAGAGTCACCATAGCCTTTGAAGGTGCAGCCTTAGTTGTCCCTGCTTCCACTGGATAAGAACCATATCTAACTTCATCTCCAGGCTTTCTCTCCTTGCATTCTCTTGAAAAATGTCCCACTTGTCCACAAGTGTAACATTTAACCTTCCTTCTATCAAACCTTGCTGCCTCTTTTCCATTAAAACCAAACTTCCTTCCAGACTTGGCTTCAAACCTCTTAATGTTCATGGATATCATTGCAAGCTCCCATTTCAAGTGAATCTCCTCCATCTCCAATGGATCTACCTGTTCAAAATCCTCATAAGCAAGAAACTGCTGATGTTCATATTCAGCCACAAATGAATGAATAATGTCCTCCAACACACTACTAGATTTTAGTTTAGAAGCAGATTGAGTATGAGTTTGAGAGGATGCTCCTGATGAATATGAGCTTGAGGCTTGATGCACAGGTTTTGTAGAAGCACCAACAAATGCAGAATGAGTGGATGGACGAATAGGACTTCTAACATCAGGCTCAAGGGATTTAAGCCTATTGTAGAGGTCATCAAAGGACATCAAGTCCAACCCACCTTTGGTCTTGAGAGCAATACAAACTTGTAACCAAGATGGTGGCAGAGATCTCAGAAATTTAGCATTGCAGTCCTCATTATCGGGTCTTGCCTTCAACTGATTAAGTTGACTAAATATTCGATGAAATCTGTCATAACCCTTATGAATTCCCTCTTCTTCTGAAATCTGAAATTCTTGGAACTTTTGCTTCAGCATAGACTTCTGCAACCTTCTTGATTCATCATTCCCACCAAATCTTGCTTTTATAGCCATCCAAATGTCCTTGGCATCCTCCATAAAGTGGAAGTCACCCATGTGGTCATCAGGAATAGCTTGAAGTAGAATTTTTCTGACTTTACTCTCCCTCTGCACAGCCAGAATTTCTTCAGCAGTTCTGGGACCTACAATTGTAACAACTCCATCAGCATCTGTAACATGCTTCTTTAGGCTATTCCCCTTTTTAACAATCTCCCATAGATTCCAATCAATGTTTGTGATCCAGTTCTGCATCTTTATGGACCACAGATGATATTCTTCAGCATTCTTCAAGTGTGGAAACTTAGCATTACTGTTAGAGAGGGTGAGTTGTTGAAGAGAAGTGGAGTTAATGTTTTGGTTTGTATCAACATCATCATCAGATCAAGGCATGGTTGTTGATTTGTTTGAATTTTTAAGGTGTAAGATTTGTGTTTCTTAGTATGACAGAGACTCTCTCGAGGCTCTGATACCACTTGTTGAACTTATATATAGACCTTGATAGATCTTCTTGAGCACTCTAGAATCGTTAGTAATGTCACTGTAATCAATAACACACTAATAGACAATCTCTGCACCTTGTATTTATAAAGCGGAAACAAAACACAAGCTTGATACTAAGAACTCTTGATCCTCTATGGATCTTTTAATTATAATAAGAGTATTCACTAAAGTTATTCAATACATAAACCGTGTGTTCCTTTTATACTCAAGGAACCCTAAACCGTTTCTCAAGAAACGTATATTCTAAAACTTATAAAAGATATGCATTATCACTTCCTAAATAAACTCATGCATATCCAAACTACATTACATAAAATACGGAAATACTATATCCGCAGAAACTAATAAGGCTGAAACTAGTCTTCAGCAGATACACTGCTTCAGCAGAAACCAACTCTTCAGCAGGATCCTTTCAGCAGAAACAGCAGCAGAATTCTTACTTCACAGAATTCCCAACATACCCTCTTTTATGGAATTCACTAGCTTTTTTATAAGCATTACACCGTTTAAGCAAATTATATACCTTGATAGTGATATTAATGCAACTTTTTTGCATGATGCAAATTTGTGAACTTTATACTATTTTTGTAATATACATAACATTTTGTGAACTTTATACATTTTTTGCAAAAATTAATTTTAGTTAACTTTTACACAATGTTTATGTACATTATACTACTTTTGTGACTTTTATTCACATTATTTTAAATTTATACCCATTATTGAAGTGTCCATTATTTAAGTGAGTTATTTTCAAGTTTCGTACTCATGTACTTAGTTCTCAAAATTGAGGTTTACTGGAGCAATTATGATATATGTGACTAAACTCTCTCGATCAATTCCGAATATAGAAGATACAAATATTATTTTTCTTATCTCAAACCAAACGTATTAAACAAAACTAAGGAGAGACCGCAACACCGCAACAATACATAGCCGAAAAAGACAACTATTGTGCCTCACGGGTGTTATTTTTGAAGGTTGAAAATTTTACTTCATGAAGAAACTAAGCTATATATGTAAACCCACTACATTACTATAACACAAATATAAGCCCAATAGGTGTAAGTAAATTTTTTAGCAACCTATTATCGGATGTTCAAAGTCAATTATATTAAGAATCAATTCTCCAAAAATAAGACGTATTTAAATTTTATGAACACACCGAAAAACCAATACTGTACCCTCATTTACAGAATTCGTTAGCCGTTTTATAAGCATTACACCATTTAAGCAAATTATATCTAGGGTTTGAGGTTTCGGGTTTGGGGTTTCGGGTTTGGGGTTTCAGGTTTCGGGTTACGGGTTTTGGGTTTCGGATTTGGTGTTTAGGGTTCGGGGTTTGGGGTTTTGGGTTACGGGTTTGGGGTTTGGGGATTTGGTTTTGGGGTTTGGGGTTTCGGGTATCGAGTTTCGGGTTTCGGGTTTCGGTTTCGGGTTTTGTGTTTTGGGTTTCAGGTTTGGGGTTTAGGGTTTAGGGTTTACAAACAGAAGGTCAATAGATCTAAATAAAATTTTAAGCAACCTATTTTCGGATGTTTAAAGTCAATTATATTAAGAATCATTAATCAAAAAACAAGATGTATTTTAATTTTATGAACACATCGAAAAACCAATACTGTACCCTCTTTTAAGGAATTCACTAGCTATTTTATACACATTACACGGTTTAAGCAAATTATATACCTTGATAGTGATATTAATGCAACTTTTTGGCATGATGCAAATTTGTGAACTTTATACTATTTTTGTAATAAACATAACATTTTGTGAACTTTATACATTTTTTGCAAAAATTAATTTTAGTTAACTTTTACACAATGTTTATGGATATTATACTAATTTTGTGAATTTCATTCACATTATTTCGAATTTATACCCATTATTGAAGTGTGCATTATTTAAATGAGTTATTTTCAACTTTCGTACTCATGTACTTAGTTCTCAAAATTGAGGTTTACTTGAGCAATTATGATATATGTGACTAAACTCTCTCGATCAATTCCGAATATAGAAGATACAAATATCATTTTTCTTATCTCAAACAAAACATATTAAACAAAACTAAGGGGAGACCGCAACTCCGCAACAACACATGACCGAAAAAGACAACTATTGTGCCTAACGGGTGTCATTTTTGAAGGTTGAAAATTTTACTTCATGAAGAAACTAAGCTATATATGTAAACCAACTACATTACTGTAACACAAACATAAGCCCAGTAGATCTAAGTAAATTTTCTAGCAACCTATTATCGGATGTTTAAAGTCAATTATATTAAGAATCAATTCTCAAAAAATAAGACGTATTTAAATTTTAAGAATACACCGAAAAACCAATACTGTACCCTCTTTTATGGAATTCACTAGCTATTTTATAAGCATTACACCGTTTAAGCAAATTATATACCTTGATAGTGATATTAATGGAACTTTTTTGCATGATGCAAATTTGTGAACTTTATACTATTTTGTAATATACATAACATTTTGTGAACTTTATACATTTTTTGCAAAAATTAATTTTAGTTAACTTTTACACAATGTTTATGTATATTATACTAGTTTTGTGACTTTTATTCACATTATTTTGAATTTATACCCATTATTGAACTGTGCATTATTTATGTGAGTTATTTTCAAGTTTCGTACTCATGTACTTAGTTCTCAAAATTGAGGTTTACTTGAGCAATTATGATATATGTGACTAAACTCACTCGATCAATTCCGAATATAAAAGATACAAATATCATTTTTCTTATCTCAAACCAAACATATTAAACAAAACTAAGGGGAGACCGCAACACCACAACAACACATGGCCGAAAAAGACAACTATTGTGCCTCACGGGTGTTATTTTTGAAGGTTGAAAATTTTACTTAATGAAGAAACAAAGCTATATATGTATACCCACTACATAACTATAACACAAACATAAGCCTAATAGGTCTAAGTAAATTTTTTAGCAACCTATTATCGGATGTTTAAAGTCAATTATATTAAGAATCAATTCTCCAAAAATAAGACGTATTTTAATTTTATGAACACATCGAAAAACCAATACTGTACCCTCTTTTATGGAATTCACTAGCTATTTTATACACATTACACCGTTTAAGCAAATTATATACCTTGATAGTGATATTCATGCTACTTTTTTGCATGATGCAAATTTGTGAACTTTATACTATTTTTGTAATATTCATAACATTTTGTGAACTTTATACATTTTTTGCAAAAATTAATTTTTGTTAACTTTTACACAATGTTTATGTATATTATACTAATTTTGTTAATTTTATTCACATTATTTTGAATTTATACCCATTATTGAAGTGTGCATTATTTAAGTGAGTTATTTTCAAGTTGATATATGTGACTAACCTCTCTCGATCAATTCCGAATATAGAAGATACAAATATTATTTTTCTTATCTCAAACCAAACATATTAAACAAAATAAAGGGAAGACCGCAACACCGCAACAACACATGACCGAAAAAGACAACTATTGTGCCTAATGGGTGTCATTTTTGAAGGTTGAAATTTTTACTTCATGAAGAAACTAAGCTATATATGTAAACCAACTACATTACTATAACACAAACATAAGCCCAATAGATCTAAGTAAAATTTTTAGCAACCTATTATCGGATGTTTAAAGTCAATTATATTAAGAATCAATTCTCAAAAAATAAGACGTATTTAAATTTTAAGAATTTCCGAAAAACCAATACTGTACCCTCTTTTATGGAATTCAGTAGCTATTTTATAAGCATTACACCGTTTAAGCAAGTTATATACCTTGATAGTGATATGAATGCAACTTTTTTGCATGACGCAAATTTGTGAACTTCATACTATTTTTGTAATATACATAACATTTTGTGAACTTTATACATTTTTTGCAAAAATTAATTTTAGTTAACTTTTACGCAATGTTTATGTATATTATACTACTTTTGTGACTTTTATTCACATTATTTTGAATTTATACCCATTATTGAAGTGTGCATTATTTAAGTGAGTTATTTTCAAGTTTCGTACTCATGTACTTAGTTCTCAAAATTAAGGTTTACTTGAGCAATTATGATATATGTGACTAAACTCTCTCGATCAATTCCGAATATAGAAGATACAAATATCATTTTTCTTATCTCAAACCAAACATATTAAACAAAACTAAGGGGAGACCGCAACACCGCAACAACACATGGCCGAAAAAGACAACCATTGTGCCTTTTTTGTTTATAGTAATGTAGTGGGTTTACATATATAGCTTAGTTTCTTCATGAAGTAAAATTTTCAACCTTCAAAAATGACACCCATGAGGCACAATAGTTGTCTTTTTTGGTCATGAGTTGTTTCGGTGTTGCGGTCTCCCCTTAGTTTTGTTTAATATGTTTGGTTTGAGATAAGAAAAATGATATTTGTATCTTCTATATTTGGAATTGATCGAGAGAGTTTAGTCACACATATCATAATTTCTCAAGTAAACCTCAATTTTGAGAACTAAGTACATGAGTACGAAACTTGAAAATAACTCACTTAAAAAATGCACGCTTCAATAATGGGTATAAATTAAAAATAATGTGAATTAAAGTCACAAAAGTAGTATAATATACATAAACATTGTGTAAAAGTTAACTAAAATTAATTTTTGCAAAAAATGTATAAAGATCACAAAATGTTATGTATATTACAAGAATAGTATAAGTTCACAAATTTGCATCATGCAAAAAAGTTGCATTAATATCACTATCAAGGTATATAATTTGCTTAAACGGTGTAATGCTTATAAAATAGCTAGTGAATTCCATAAAAGAGGGTACAGTATTTGTTTTTCGGTGTGTTCATAAAATTAAAATACATCTTGTTTTTTTATTATTGATTCTTAATGTAATTGACTTTAAACATCCAAGAACAGGATGCTTAAAAATTTATTTAGAACTATTGGGCTTATGTTTGTAAACCCTAAACCCTAAACCCCAAAGCCCAAACCCGAAACCCGAAACCGAAAACCGAAACCCGAAACGCGAAACTCAAAACCCGAAATCCGAAAACCCAAACCCCAAACCCGATACCCAAAACCCGAAACCAAAAACCCGAAACCCGAAACCTTAAACCCCAAACCAGAAACCTCAAACCCGAAACCTGAAACCCGAAACTCGAAACCCGAAACTCGAAGCCCCAAACCCCAAACCCAAAGCCCGAAACCCCAAAACCGAAACCCCAAACGCGATACCCGAAACCCGAAACCCAAAACCTAAAACACAAAACTCCAAACCCCAAACCCGAAAACCCAAACCCCAAACCCGAAACCCAAATCCCCACACCCCAAACCCGAAACCACAAATCCTAAACCCGAAACCCCAAACCCAAAACCCCAAACCCGAAACCCCAAACCTCAAACCCGAAACCCCAAACCCGAAACCCCGAAACCTCCGACCCCCAACCCCCAATCCCATCCCCCAACCACAAACCACCCCAAACCCGAAACCCCAAACCCGTAATCCGAAACCTGAAACCCCAAACCCGAAACCCTAAATATAATTTGCTTAAACGGTGTAATGCTTATAAAACGGCTAATGAATTCCGTAAAGAGGGTACAGTATTGGTTTTTCGGTGTGTTCATAAAATTTAAATACGTCTTGTTTTTTGAGAATTGATTCTTAATATAATTAACTTTAAACATCCAATAATAGGTTCCTAAAAAATTTACTTAGATCTATTGGGCTTATGTTTGCGTTATAGTAATGTAGTGGGTTTACATATATAGCTTAGTTTCTTCATGAAGTAAAATTTTCAACCTTAAAAAATGACACCCGTGAGCCACAATAGTTATCTTTTTCGGTCATGTGTTGTTGCGGTGTTGCAGTCTCTCCTTGTTTTTGTTTAATATGTTTGGTTTGAGATAAGAAAGATGATATTTGTGTCTTCTATATTCGGAATTGATCGAGAGATTTTAGTCACATATATCATAATTGCTAAAGTAAACCTAAATTTTGAAAACTAGTACATAAGTACGAAACTTGAAAATAACTTACTTAAATAATGCACACTTCAATAATGTGTATAGATTCAAAATAATGTGAATAAAAGTTACAAAAGTAGTATAATATACATAAACATTGTGTAAAAGTTAACTAAAATTAATTTTTGCAAAAAAGTATGAAGTTCACAAAAATGGTATGTATATTAACAAAATAGTATATAGTTCACTAATTTGCATACATGCAAAAAAAGTTGCGTTAATATCACTATCAAGGTTAATAATTTCCTTAAACGGTGTAATGCTTATAAAACGGCTAATTAATTCCATAAAAAAAAGGGTACATTAATGGTTTTTCGGTGTGTTCATAAAATTAAAATACATCTTGTTTTTTGAGTATTGATTCTTAATATAATTGACTTTAAACACCCGAGAATAGGTTGCTAAAAAATTTACTTAGACCTATTGGGCTTATCTTAGTATTATAGTAATGTAGTGGGTTTTGATACATAGCTTAGTTTCTTCATGAAGTAAAATTTTCAAGCTTTAAAAATGACACCCGTTAGCCATAATAGTTCTCTTTTTCGGTCATGTGTTGTTGCGGTTTTGCAGTCCCTCCTTCTTTTTTTTAATGTGTTTGGTTTGAGATAAGAAAGATTATATTTGTGTCTTATATATTCGGAATTGATCGAGAGATTTTAGTCACATATATCAGAATTGCTAAAGTAAACCTAAATTTTGAAAACTAGTACATAAGTACGAAACTTGAAAATAACTCACTTAAATAATACACACTTGAATAATGGGTATAAATTCAAAATAATGTGAATAAAATTCACAAAATTAGTATAATATACATAAACATTGTGTAAAAGTTAACTAAAATTACTTTTTGCAAAAAATGTATAAAGTTCACAAAATGTTACGTATATTACAAAAATAGTATAAAGTTCACAAATTTGCATCATGCAAAAAAGTTGCATTAATATCACTATCAAGGTATATAATTTGCTTAAACGGTGTAATGTGTATTGGTTTTTTGATGTGTTCATAAAATTAAAATACATCTTGTTTTTTGATTATTGATTCTTAATATAATTGACTTTAAACATCCGAGAATAGTTTGCTTAAAATTTTATTTAGATTTATTGAGATTCTCTTTGTAAACCCTAAACCCTAAACCCCAAACCCTAAATCCGAAACCCGAAACCCGAAACCCGAAACTCGAAACCCGAAATCCCAAACCCCAAAACCAAAACCCCAAACCCCAAACCCGTAACCCAAAACCCCAAACCCCGAACACCAAACACCAAATCCGAAACCCAAAACCCGTAACCCGAAACCTGAAACCCGAAACCCGAAACCCCAAACCCTAAATATAATTAGCTTAAATGGTGTAATGCTTATAAAATGGCTAATGAATTCTGTATAAGAGGGTACAGTATTGGTTTTTTGGTGTGTTCATAAAATTTAAATACGTCTTATTTTTGGAGAATTGATTCTTAATATAATTGACTTTAAACATCCGATAATAGGTTGCTAAAAAATTTACTTAGACCTATTGGGCTTATGTTTGTGTTATAGTTATGTAGTGGGTTTACATATATAGCTTTGTTTCTTCATTAAATAAAATTTTCAACCTTCAAAAATAACACCCGTGAGGCACAATAGTTGTCTTTTTCGGCCATGTGTTGTTGCGGTCTTGCGGTCTCCCCTTAGTTTTGTTTAATATGTTTGGTTTCAGATAAGAAAAATGATATTTGTATCTTTTATATTCGGAATTGATCGAGTGAGTTTAGTCACATATATCATAATTGCTCAAGTAAACCTCAATTTTGAGTAATAAGTACATGAGTACGAAACTTGAAAATAACTCACTTAAATAATGCACACTTCAATAATGGGTATAAATTCAAAATAATGTGAATAAAAGTCACAAAACTAGTATAATATACATAAACATTGTGTAAAAGTTAACTAAAATTAATTTTTTCAAAAAATGTATAAAGTTCACAAAATGTTATGTATATTACAAAAATAGTATAAAGTTTACTTTCTCTCTCTAAAAAAACCTTAAAAACCCTAAGCAATTTTATTAAGTAATTCATCATCTATTTTTAATCCAACCATTGAATTTTATTATTGTTTTTTGATTATGAATCTATTGTTCAAGATCTATGTTTTGATATAATAATCTCTTTGATACAGTAACCGGATCTCACCCATTTATTGCAATTCATTTTCTCCTTTTTTCCGTTATCCTCTCACTACTAAAACTATTCATCCATCCTTTTCCCCAATTTCATTTCTGCTAATCAATCCTTTGATTATGTAGTTTTGTTTACTGATTTCGTGTCCACCTTACATCAATTCCACCATGACTGAACCAGATCCTATAAACCCTAATTTTGTACCTCCCCCAATTCAGTCGTATGATGTTGTACGTCCCAAGAGGACTACGAGGAATTCAAGTAGTGATGTTAGAGTAGCTTTGAAGGGTTTTAATGTGATTTCTAAGGTGTCTAAGAAGGGTTCTAAGAAGGGTAGTGCTAGGAATAGGAAATTAATGAAAGATATGGATGGTTTAGAGTATGGTGATGATGGTACTGAAGAGATGGAAGCTAATGATGAGGAGTTGGAGGTTAAGGAGGAAGGTACTGAGGCTGAGTTTGAGAGTGGGTCTCAAAGCTTGAAGAAGGTTGTTATGGAGTCCGATACAGGGGTGGGTAGTCAGGGTATGAAGGTTGTAAATGGGAAGAGTACTGATGTGTCTAGGGAAGGTGTTATTGGTGTTAGTTCTGGAGCTGGTGTACAAGGTAGTTCTCAAAAGTATGTGGCTATTAACAAGGGTAATGGTATGGTTAATGGTATGGTTAAGAATTTTGAAAACATTGTTAGCAAACCTAGTATTGTTCCTAATGAAAACCCTGTTCCTTTTCATGAAACCCCTGTTCTTAACCCTGGTTTGAACAATGTTGGTAGTACTAGTAATATTGGTAAGGCTCGTTTGAATGATGGGAATTTGGCGAGTAAGAATGGTGAGAATAGTGGGAGGATTTGGCCTAGTTTAAGTGAAGTTGTTAGTAAGGTAAGTGGTAAAAATGGTGGTGGTAATGTGATTGGTAAGGATACTGAAATGACAGATAGTGTGAATGGAAAGAAACCTGTGTCTTTTATTAATGCTTTTCAGGGTACTGTTGGGGGTTTGGGTAATAAATTGTCTGAAATTCCTTTGAGAGTCAATGAGTTTGGTAGAAAAGTGGTTGATATGGATCCGGTAATTGAGGTAGGAAGCAAGAATTGGTGTATGACTTTAGTGGGGTATTTTGTGGGTGTGAATATGAGCTATAGGGAGATATCAGGGCATCTTAGAAGGATGTGGAGGCCATATCATGTTGATGAAATTTTAGTCAATGAGAGTGGTCTTCACTTTATTAAGTTTAAATCTGATGAAGGAATGAATTATGTTCTAGAGAATGGTCCATGGTTAGTGGATGGCAAGCCGTTTTTTGTTCAGAAATGGGAAGCGGGGTTGTGCATGGTGAAGCCTGAGCCTTCTAAAGTTCCTATTTGGGTGAAGATTTACAATGTGCCGTTAGAAGCGTGGAATACTGAGGGTATTAGCAGGATAGCTAGTAGCGTTGGAAATCCTATTATCATGGATAGGATTACAGAGTCTATGTGTTTAAGAGCGTATGGGAGAGTGAGTTTTGCTAGAGTGCTTGTGGAGGTGGATGCGTCTAGGGAACTTGCTGAGTCTATAGAGATTTGTTATAGTAAGTTGGGTAAGTCTATGAACTTGAGGGTTGGATGTGATTGGAAGCCACTGTTATGTACGCATTGCAAAGTGTTTGGGCATGATTATAAAACTTGTAAGGTTAGGGTATGGACTAAGGAGGAGTTGGCTAAGGAAGTGGCGGAGAAGACGCCCAAGGTTTCTAGTGTAACTGAGAAGAATAAGGAGAAGGAAGTGTGGCATGAAATGAGGAAAGTGGATAAGAATGGTGCTAGTACCAGCAGGCCTGTGGGGGTTCAGAACTATGGTTATAGAGGTGGATATAATAATAGGGGAAGAGGTGGTTTGAATGGTAGAGGAGGAATGTCTCAAAGGCCTAGTTTTAGAGAGGTTCCGGTTAAGAGTAATGATGAGAAGAAATCTGTTGTTGATGATACGAGTAATGAAAGAAATGTAACTGAAACTGAGAAGAAGAAGAATACTGTTGGAGTTATTGGGGATGGTAAGAATAAGAAAATGGAAAAGGAAGTTATCAAAACAAGTAATAAGTTTGATGCATTGGCAAGTGATAAAATTGAAGTAGGAAGTCAGTAGTGGGAGGATATGAAGAAGAAAATTGATATGGCTTGTAAGTTAGATATGAGGATTTCTGATGATGATAGGAATAGATGGACTGAGGATTTGGTATTGTTATGGGAAGAATCTCAGGTTGCGAAGGTTAAGACTACTAAAATTGGGGAACTTAAGGGGAGGATTGCAAAACTACAAAAAGATATAGTTTATGGAAATAGGAATGTGGCGATGATTGCTAAGGAGGAAGCAGAAAAGAAAAGCGTGGAATTAATGAAAGGTAATGATCTTACTAAGAACCAAGCCTTTATACAGCCTTTATACAGGTTTATGATGATATATATAGAGATAAGCTATCCGAGATTATGCAATGGGTGAAATTAAAACAGATTGCAGAGGTTGATTTATTCTGTTTGAATGAACAAGAATTGACTGATGCAGTCAAGGAAAATTGGACAGAGGAAATGATCCAACATTATGAGTCCATTATGGGTCATAAGGTGGATAAAATGATGCAGGACCAGTTTTATGAAGATGTTATGGATGGTATTAAAGATGAAGTTGCAGCGGAAACCCATGGTACTGCAGATTTCATTACTAAGGATGAGGTTTCAAATGTGGTTGTTGGTGTGGATTCTCAGATGCTAGGTGATATGGCATCTGTCTCATCCCAAGTTTAATATGGTGATTAAAATAGCTTCATGGAATATTCAGGGAATGTGTAATTCCCTGAAGCAAAGTGAAGTCAAGAAATTTTTATATAGTAATAATATTAGTATGTGTGGTATTATAGAAACACAATTAAGGAAGAAGTTTGTGAATAAAGTTTGTGATGAGGTTTTTGGTAATTGGGTTTGGGTGTCGAATTCAGTGGATAGTAATAAGGGATGTAGAATAGTTGTCGGGTGGGATCATACTGTTTTTAGCGCCCAACCGATTTCTCAGAGTAGCCAAGTGATGCACTTTCTAGTTAGAAGGTTGTGTGATGATAAATTGGTATACGTCTCTTTTGTATACGGGGAGACTAATGTTAAGGATAGGAAGTTGCTTTGGGAGAATCTTCGGGATCACTATAGTTTGGCTGGTAGTTGTCCGTGGGTTTTGCTTGGCGACTTTAATGTTATTCTTGACTATAACGAAAATTCAAATGGTATTGGGGTCAAAAGTTTTGGTGTTCAAGACTTTAGAAATTGTGTAGACTTTTTAGGTATTGAAGATGTCAAGATTACTGGGATATTTTTTACTTGGATCCAAAAACGGAATGATCCTAGTAGTGGTGTCCTTAAAAAGCTTGATAGAGTTATGGCTAATAATATATTTGTGGATGATTATCGTGCTTCCTTTTCTAACTTTCTGCCATTCAATGTTTCCGATCATTCTCCGGCTGTATTGATTATTCCAAAAGTTGAAGGTAAGAAAAATAAAGCATTTAGATTCATGAATTATTTAACTGAGAAGAAGGGGTTTTTGGATGTTGTTGAGAGTAAGTGGAATGTCCCAGTGGAAGGATATGCTATGTATATTCTTACTAAGAGGTTGAAATTCTTGAAAAAACATATGAGAGATCTTAATAAGAAAAATGGGGATGTTTGTGTTAAGGTTAAGCTGTTAAAAGATGAGTTGGATAGGGTTCAAAGTTCTTTGGGTAATGATCCTTCTAATAGCTTTTTAAGGGAAGAAGAGTCGTTATATGCTGCTGCCTATAAGAGAGCGTTATTAGACGAGGAATTGCTTTTGAAACAGAAGTCTAAGATTCAGTGGTTGAAAGAGGGGGACTTCAACAGTTCGTATTTCCATAATGTGATGAAGAGTAGAGTTATTAAGAGTAGGATTGAAGATGTTCATGATATGGATGGCAATGTTCTTCATGGTGCTGATATGGTTAACAAGTTTGTTAACCATTTCAAAAGTTTCTTTGGTACCTGTGGTGAAGTTTATCCGATTGAAGAGCCTCACACATTATTCACTAATAAGTTGGATGCTGAGATTGCGGTTGATCTTATCAAACCTGTTTCTGATGAGGAAGTGAAGGCTGCGCTTTTTGACATTGAGGATAATAAAGCTTCAGGTCCGGATGGATATACTTCCAAATTCTTCAAGGTGGCTTGGAAGGTTGTTGGTCATGATACATGTGCTGCTATCAAAGAGTTCTTCAGTAGTGGTAAACTTCTTGCAGGAAGAGGTTTGAGACAAGGGGACCCCATTTCCCCATATCTTTTTACTTTAGTTATGGAGGTGCTAAATCTGATGGTTATGAGACAAATAAGGGCTGAGAATCTTTTTAAATACCATTGGGGGTGTAAAGAATTAAAGATTAGCAGCTTGTGTTTTGTGGATGACTTGTTGATGCTTTGTCATGGTGACCTTATTTCTGCGTCAGTTTTAAGAAGAGGGTTGGATGAATTCTGTCTAAGTTCTGGTTTGCTTCCTAGTTTGGCGAAAAGTGAGGCTTTTTTTGGTAATGTTGCGGAACCTGTGAAAGCTGATATTAGTTTGGTTATGCCGTTCAAGGAAGGAGTCCTGCCTATTAGATATTTGGGTGTACCGTTGGTGTCTAAAAGATTGTCTGCTAATGATTGTAAGTGCATAATTGAAGTGATTACGAAAAGAATTGGGGACTGGAGAAACAAGGTACTTTCTTTCGCTGGTAGACTACAACTTATTTCTTCTATTCTTAACTCACTTCAAGTCTATTGGTCTTCCCTATTCATGTTACCTAAGGAGACTTGTAATGATATTGATAGAATTCTTAAGAAATTTCTGTGGACTAGAGGGGAATCGGTTAGGGGAATGGCGAGTGTTGCGTGGAAAGAGGTTTGTAAACCCAAGTGTCAAGGGGGGCTGGGTTTGAGATCTGCTCATCAGTGGAATGTTGCTCTTATGGCCAAACACCTTTGGAACATTGCTAGTAGAAAGAAATCTATATGGGTTAGTTGGGTTAATATTTATTGGTTAAAGGGTGGAAATATTTGGGATCCGGAGATATATAGGGGTTATTCATGGAGTTGGAATAGTTTATTGGATCTTAGAGACAAAGTTAAGAGTTTTGTGTATGTTAAAGTTGGTAATGGGAGGGATTGTAACTTATGGTTTGATAAGTGGCATCATTCTGGTCCGCTTATTAGATTTATTAATCATAGTATTATTGTTGAAGCTAATTTGAGTTTAAAAGCTAAAGTCAGGGATATGGTGAAGGATAATGAATGGGATTGGCCTATTGATTGGAGTGATAGGTTTAGTGAAGTTACTAATGTTCCGGTTCCTAAGTTGATTAATGAGTTGGATGATAAAGTTATTTGGGTTGATAAAAATGGAAAGGATAAAGAATTTTCTGTTAAAGAGGTATGGAAAGCTGTTAGAGAGGATGGCCCAAAAGTGATGTGGTATAGACATGTTTAGTATTCACAATGTATCCCAAGGCACGCGTTTATTCTTTGGGTTGCTATTAAGGGCAGGTTGAAAACTCTTGATAGAATTTCTAAGTGGGTAGATGTTCAGAGTATGGTGTGTCATCTATGTAATCATGAACTTGAATCTCACACTCATCTGTTCTTCTCATGCCCGTTTTCGAAGAGACTTTGGGAAAAGTGTAAGCTTATGGCGAAACTTGAGGATATCTCAAATGATTGGGCTAGTATTATTTCTTTTATCTCTAATAAACCTGCTACTAATTCTATCTGGAGTGTGATCCAGAGGTTAGTGTTGGGTGCTTGTGTTTATTTTGTTTGGCAGGAAAGAAACTTCAGATGTTTCAGGAAGGAGTTTAGAGATGTGGACAGTTTAATCAAGACTGTGGTTGGGACTGTGAGATTAAAGCTTCTGGGTCTTAATATTAGGTATTCTCCTAACTCCATTGAAGCTGCTAATATTTGGGATTTAAAGATTATTAAAGATGAATACTATAGAAGAATGGTGGAAGAGATCTTGAAGCATAATTATGATAATGATTAGTGCTATGGATGGTGCTTGGGTTAACTGGTTTCATGCTGGAACTGGTTTTTGGGAGTGTAACAGGGTATGGATTTTGTGGGAGATTGATGGTATATTTGGGAAGGTTTGGGAGAATGTTTTACTCTTTTTGTCCTTATTAATGGTTTTACCCTTTGGGTTTTACATTATAAGGTTTTTAAGGAGGAAAATTCTTCTAAACAGCTTTTCTGGCACTTCCTTGCTTATTTGATGTTGAAGTAATTGGTCTTTGGTTGAATTGCTGGATTTCTGGTGGAGTTTTTATTGGTTGGTTGCTGGGTGGTTTCTGATATATTAGATGGCATGGGCTGGTTTTCTGTTTTTGGCTTTGATGAGTGGTGAGTCTTAGATTTCTAGTAGCCTATGTGTATTGTGCTGGTTTGGAGGTCATTGGTTGGTCCCTTTGATCTCTGATGATGCAGAAGTATACTTGGGTTTCTAGTTTGAATTTTGACTCATTACTTTCATCTTGCTATTCCTGCTATTTGTATGGATTTTTATAGTATTAGTTGATGTTATTTATTGTTTTGGTATTGAGCTAGGGATATGTCCTATTCCATCTGGTTTTGTGGTGCATAAGTGTGGAAGCTAGGGAAGTGTCCTAGTCTTTTATTAACACTTTGTACTTTTTGTCTTGTTTAGCCTTTTGGCTCCCTTTACTTAATAAATTTACCTTTAAGTAAAAAAAAATAGTATAATGTTCACAAATTTGCATCATGCAAAAAAGTTGCATTAATATCACTATCAAGGTATATAATTTGCTTAAACGGTGTAATGCTTATAAAATAGCTAATGAATTCAATAAAAGAGGGTACAGTATTGGTTTTTCGATGTGTTCATAAAATTAAAATATATCCGAGAATAGGTTGCTTAAAATTTTATTTAGATCTATTGGGCTTATGTTTGTAAACCCTAAACCCCAAACCCCAAACCCAAAACCCCAAACTCAAAACCCAAAACCAGAAACCGAAAACCGAAAACCAAAACCCAAAACCTGAAACCCGAAACCCAAAAACCCAAACCCCAAACCCCAAACCCCAAACCCCAAACCCCAAACCCCAAACCTGAAACCCGAAACTCGAAACCCGAAACCCCAAACCCCAAACCTGAAGCCCGAAACCCCAAACCCCAAACCCGATACCCAAAATCCTAAACCCCAAACCCCAAACCCCAAACCCCAAACCCCAAACCCCAAACCCGAACTACGAAACCAGAAACTGAAACCCGAAACCAGAAACCAAAAACCGAAACCAGAAACCAAAAACCGAAACCTGAAACCCAAAGCCATGGAAAAGCTACTGAATATCGTAAATATTTTTTGCCTGGGGATAGCTACTTTGCCCATTTCATCAAGATAAACAAGACGTATTCTATCATAACTCGTTCCTGCAAAGAAAAAAAGTGTAGCACCAATAAATCCATGAGAGATTGAGACTTACTTTTTTGTCACCAACGGCATGCTACATGAACCTCGGTCGTGTCCCGTTGCACCACACCTGGTGCATTGCTTCCTTTTAGGCTCCTCCCCTTGAGATCGGATGCGATCTTTCTTTTTTGGCCTCCTTGCCTGCCTCTTAACTATAACCTGTGGCAATACAGTTTGCAAGTCATTGGGAGCTTCCCACTGCGAAACATCTTCTACAGGATTAAACAAACCCTCGTATGTTTTTTTCAGTGTTATTCTGAAAAACCAAGGTTGGACCAATCCTTGAACACTAGTTAAACCAGCTACTCTAGCCACAGCACATACGTGTCCACACGGTAGACCCGAAAGGTCCCATTTGCGACAAGTACAGGTCCCTTCTGTCAAATCAACAACATGGCCTCTTCGGTTGTCTTTCACTTCATACTTTTTCATTTTGTCAATGCCCTTAACCATCCAATTAACGCTCTTGATGATTCTGTCATGAACTTTGGATGTTGCCCAGCCTGAAATTTCTTCCTCCATTGCATCTAACATTAAAAAGCTTAACATCATTATAGTCACTTGTCTTACTTTTTAAATACATGAAAAGAAAAAAAAATCACATCTGTAACACCCCCAAAATACCGCAGCGGAAGACTGTGTCATAGGGTCGCTACTTCATAATACAAAGTACAAGTTATAGAAAACGAACTCTAAATGAGACGTTTTGAAAAGTTACCATTCGATTAATGAATTCAAAGTTACAAACATGAGATTCCAAAGTATGATACATAAATGTATACAAAATGTTTTGAATGGTAAATGATAAAAAGCGTAAGTCTTCAGAATATGCAGCTTGACTCTAGGTTCCACGCACTAGCTATCGCCTTACTAACCTGAGATAAACATGCTAAAGTGTCAACACAATGGTTGGTGAGTTCATAGAGTTTGTCTTAAAACAGTTGAAAAGCCTTAAAAGAATGTTCACACAGCAAAGGCATCGTGAATCCACTCAGTTGCAAATCCCGCCATAAGAGACTTGCAACCTGTGTGTTCACAACCCACTGCTAATATATAGTTTCTCAGGATTATATTCACCCATGGTCACGTCATTTTGGACCCATAGGCGGGGAACCACCATCCCAAATAGTACATGTCACCCAACGTCTCGAATCTTGGACTTGGGTGGGGGGTGTAGGCCCATACTAGTACTATTAATACCTCTCCTTTGACAGCATAGAGTATTGTGTATGTACGTAAATACAAATCTTGTATTTAAATTAAGCAAGTATAGTGTAACAAGTATGTATAACGCGATCAAGTATAATTATCATGTATAACGCATTCAAGTATAATGCCAATCAAGTATAACACAATCAAGTATAAATGTTTTGAGTATTTGTACAAGTAAGCAAGTAGTTGAGCATGTATCCCCCCCAAGAGTTAAAACAAGTATGAAAAGAGTAGGGGCTATGACTCACCTTAAGCTTAAGTGATGTGAAATGAAAGTGGTAGTCAAATCGCGAAAGTCTCTAAGAGCAGCCTATAATAGAATATTGCGACTTAGGTTTGGAGTAACGTCTAAGAATACGAAGAATTGCCAATATATGTCTTGCATAATGTTCATGATGTAGTACTTAGTATATAATGTAAGTCTTTGAATATAAGTCGTTTATGAAACATGTATAGTTTGTACATCTCTTACTACCGTTCGGGCCGACATAATTCAGAAGTCATGGAGTAAATGTTCGAGGAGCCAGGACACTTTAATTCGTAAATCCACAACTCGTCTCGACGGTTTACTTAATGAACTCTTCACATGAGGCTCCCTACTATTGTAGTATTTGATAACATATATATATATATATATATATATATATATATATATATATATATATATATATATATATATATATATATATATATATATATATATATATATATATATATATATATATATATATATATAAGCTTTTTGATCTTTAAAAGTTATATGGTCTTTAGCCGTGGCTTTGCCGTGACCTTGGTCATTGTTACCATGGTCTTAAGACTCAACCTTGGCTTTAGCCATGGTTGTGGTCTTGTCTTTAGGTCATTAGACCTCTTGGTCTTAGTAAAACATAACTATTATATAGTGACTTTGGTCTAAAAATGGGCTGTTAAGAATTTGAAGAAAATTATCACTCAGAAAGCGTTTTCAGGGCTCGAGCTTCTTTATTCCTGAACGAAAACGTCGTTCCGGACAACTTTCGTGTTTTAACTTTTTGATGAATCGAACCAGAAGGTTGACTTTCAAATTGGCAGAATGCAAAACAGGAGGTTATAGGCAGTTTCGGCGTTTTGGTGTGGCTAACTTCTTATGGCCATAACTTTTGACTCGGGTACTCGTTTTGGGTGATTCAAATTGCTATGTTTTCCTTTTGAAGTCCTTTATAACAGTAAGTAAGTGTCAAATATCATAGTTGTACTATTTTGGTCGTGGTTCTCCATAAAAATCACTAGTTTGCTTGTTTACTTGTCATAAGTTAACATATGTATACCAATACTCGTTTTATCCATTTTTAAACATCATGAACACAATAACAAGAACATATATAGCATGAAAGAACCATAATAAGCATGAAAATGATATTGAGCAAGAAAGTGTATAAGGGTTTGCTTACAACTTTTGGCTTTCTAAAAGAAAGGTAAGTAACTAGTAAGGTACGGACTTTGATAGACTTAAGCTTCACCCTTTGCAATCTATGATAAACCGAGGTTATTTGAAGATTATAACAACGCCTTCTTGAAGTCCAAAGCTATTTGAAGATTATAACGACGTCTTTTTGGAGACTTTAAAGTTATAACAACTTTTCTTAGAAAATTTCCAAGATTGAAGATCAAACACTAGTTTTCTTTCAAAAACTAGTTAACTTTCTTACAAAATATAAGAAAAGTGCCTTAGGTTTTAGGACTTGAAGGTTATAAGAAGGTGTGGTGCAAGTTTTCTATGTGTTTTAGCTTGGTATTTATAGGGTAGGAAAAATAGTTAACCATATATTGGGTTAGAATTTAACCATGGTTAGTTTAAGACACTTGTAATGATCTAAAGAATCAATGGTCAAGATTTAACCACACATGGTGACTCCCCCCACCCCTAGGTCGGTTTACAAAGGATAAGGGTGACTAGATGAGTAGTCATGGTCTTTGGATGATAATATCTTAAGTATGTAGCTAGTTTTGACTCCGTAAATTGCTAACCGTAAGTTTTTAGGCCACGAAACGTAAAACCGGGTATCCTAAAAATATGAAACTTATAAATATGCTAGAACTTATCAATATACTCCATAATAAAATATAAAATGAGTGGTAGGTTCTATTGGGTGCTAAAACCCTGCTAAAAACTGGAAACACGGGTCTAAAACGCGTAATTCGCGTAAAACGCTGAACTGAAAAACGTAAAATTCCAAAACTTTTGGAATTGTCCTAAAATGAGAGAAAATCATATTTCTATTGTTTATAATATTTTATGGATATATCGGGATGCTGGAAGGACGTTTAAAACTAAAAGTAAATCTCGGACACGGCTTTGTGATTTTTGCAGAAATGATCCGACGAGCGTCAAACTCTCGGATTATCGTTAAAATAGTTTAACTTACGAGAATATGAAATAAAAATTTCTGAGATGAATAGTGAAAAGTGAATAGTAAAAAGTGAATAGTAAAAAGTGAATAGTGAAATTTTCGGGAATAAAACTTAACCTGAAATTGCGAATTGTTACAACATCTAATATTCTAACCATAGGTTGCACATTTTTTTACAAGCTTACCTTCGTATTTTACCTGACGTTCAAAATACCACCATTGAAGAAGGGATCTATACCAATCCATGAGCATTGTAATTGGGACTCTGCGTACTTCCTTTGTTAAAGCATTGATTGACTCCACGCTATTCGATGTCATGTAATTGTATCTGTTTGCAGGGCATATTCTCAAACCCTGCTTCCTCTAGTGTTTTGTACGCCTCGGGTTTAGTGGCATGAATAGCACAAACACACATATCAAACTCCGCCGTTGTGTAAGCCTTCCACGTCTTCCAATACAAATTCTTTAAAGACTCACTTTGCTTCCTCTAGTGTTTTGTACGCCTCGGGTTTGATGGCCAATTCAGAAACCTCACCTATGCATTCTTTCAGCTTTGTCAAAAACCAGGTCCATGTCTCCCCTGTCTCACCTTGAGTCACACCGGTTGCAATGGGTATTATTTGATTGTTTCTATCCATTCCAACTGCAGCAAGATTGGTGCCAAGGTAACGGCCTTTTAGATGCGCCGCATCGATTATTATCAACGGCCGCAAAGAGCATAAAAAACTCCTAACCTGTTAGATTAATAACAAATCAATTCTTGGGTAATAACTTTATATACTTAAACGTTTTGAACCACTTAAACATAAATAATAAAGAATATGAACAACAGATATTTCAAATTACTCTTACCGCAGCACCGAAGGCTACAAAACATTGCTTAAAGCGTCCTGCATCATCCGTGTCAATGTGTGTTACTGTTCCATCGTTTGCCAGCTTTAAGTAGTGGAAATAATACGGTAACTACTCAAAAGAAGCCTTAGGACATCCCTGAGTAGCCAGCATTGCAAGTTGCTTCCCTTTCCAGGCTCTTTTGTAAGTAATGTCTATATTCCAAGCTAAATTGAAATCTAGTTGTATTTCCTTTGGTTTATATACTCTGGAAGTGTCTCTCATTTTCGGTACTAGCATATGACTCAGTACTTTTGATGTGGCATTACAATGATTAGAATTTATGGTTGTTTTGGAACATGTGTGAACATCGTTGATGCTAGTTATCCTGAATTTTTTAGTACCTTTAACGGCCCGATTGAACACATACCATTTGCATTCGGGCACCTTACATCTAACACGGTAAGCTAGCTGACAAGATTTCACAACTTTATATTGATAACCTTCTTTTATACATTTGACCGCTATGTCTTTGATGCATTCTTCCTTATCGACAAATTCGTCAAATACCTTAAACGCACGTCCATCTCTAGCATTCTGAAACTTTGGGAGTTTAACAAAATTAGGAGGACTTGGTGGGACAGGCATATAGTTGAATGTGTTTCTTTTCCATGTATGCTCAAAATTCGTATTTTGATTTGTGTTTACTTGTTCATCATTTGGGTTAACAAAGTTGTTGGTTTCGGGGTTGGGTGGTTCATCACCTAAGCTAACATTAAGATCAAACCCTAAGTATTCTGAAGATGAACGTTGACTTACCTTTACTGGTTCTTTGCGGATATCGATGAACAAGCTTTTAACCTCTGGCTTCCATTCTTCGACGTCTTTCATGAAGCATAGCAAGTCAGCGTCATCAATTATGGACACCTTGTTTACATTTATTTTGTATGATAACAAAATCATTAACAACCTAGCGGAAAGCTTAAACTTTTTCTTTACACAGCGGACTAGGGTTACGTAATCAATATGTTGTGGAAGTTGAGCAAGAAATTTCGACCCCTGATAAACCAAAAAAAACTTTGAATATTCATTTTAACTTGTTTTGCAAAAGAAATGGTAGAAGTAAATTACAACCCATAAACATAAACTTTACCAAATATCTACACCTAACAGTCGCCCAAACAAAGCAATAGTTGCCCAAATACCGGACTAGCAAGTCACCCATAGTACAAGTACATTTATTGCTTGTACTATTTCTTCAATATTATAATAGTTTCATTTCAAAATTATTTGAAATGAAACTTATAGAAAAAGGAACTTGCATTTTTACATATTTTATAATGATCATATACTACTTAGAGTGATATATATATATATATATATATATATATATATATATATATATATATATATATATATATATATTTCAAAACATGTATAATTATTCAACTACAGCTTTTTAAAAGAATTACAACTTTTTTTTACAAGAAATAGCAACACCTAACAGTCGCCCAAAATAATTAATTCTTCCAAAAAATGCGTACCAACTAGTTGCCCAAAAGTAATAATACTATTTACAATTGTCATTTACTAAAATATTATAATAATATACAATAACCCACAAATTAATTACAAATATAAATAAGTCAAATACATCAGTTGAATATTTAAATAAATTAAATAATATATTATTTCTTTTAACAAATATCAACACCTAACAGTCGGCCAAATTACACCTACCGTTATTAATTGTCCCTTTAGTTAACTATATTATTTTTAGAGAACCAGATTGAAAATTAAAAAGGACAATAATACTTAAACTTTAAATAAATGTGACAACATATTTTGTATAGGTATACCAAAAGATTTTGTACATGCAAGTTGATTTTAATCATCAAGTATCTATAGCTACTTCATGTTATTGGGAGAAGATACATAACACTTCCACATTAAACCACTTTCAACCAACACTTGATCTTCACACTGATCTTATCTCTTCTCCAAGGCTTCATATACGGTTTGTTCTTGCAACTAATTTCTTCTTTAATTACCAACTTTTTTTCGTTCTTGTTCTTTTGGTATGATATAATCCTCACGCCAAAAACCTGATACATTTGATAAGCTTGCATTTTTTCTGAAACATGTAGTGCGACACTGTTTCTTTGGTTTTTTCTTCATAGCAAAAGGAGGTTGATTGTTGTATGATAGTGCTAATCTTTGAATTGAAAATAGGATACCAAAAATACTGAAGTACAGTATATGCTACGTATAGTATATTCTTATCGTTATTGTAAATAATCATGTGATTCTATTAATTTAAGTACATGTATACTGTACCGATTGGATATTAAAATTACATGGTTACTGTAACTACTAGTGTTAAGTATGGTAATTCAGGGGCTATTGAAGCAAAACAAATGTTAGTCAATAAGTCAGAACCATTGAAATGTTAGATGAACTCATTGAATGGGTTAAAAAAATGAGGAAATTTAAGTTTGTGGTGTTAGGGCACATTTGATTGTATTAGTCTATCATAAGGTTAGTGTAACAATAAAGTATATTTAGATGTGGTATAAGATTGTTAAAAACTTGAAAGGCATTTATTGACAAATGTATTTGTAGGTATACAGTATGGCGCAATAGTTGGTTTTACCATACGTCCACAACACCTTTCTATGTGAACAGGTAATGGTAGTTAAGCAACGTTAAACGATTTCCCTATATTAATCTTTTAGTTGGTAAACGTCAGTTTGAACAACCTCGGATGAAACTAATTTTGTTTACATACTAAATGTTGGAACAGGCTCTTCCCGAGTATTTTGAAGACTATTTCAAGTCCGAAAATGATTTCATGTACTTGACAGGCAACGACAGGTTGCGTTACAAGACAGTGCTGTCACCCAAAGATGGCCGATGGGTTGTGTGCGACTTAGTGTGGCAGGCATTTTTTTCTGCAAATGTCCCTGATCAAACAGCAGACATTCATTTTATCAAGCAGGGACAAGATGAATACTATGTTACAGTGTATGCAAAGGATGGTTCTGAGTGCGCTAGGTACGACAGGCGTACGATAGGGCGAAGGATGATACGCTGTTTAACAACCTACGATCCCAGTAGGCAAACGGTAAATACATTTGTTATATGGAGTTATAAACTCTGTTTTGTATTTTATTGCCAGAATATATGAGTTCCATTATATTTAACAAAAAAAGAAATTTCATAATATGTTTGTACGTGTAGTTACTGGCTGGAGATTTTATTCAAGATATCTGGCAACCGAGCTACAAACTAATATATGCTACTGATATGGTATTCTATGTTAAGAACGAAAGGGTTAAACCTTACGCGGATCGGGTTATCAGAATGAACTCGTTCAGCGGAGATGGGTGGGATGATTTTATTGAGACTAGTGGTATTGAATCTGGCCAGAGGCTTGCCTTTACAAACCTTGAAATGTACAGGTTATCGGTTGATGTGCTCGGAGGAGATGGCCTGGGCTTGAGCAAAGAAGATATTCGGTATCAGTTGCCAAAGAGGACGCCACGACCCGCTTTTTTCTATGACCGAACTGGTAATACGTATTCTGCGATTGCAACTTTACAACACATTAAGACAGTCCTTCCATAGCTGTCAGATAACCAGTGAAATATTAAGTCATTAATTTATTTTCGTTTTATGTTACCAGACTTGAGGTTGCAGCACCTTTGCAGCTGGGGACATCACGAGGATCATGTTAATGAGGATCACATTCTATACACTAGATTTACCGGAAAGGATCTAGTATTATTCAATTATATAATAACATGAAACTTGTATATGTATTATATACGCATGATGAAGCATATAAAACAAAAAAAATATTTTGTGTATGCAGAAGTTAGTGTATGATTTCGAAGAGACGCAACACTTGCGCAGCTGCAGCAGAGCGAAACTTGTACACACGAATGCTATGGGCATTGGTTTTCAGATGGCTGCAGATATGGTTTTCAAACATGACGAGAAAACAATGAAAGATGTGCTGAACATTAAGGGGAACTGGTTACAATTTGGTAAAGATTGTGCTTTCGATGATGGTAGAATGATGCGACTGAAACTTGTGCGTATTGAAACACGATATGTGGCTGGTTCAGAGGATCGGGTTCCTGTGTTTCATGTTTGCTAGGATAGTAAACTCTGTGTTTTAAGTGTGCAAAAACTTATTGTCTAAACTGATTTGTTAAGTAGGGTTCCATGTTTATGAACGGTTTAATCGTAGGAATATTTGGACTTCCATGAAGCCATATTTTGGTATGTTATTAATGTCTATTTGGAACATATAATCCAACGAATATTTTGACTTATTTGAAGCCTTATTTTGTCAATGTTTTTTTAAACATGTTGTGCTTTATAAGTAACTTGTGTTGAAATGTTGGTATAACTAGTTACAAGGAAAGAGCAATAATGTTTACACTGTATCTAAGTGTTTGACTATATGGTCATACAACAATAGTAATACAAGATCCACAAGGCGTGTCAAATAAATTATTGAAAGTACAGGTTGCCCAATTGGCCTAACAGTCGCCCAAACAAAGTACAGCACATGCCTTTAATTACCATTTTTTAGATGTGGAAAACACACACACACATAGGTCTAACCAAAAACTTCTAAAATGCCATCTTCTTCATCTTGTTCATACAGATCTAGGCGTTATACTCTGGAAGAATTACTTGAAAAAACCCACTGTGATTGTGATCCACCTCTACCAGTTGAGGAGCAAGTTTCTTGGTCAACAGGTAATCCTGGTAGAAGGATAAAGCATGTCCCATCTATGTAAGTACTTGTCTGATCAATTGTTACTGTTACAAGAACACACTGTTTTCTTTTACTCATGTGTGTATTCATTATTTTGTTAGGACCAAAAAAAATGTGGCTTCTATGGTTTCATTGATCCTGGACTACCTTCAGCTTATTACAAGGATTTGCTTTTCAAAATGTATGTGGGTAACTATAGGTTAAACGGGCAGACAACCAAAGAGACTGGGAAAGACGATCCGAATAATCAGCTGGCGATGGTTCAGATGAAAGAAGAGATTGTTTCCATAAAGTCAACAATTACTTTGTTAACTAGGGTTGTAGTGTTCCTTGCTGTGATACTTGCTTATCGTATGATTTAGAAACAATTGTGCTTGTTTTTTAGCTACATTAGTTTCTGTTGTAATGTTTTGTGCTTCATTATCAATGGGATGGTGTGTTATGTGTTAAACTTTATGCTTAAATTTTAGATACATGACCTTAAAAAAAACATGAGGTTGATAGAAAAATGAAGTATATATGAAATGTAAACAAGGTATATAGATTATGTAAGCAAAGAAAAAACGAAACAGAAAACCATGTATCGATGGTATGAAAATGACATACGTTAATACAAATCATCCGTTACAACTAGTGACATAGGTTTTCCTAGGATAGTTAGGTGACATAATAAAAATAACCAAATTCAGCAAATGTTCAACAACGATTACATATCATTTAACTTCCACTCTATGATTCCAAAAGTAGTCGACCATACGTTCACGGTACGCCAACGCTGCTTGCACAGGGTCGGCCACTTCCAATGGTATGTTATGACACAACCTGTATAACCATATACAAACCCACACACCACAGTCTCCAAATAGATCCCCTTGAACCGAAACACTCGCATAATCAAAAGAGATTTGATACTTGTCAACTGATATGCCTTTACTCTTCAAAACCCCAGAGTCCTTTAAATATGAAGTCAGACGCAATGGCATTTCTCCTTTCATGGTCCTCCACCAGCTTCTTCTGTTTGTCTTTGCCAAACCAAGCGAGTCACAAAACGTAACGACACCACTTTTGATTTGAAGTTGATCTAAACACCAATGTTTATCTGGTTCGTTAACAGGAAATAAGACCTGATATACACAATTCAATCTTAAACTGTGTTTGTATAATAAAAGATAATAATATATGCAAAAGTTATAGGAACCATAAATATAGAAACCTTTTCAACATCAGTCCATGGAACTGGGTACCTCGACACGTCAGAAAAGTACGTAGGCATCATACCACCAAGTATAGCTTGACAGAAATGAGGGCTTACAGCAGCCCAATCAGCCTCTTTTGGTCTAAAACGCCATAGTAGGTCAATCCACAGATCAAGGTGCTGTATAGTCAAATTAAACAAAAAACCAAAGTTAAATACACAACCAGCACTTTTTAAAAGTTAACAGGGATATATTTATGTTAACAGGGATATATTTATGTTACGTACAATGTCACTCAACCAGCCCCTTTTAAAAGTGTCGAGACCGGATAACGCCATCCAAAACCGGCGGTCAACATGAATGTCACAACGACCCCATGGAAAGCAATACTTAGGTGGCTTGAACTCCTTTAAAAACATTCTGATAGGTTCCGGCACATTTACCTATTTGCGCTTACTGGGTCGTGAAAGATCCTAAATACAAAATAATAATTACTACTTTTCTCAGCATTTGAAAATACAAAAGAGATATTAACAAATTCTATAATGACTTAGAAATAAAGTTATGTTGTCGGTTACCTCTTGAAAAGGTTCTAGAGACATTATATTGGGTTGACCCGTCCTTGTCAGTTGAAAGGTTGGAGAGACGTTGTACTGGGTTTAGCAGACCTTGTCACCGGTTTTTGGATAATCACCTCCTTATCCTGAAACTAAAATTAGGTACATACAAGTTATACATGGACACAGGCTGTATAACTTACCATATCAATATTACAAGTGCTATACCTCTTCAACTGGAGGAGTTACAACAGGCCCCTTAAGCGTCATCGACCTTGTTTGTGGAACGTGTGGACCAGTAGGTGGTTGCTCATCAACAACCGATGCAATCAGTGCACCGTACTTCTTCTTCTTCTTGCTTGCTTAGTTTGATAGTCTTAACCATAGCCCGTTCAAAGTTGATAACCTTAGGTGACTTCTTCTTATTTTTCATTTGCTTTCCAATGACAGGTCCAAATACATTCTGTAAACAAGGTTTCTGATTTCGTTTAACAACACTTACGTATTCAGGTTTTGTCATTTGATTCTGCGTTTTAAAAACATAATGTGTTACAAGATAAAACATACAGCCTTTTTAAATAGCAAGCATATACTGGTATATACCTCAAAAGCTTGCTTGAAGACTGATTTATCTTCTTTGTTCACATTATTACTTCCAGGAACAACCAATTCTGCAGCAAACACTTCCTTCCCATCCTCCTTTTCATTTATAGCATCATCTTCCATGATATTATCCAAGGAATACTCGGCTGGATTCTTTTCACCGTTTTCAAGGTTAAGGTATTGGTCCGTAAAATGACTATCCTGAACAAATATACATAACTGTTAATGCAAAAGTAAATTGTAAGGATACCTAAACGAACTAATGTATTCACAATGTAAAAGAGTTAAATATATTTACATACTTCACAATTTGAAACGGGGACTTCTTTGTTAAGGTTGAGTAACGAATGAACAGCTGTGCAAACAGCGGGAGGAAAGGGATCAACAGCGGGAGCATCAGGTGATCTTATTAGAAGTTGCATGGTAGAATTATACAATTGAGAATCATAATAATCACCCTTCCCATCTTCCTCATCAATTTCCATAGGATTCACTGACTCGCGTAAAAGTTCCCCATCATCCGGATGACCGTCTGAATATGAAACTGTGGTCTGCATTTGAAAAGCATATAAACGACAGGTGAGAAAATAAATAAATTGTAGTATTTACCATTGCATTGCATGATTATAAACAAAATCGCCATATAAAGTTGGATACTAACCATCAAATCGTAATAATCAGAATCAAAATTTCCTTTCACATCAGACTCTTTTGAGCACGCATGAGATTGTCGTGCTAAATGTGAGACTATGGCCTTGTCATGACATTTGTCGTCTGTAGCTTCAGAATCTTTTGAGTGTACATTTGATTGATGGGAACCAACCTCAAACTTAGATTTTATATTCAAAATGCTCTCTATCTCGTGAACTCTCTTTCTTAGAACATCAAACTCGGCAACAACAACAGGACTAACATGACAGCATTCGCGTTTCTCAATCAACTGTAATCTTGTTTTAAGAGAATCAACCTCTTGGAAAAGGTCAGGAAGTGATATATTTGATGCCACCTGAATATGATTCTCTTGTTGTAAAACTTAAGGCCAACTACTCTACTCGACATTGAATGAGTCAACCGGTTCCTCATCATGTCCATGTAAAACTCGCCCACCATCGACATCTCTTGTTTCAACACTATGTCCTTTCTCGGCAACGACATCTTGTATGGGGATATCATAAAGTAAATCTTGATTGGCAACATAACCATCGACATCTCTTGTTTGGACAGCATGTCCTTTATCGACGACGCCAACAACTACATTTTCATCTTGTACACCAACATCAACATGTACATCTTCACTGGCAACATCTTTTGTTTGAACAACATGCCCATTATAGTCTTGTACGCCAACATCTATTGGATCCACATTTTGTACCTTTTCAGATTCCAGCCCATCTCCCTTATCACATTCCACCTCGTCTGTTTCATCAGCCAATCCTTCTATAAATTTCACATTTGCAGCTTCATGAGCCAATCCTTCTATAAATTTCACACTTGCAATGAACCAAGGTTCCTCCGTTTCCTTTTTTGTTGGAAACAGCTCGACAATTGGATTGATCTCCTAACAAACACAAACATTATACTTATTTGAGATCTGCTAAGGATACGTACCTTTACAAACCAACAATGAATTTAATAAAACTAACTAGATGTTTGTTTTATACCTGTCTAAATAAAGTCGAGTAATCTGACTTCCCAAACTTTGCAACCTTGGTCCAAGCAACACCACGAGGTATGACATTCAAGTTTTTAACCCACCAAATTGAGCTATTGGGGAAACTTTCCAATATCCATATCTATACAACCAATGATTAAGATACACATATGTTAAAGAATTGTAAAACAAATTAGTTGTAACTGATAAACAGTATGAAACTTAAACAACTGTCAAAGGGCATAGGAAATTTTTTTACCTTCATAAACAACAAACCTAATCAATAACAACATCAGCAATTTCAAAATGTAGTATATAAACATACTCCGGTTTATTATGACAAACAATGTAACCCTCATGTAGAAGAAACATAAACAATAAAAACGTAAACTAATCTAAAACAGAGAAACATCAACAAGCTAGATGTTTACAAACAAGCTAGTCTAAAGTATTACAGTCAACAAGCATACATTGGAGCTGCATAAACCACTTACCGATTCATTTTAACTATAACAGCGCAGATAAAATGATAAAAATCAAAATAATTCTAACCTTGAAAGCCCAAGCAAATCCATAGAGATTGTATGTAGGAGTGTAGTGTGGGTTATTTTCAATCTCACTTAAATGATATTGGCTGTGTTTAGGAACCACATTCACAGTCCTTCGATAAAATTTGTCCCACATGTATTCGCCCCACGAAAATGCATTCCATTCATCAAAATCCTCGACCAACGACATTATATGCTTAGGAACAACATTTCTATCTTCACGACCCATAAACACTAACTCACATGCAATTAAGAGACAGACTCTGACAGCATCGTCATCACTTAATGTTGACCACCTATCATCTTTAAGAAGCTTCAGAAGATCGATGCCCTTTACAGTATTTACAGCCATTGTTTTCTTCTCTGGAAACACACAATCACATAAAGGAGGACGATCTTTACTAGCTTTGGTTTTGACTTTCCCAAATCAAAATCCGGTAACTAAACAAAATTCTTTCCGGCCAAACTGTAGATAATGATCCCCAATGTGGTATATAATTGGGTAATCAGGAGAAATATTAGACACGGTGACCTGATTTTGCAAAACATAATTCATCAAATGGCTATCATTTGACGCATACGGAATATCCAACCAAGGACCAAAAATAGTACTTCTAAACAACAAGTAACGCTTTGGATTGGACTTCAACTTCGCATTAACATCTTGCAACAACCTAACCGATGACCTGATACTAATTTTCACTGTATAGAAATCATTGCCTTTAGCCATATAGAAATGTTTGTGATCAGTTAGGGGTTCTTTATTGTTTAATAGTAACAGTTAGGGTTTTATTTGGAAGACGGAGAGAATGAACCTACTCATGTAATTTGATGGTGGGAGAGGTGGTAGAGGTGGTGGTAGAGGAATGGGTTGTGTGTGTATCTGGTTATATATTTACCCAATTAAGTTGCCCAAAAATAATTTCTAAAAGTTGCCCCGAAGTACAAGTTGCCAAATATACTATATTATTATTTTATACAATTTCACTTTTTGCTAAAAGACAAAAAGTGTATAGTTGCCCAAATACGGTTGCCCAAAAAGTACAAGTTGCCCTATACGAAATACCTTACACATACCTTACACACACTTACAATTTTTGTACTTGACTAAAAAATTTTAAGGACACGTGTCGCGTTTATATTGAGTTGCTCAATTTTTAAGTTGCCCAGATCTAATTTTGGAAAGTGAAATTTGAAAGTCTAAAAAGTGACTAGTCAAAAAGTCAATGATCTATTTTGGTAATTATCCCTTACTTAAACTATCCCTCTTCCCACCCAAAAATACGTTAGACAACCCATCAGGCGAATCTTCACAAGTAAATCTTTGATATCCCAACTCCACGAGACCTACAATTTTTGTATAACAAGTCAGTTATAAAAACTTAATACCAACCTCTAAAACACAGTTTTAGGCATTGTTTGGATATGCATTTTACATGTACTAACGTGATACCGAATAATTAAGAGAATAATAATAACATTATGCTACTAACTAATATTAGCCGAGTTGCGGCTAGCATCATATGCCTTATATGTCAACTCCTAAATAGTAGTTCAAAGATAAGATATCCAAACACACATAAATATTCTGACTTGTTTCATAGTTTAGGCAGTGTTTAGTTTTCAACTTTTTAAGTGATAATGTGATATTGTATAACAAGTACTACAAGAGAGCATTTATAACTTTATCTAATTAATATCAAACGAACCCCATTATCCCAAACACGTATTTAACTAAAGATCTGTAAAATGAAAACAAGATAAAAAGAACCCATATTCAAACCTCGGGTTTTCAAGCAAGAAATTAAGCCAAACAGTAAGCGACTTCGCCAGAGACTTCAACGCCTTTCTTTTATCACTCTACACTTTCTTGATGATTTCTTTTATTCAAGTTCAACCGCTTTGAGTTTCTGAGCAGGAAGCAAGTATCTCGCCTTATTCCATTATCCGAAACACGTATATAAATTAAAGATCTGTAAAATGAAAACAGAATAAAAAGAACCCATATTCTAACCTCGGGTTTTCAAGCAAGAAATTAAGCCAAACAGTAAGCGACTTTGTCAGCGACTTCAACGCCTTTCCTTTATTATTCTGACACTTTCTTGATGACTTCTTTAGTTCAAGTTCAACTGCCTTGAGTTTCTGAGCAGCAAGAGAGTATCTCGCCTTATTCCTTCTAACCGTACCCGATAAAGGAATGTGGAGAAAGTTAATGTGGGAAGTTAACTGCCTCAAACCATCATATTAGTCTTACTATAACAAAGCTCAAGCAACAATTAATCAATTCCTTTACTACTGACACGAATCGGTAGAGAAATTTCATAGTTTTGTCAATTTAACCTCAAAATGTATATTCCATATTCCCATTACCGACAGGAATGCTCATCAAAACTAATATTTATCTTCCAAAGTTAGAAATACGCTAAAGTCAAACTATATCAAGCACAATCATAATAATGAGCTTGAAATAACCTGAGCTATAGCTTACAAGTGTTTAGCTTGAGCCCTTAGCAAAGCTTTTTAGTATTTATGTAATAACTACATATAGCGAATGTTCAAAAGCTAGAACTATGAGATGAGGTTAGCCAAATGTCTAGAAATGTTCTGAAGTGAACCTCAAGCTTAGCTCGGCTCTGCCCTAACCCATATCAATCTGAAACTTTATAATTTTTTATATTTAAGTGTCTACGGAAGTACCAGTAACAGACTTACATAAGTATGTACATGAGTCAAATCCAAGTGGGTTCCATTTTTCAAATCATATATCGTTCCGTGAATAACACGAACACCCGGATTCGCATTCCGTTTCTTCGATTTCAGTTTATAGAACACCCAGAGTCAATAGTATTTTAAGAAGTACTAGGCTGTCAAACAACAATTAAACATTTTTTAATTACACAAGGATCAGTAGCCATCACATAAGATAATCATGTTAAATCTATCAGATAGAGTTGATACATAATATTGAGCTCTTTCAGGTACATTACCATTTCCAGGTATTCTTTCTACCCTTGCATATTAACAAAAGGCCACAATAAGAATAAGAAACTAACGATACAACTATCTTAAAATTGCTCCTACTTGGAACACATTCAAGCGATAATAAAATTGATATTGAACTATTTTAGAGATAGGAATGATTATCAATTTTTTTACTTGTCAAAAATCTTCTATGGAGATTAAAGAAATCAAGACTCCAGTAAATATAGGAACTTCAACATACCTGGATGAAGTTGATTGGAGTTCTTCTGAGATAAATCTTTCGGATTTGATATTATCCGGATGTAACTACCTATGAGTTTTCTTTCAAAGCTCTCGGGGCGCTTAACAAGCTCCTCAACCAAACTCCTCTCCAAATTGAAAAGAGCTATGTTTTCTGGGATAATAGCTACAAAATTGCTTAAATGAGACCCTTGCCATTTGGTTCTTGCTTAAAAGAGTTCCTGGTTCCTCCTGGTTTGGCCAAGACTTTTGGAATATAAAAAACCCGCTAAACCAGACCGTGTACACCCTTTCCAGGAACCACCTTAGAAACCCAAGTCGTTCGAAATCTAAACATGAAAATTTCGGGACATGTTATTAGAAACCACCATGTAGATATATTTGAGCTAAATGAAAAAGAACAAAATTATGGCCATCAGTTTGTTTAGGATACCAAATTATCTACATTTGACTTTGACCCATTACCATAGTCATGAGACTCACATTTATGCTTTGATTCAGGCCCTTAGCTTCTTGTTAACTTGTTAGCTGGTTTATTTATTTTTCTTATAATAGTATCATTGGCTTTTAAGATATTTGAATGTTTTTGAATACTTCTTTTGGCGGTTGAAGAGTCCCTTAAAACTCAAATTCGCTCTATAATCATCATAACTAAAGTACTACTATCTTTGTAGCTTCGAGTACCGAGGTAAGTATAGTTACACAAATTCAAAATAACTACAGTGTTTCATACAAGTAGTTGCTTTCACAAAATTATTTGGTCTTGCATACGTGTTACAAAACACAACAAAACTTTTTACATGACTGAACATTTATATTAAGACTATAATTTTAGAGAAAATTATGTAGCAAAACTATAACCATATATTTCGAAAATAGATTTAGGGTCTGTTTCGTTGGAGGGTATCATAGGAATTGAATGATAGAAATGAAAATTTGTGTGTTTGTTTGACATGGTGGCCCTCAACTCGGAAATTAAACAATAATCTCATTTCTATACATATTGATAGGTATAAAAAAAATATACGTATGATTTAATATTTATGTTCTGTCCTTTACCAATATGAGTGACCACACTTTATATATTTATTTATATAATTTTTAAAAATAATTAATTGACTATTTTATAATATATTTTCTCTCTCTTATATCAAATACGAATCCAAATTTAAATTCAAATCCTAATCCAAATCCAAATCCAAATCCGAATCCGAAACCCATCTACAAATCAAACGCAACCTTAGTAAAAGTATATTATCAAAGCAGTCCTTGCGCGCCATCCATGTGCAGCGATTGGTGAGTGATGGTTTGTGCATGAAGAAGACACACTATTATAGAGGTTGCCTAACATCTAAGTTTATTTGAATTTATTGTGGTTTTTCTATTTCGTGATATAACACCAAAATTATAAATCCTTGTTTGTCGTTTTTATTTCTCATTTCCAAATTCATTGTTGTGTCCATTTGCTTAAACTACTACGTAGTAGTTTTTTTTTCTTTTTTCATTTTGATATTTAAAATTCTATCTATAAAGTGATAACTACCAGAGGCAGAGCTAAAGGGGTGGTCGGTGCTTGCCTTGCTCTAAGCCAACTTAACTTGTTAGATCAACCAATGTCTTTTTGTAGTCGAGAGAGTCTATTTTCAATTGACCCACCGTACTCTAAAGCAAAAGTTAAGGATGTGTTTGGTTGTAAAAAAAAAGTACTTTAATTCTCTATTTTGATTCTTTTTAGAAAGAGAAATGTGTTTTTACTAGTGCAAAAACTTTGTATGCAGATACATGGTTGAGGGTACGTCCGTCAACCTTTATCAGACATCCAAATAGCTAAATCTTCAAAAACGTCCAAATAGCTAAACATGATTCCACATACTCAAGTTAAATAACCATTACGCAGATCCTAGTGGTATGATATAATTTCAAGAACATAAGTCAACCATGCAAGTCCAAAAACCTTATATGGCTATTATCTATATATGCAGTTGACCAAGTACATCGTATTTGCGTCCTTGGAGCACTAACAGGAATCAAGTGATCAATACGGCTAGACCAGGCCATATATGGTTAGACATAGCCATATGTGACTCGACCCGGCTATTATATGGCTAGACAAGGCCGTTATATGGCAAGACCCAGCCAAATACGGTTTGACCCAGCCGTTTATGGCTAGACGCGGCCATTATATGGCTAGACCCGGCCATTAGTCACTTACTACCAAAGAAGACATGGTATATATTCAAAAGCCTATAGTGATGCCATGATATTTCACTAAAAATAATAAAATTGAAGATACTCGCTAAAAGGAATAATATTTCACTAAAAATATTTTTAGTGAGATAATATACCTTTTAGAGAGCATTTTCGATTTTTCAAAGGTTATAGAAAACCGAAGTAAATTAATGCAAAAACACAACCAATGGAGGTTATCTAAGGAACCCGCCCAATATAATGGCTAGACTCATCTGTTATACGGCTATACCCGGCCATATATGGCTAGACCCAACGATTATAAGGCTAAATCCAGCCATATATAACTTTACCCAGCCATTGTATGGCTAGACCAGGCCATTATACGGCTAGACCCAAAGATTCAATACATAGTAGACCAAGCACACCAAACAGATTTAACAGATAGATAAGCATACAGAATCATCACTTCTGGTGCAGTCTTGAAATAGGATGAACTCTAAATAAGTGCCAAATGTCTAGAAATATTTTGAAGCGAACCTCGAGCTTAGCTCGGCTCTGCCCTAACCCATATCAATCTGAAACTTTATAATTTTTTAGATTTAAGTGTCTACGGAAGTACCAGTAACAGACTCACATAAGTATGTACATGAGTCAAATCCAAGTGGGTTCCGTTTTTCAAATCATATATCTTTCCGTGAATAACACGAACACCCGGATTCGCATTCCGTTTCTTCGATTTCAGTTTACAGAACACCCAGAGTCAGTATTATTTTAAGAAGTACTAGGCTGTCAAACAACAATTAAACATTTTTTAATTACACAAGGATCAGTAGCCATCACATAAGAGGATCATGTTAAATCTATCAGATAGAGTTGATACATAATACTGAGCTCTTTGAGGTACATTACCATATTCTTTCTACCCTTGCATATTAACAAAAGGCCACAATAAGAATAAGAAACTAACGATACAACTATCATAAAATTGCTCCTACTTGGAACACATTCAAGCAATAATAAAATTGATATTGAACTATTTTAGAGATAGGAATGATTATCAGGTTTTTTACTTGTCAAAAATATTCTATGGTGATTAAAGAAATCAAGACTCCAGTAAATATAGGAACTTCAACATACCTGGATGAAGTTGATTGGAGTTCTTCTGAGATAAATCTTTCGGATGTGATATTATCCGGATTAACTACCTATGAGTTTTCTTTCAAAGCTCTCGGGGCACTAAACAAGCTCCTCAACCAAACTCCTCTCCAAATTGAAAAGAGCTGTGTTTTCCGGGATAATAGCTGCAAAATTGCTTAAATGAGACCCTTGCCATTTGGTTCTTGCTTAAAAGAGTTCCTGGTTCCTCCTGGTTTGGCAAGACTTTTGGAATATAAAAAACCCGCTAAACCAGACCATGTACACCCTTCCCAGGAACCACCTTAGAAACCCAAGTCGTTCGAAATCTAAACATGAAAATTTCGGGACATGTTATTAGAAACCACCATGTAGATATAAATGAAAAAGAACAAAATTATGGCCATCAGTTTGTTTAGGATACCAAATTATCTACATTTGACTTTGACCCATTACCATAGTCATGAGACTCACATTTATGCTTTGATTCAGGCCCTTAGCTTCTTGTTAACTTGTTAGCTGGTTTATTTATTTTTCTTACAATAGTATCATTGGCTTTTAAGATATTTGAATGTTTTTGAATACTTCTTTTGGCGGTTGAAGAGTCTCTTAAAACTCAAAGTCACTCTATAATCATTGATGTGCGTTTTGTTAGTACAAGTTATAAATTTATAAGGGTGAATTACCAAATCTAGAAACAACACATACGAGCAACTGTACTCATCCGTTATAGCAAGATATGATGGTAAGTCGGGATCGTTCACAGGGATTTGTGAGTGAATCAAAATATAAGTCTAAAAGTAAATCTCTAATGTACGCAAATAAGATAATAAGCTAATTCAATAATTTAAAAACTACACTTGTTTAGACTAGTTTTCTACTTAATGACACACATGATTGTGATAACTTTTGATAACATGTTGGTTGTGATAATTATATGGTGGTCTAATCTATTGTCTCTACAAGTTAAACCTTCGTCAAGATTTTAGTTCATAAAAACAAGCTTTAGGTGTAAACCAATCAATTCAAGATCCATCCAAGGTTCATAAGGTATGGTGAATATCTTAAACACAAGAACAAACTCTTAATACAAATCAAATACTCTTAGGAAATGGTCATTACAACAGGTAAACCATTCATAGACAAAAAGATTACAATTGTTTATAAACATCTAAAATTTCGTCCAACTAATGGTTTACAAACAAGCCGATTTGATGTTATAAAAGCATTCTCATTACAATCATACTTCTTGTTTCTTTGATTAGTTAAGAATAATTATGGTGAAAAACAATCATTCACAGACAAATGATTATAACTAGTTGAATAATAACAAATCTTTCGACCCTTGAAACTATTATCAATTAGTTAACCTTGGCTTAACAAATGTCACGATGAAACTTAAGGTACAATTGGTTCTTAGGATTGACTTGAAATTGAATTAAAACATGTTATCACAATCATAACTATCACTAAGCATAAAACATCATCAAAACAAGTGTAAAAAGACTACTAGCCACTCATAGCAAACATGAAAATAAACTCAGAATATTTAACATTAGAATCCATGGTTTTAAGTCTTACAATGCTTTGAATTGATAACAAATGACAAGGTATTGATAACCTAAGTATTGGTGATGATTTCTTGATATTTTTGGCCTCCAAATGTTGCTTCTTTGGTCCTCCAAAGTTCCTGGTTCTTTCTGCACGAATTCTCCTTCTTTGAGAGCTAGATGATGATAATAATTGAGAGTAGTGATGAGAGTAAATGATCTCTTGAATTGTGTCTTCAAATTGTGTACTCTTAGGGTCCTTTTAGGCTTGTCAAATACTCCTAGTAATGAATAGGGACTTAAATGCTGGAGCTTGGATAAAAAGACACTAAGAAGGGCCTAGAACAATGGGACAAAAGATCAAGATTCGTGCACAAAAAGTTGGTATAAACAGGCAGTAATGTCCATCCGATCGGTTGCGGGTTGATACCGATCGGATGGATATGGTAATTGTGGCTATCCGATCGGTTATACTCCAACCGATCGGATGGTAAGTTCTGGTTGCTTTGGACTTTGACTTTTCCTTGTGTAGTTCTTTATGCACTATCCAAACTTGATTAACTCTGAACTTGGAACTTTGAGATGACAAAACTTAGGTTCTCCTTATAAAATATGTCACAGATTGGACTTTTGAACTTGGGAATCTTCGTGTAATCGCATATACTTCATTTTCTTCACTTTTTTCTCCATTTTTCCTACATTTGGCTACATATGCTACAAAAACATACTTTGATACGATTTAGTGGCAAAAGCATATAAAAACAACCAAATAACATACACAAAAACACTAATAAGGCTTATAAAAACATATTAACTTTGAGCGTTATCAAATCCCCCACACTTAAACTTTGCTTGTCCTCAAGCAAATCTAGAAGAAAACTAAATATCCACATGGTAACCGAGAATGATTAGAAAAATGTGATGAAAATCCACCAAGTACAAGTACAAGATAAGATTCATCATTTTTAAGCTCTAGTGGTGAAAAACCGAGATGTTTGACAATACCCAATGATTTTCTTGCTTGATTAACATTTCTAAAACACCTCACGAAAGAAGAATAAGATATAATTCACTCATAACACTCATATATGGGGTAGCGTATATGATAAATCACACTCATTGCTCAGTCATGATCCAATTATTACTATAGGCTTGTACAAGAAACAAAACTACACCGTAATGGCGTAAGCACCAAGTCTACATATCAAAGAGGTCTTTTATTCGGGTTGTAATGTAAGGCTTCAGGGTTGTACCAGGCTTATGTTCAAACATCTCATACAAAAACATAATAGTTCACTGGCGCGAATTCTTGATTACTCAAAAACCGGATGGTCACTACAATATTCTTGCACTTGATATTCTCACAAAGCCATTACTATATCTGGATAGATAAAGTAATTTGGTAAGGGTAGGGATATGGCATGGGAATATTTATGAAATTAGTTTTAAAAGAAAAATAAAGTCAAGTCTAAGTCTCATTGTTGCTAGTCACCGAACAAACCACGAATCCATAAATGATTATAGTTACAATCATCTCTTCTTCAAATACCACATATAGATACATCGATTCGCCATAACAATATTCTTTATACTTAGCACATTGACTAACAACATATCACATAACTTCATCTTCACATATAGCACATTTGCTATAATTGTCACCTTATAGTTGCGATGACTTATTCTCATATTTTTTTTTTTTTATTTTTTTTGCAAATCACATCTTCCCGACGCTTCGCATAAGCATAACCACAAAAAACAAATAAGAAGTTGCATTCTCCGTCTTTGTCGGAATGGCACACACATGATTGGTGAAGTGTGGCTAACTAATAATCATCAAAAACAATCCAACATACCAAGCAACTAGCAACCCACCGTTTAGACTTTGACAAGGGTTTAGGCTAAGGTTTAAAGTGTAAAATCTTTTTGTATTTTTCTGGATTTAACAAAATGAAAAGGATGGCTCGGGGGGTGTAACTAGGGGTATCTAGCGTTAAAGATGAACGCTAATCAAAAGGGTTAAAAATTGGAAATTAACTAATCAATGTGACTAGCTAAAAATCAATAAGGAAGGCTATTTGGTTAAAATCTTAAGGTTGCCTCTTATCATGTATGTATACTTATATTACAAAAATGTAATCTCACAACGGTCTCGTAATGATTTACAAGTACAAGTTCTAGAATGAATAAAATCACCGGCACACTCATAACAAAAGATTCAAGCATAAAAGATGTATGCTAGATATGAACAGGCTAAAATCCTCACAATTTAGTGGAAAGGGTTATAATGTGTGCTAGCAAATGTTATCGATCCAAAAATGGATTGCAATATTAATCGGGACACATCTCAATTTTTTTCAAAATTACTGATTTTTCCAGTGGATAGATGCAGTTATTCTAATAAATTACTCCTAAAAGTGTGAAAACAAATAGATTATAAGGACAAACAAAATTTAAAAATTAACTCGATATTAGACTTAATTTCTTATTTTACCTACTCACCCCCCCCCCCCCCCCACACACACACACTTAAGTTAAACATTGTCCTCAATGTGATAAACGAACTTAAAAGTATGAAAGTAGGGAAAATGAGAAAATAAACCATGATATCCGGTTTTATCCAATCTTCTGTTTCTTGCAATCAACACCTGCATTATTGGAAACAAAAACAAACAAACAAAAAGCATTGCAATTTTATTCAAATTAGTGGCACAGCCCCACACTTAAGTTTGACCAAGTGGTAAAACTTTGGGATGTAGACACTGAGAGAGAAAATATATTAAAAATAAATACACGGGTTGCCTCCCGAGCAGCGCTTGTTTTATTAACGAGCCCTCATCCGGACTCAAACTTTGAATAGATTATGTAGTTGTAGTGTTACATTTCTTTTTAGGGATGTACACCACATTTCCTATCACAATTCCCTCCCCTGTTTCATCTATGTTTTCCAATGTAATTGTTTCCCATGCTCTAGGAAGAGCATCATAGATAAAACCATTATTGTGTGCCCAAGGGACCATTCCCTTGTGTGGATCCATGAATGTGATAGCTTCATATTCAAATTCGGATGGAATTTTTTCATTAGAAATTACGTTTAATTGCTCCTTATCATAATAGAGTTTAATTCGGTGCCCATTTACAATGAAACTTCCACCATGTTTTTCATAAAGTTCAACATAACCTGATGAGAATCCATGTTTCACTACATATGGTCCAAACCATTTTGACTTGAGTTTCGGAGCTTTAAACTTGTATTTCATATTGAAGAGCAGAACTTTATCTCCAGCTTTGAATTGTTTTCGAATTCTCAGCTTTCTATCGTGGTAAGCTTTGGTTCTTGCTTTGTATAGCTTAGAGTTCTCATAAGCTTGAAGTCTTAACTCATCGAGTTCATGCAATTGCAAAAATCTCTTTTCTCCAGCTATTTTTAGATCAGGATTACAGCTTCTTAGAGCCCAGTAAGCACGGTGCTCAAGTTCAAACGGTAGATGACATGTTTTCCCATACAAGAGTCTGTATGGTGTTGTACCAATTGGTGTCTTATATGCCGTACGAAATGCCCATAGAGCGTCGTCTAATTTCCTTGACCAATTTTTCAAGTATTCTTTTTATAGCTCTATTGGTATTTTCGACTTGACCACTAGTTTGTGAATGATAAGCTGTAGCAAAACGATGATTAACTCCATATCGTTTCATTACTTTCTCCATTTGTTTATTACAGAAGTGGGACCCTCTATCACTTATTAAAGCTTTAGGAATTCCATAGCGAGCAAAAAGCTTTTTGAGAAAGTTGACAACAACTCGTGCATCGTTAGTAGGAAGAGCTTCAGCTTCAACCCATTTGGAATATAATCGATTGCAACAAGGATATATTCGTATTTATGTGATTTAGGGAAGGGTCCCATAAAATCAATTCCCTAAATGTTGAATATTTCACAGACTTGAATGCTCTTTTGAGGCATTTCGTCTCTTCGAGAAAGGTTACCGGATTTTTGGCAAGCATCGCAGTTTTGAATGAGAGTATATGCTTCGTTGAAAATTGTAGGCCAATAGAATCCAGCATCAAAAACTTTTCTAGCTGTAGTGGAAGGACCATAATGTCCCTCAGTTAGGCCATGATGACATTCATCAAGAATTTTTCTTGTTTTGGCACCCGAAACACATCTTCGTATCATTCCATCCTTGAACATTTTAAAATGGTAAGGTTTCTCCCAATAATAGTGTTTTAGTTCTGAAAAGAACTTACTACATTGGTAGTGACTCATCCCTTTTTTAAGAATATCTCCTGCAAGATAATTTGCGTAATCTACAAACCATGGTACTTCCTCATCATCATCTTTATCTATCGTCATGAGAGTTTCTTCTGGAAAATAATCGTTAATTTCATTTTCTTTTAATTCTTCCAAATTCAGATTCTCGAGACGTGACAAATGATCAGCTGCAAGATTTTCTGCTCCTTTCTTGTCTTTTATTTCGATATCGAATTCTTGCAGTAGTAAAATCCATCTGATAAGACGCGGTTTTGCATCTTGTTTGGTAAACAGATATTTGAGTGCGAAATGATCTGTAAAAACTATCATTTTTGAAAGCACGAGATAAGATCTGAATTTGTCGAATGCAAAAACTACGGCTAATAATTCCTTTTCCGTAACCGTATAGTTTTGTTGAGCATTGTTGAGTGTTTTACTAGCGAAGTATATAGGACGAAAATGTTTTCCTTCACGTTGTCCTAAAACAGCTCCAATTGAAGAGCCTCACACATTATTCACTAATAAGTTGGATGCTGAGATTGCGGTTGATCTTATCAAACCTGTTTCTGATGAGGAAGTGAAGGCTGCGCTTTTTGACATTGAGGATAATAAAGCTTCAGGTCCGGATGGATATACTTCCAAATTCTTCAAGGCTGCTTGGAAGGTTGTTGGTCATGATACATGTGCTGCTATCAAAGAGTTCTTCAGTAGTGGTAAACTTCTTGCAGGAAGAGGTTTGAGACAAGGGGACCCCATTTCCCCGTATCTTTTTACTTTAGTTATGGAGGTGCTAAATCTGATGGTTATGAGACAAATAAGGGCTGAGAATCTTTTTAAATACCATTGGGGGTGTAAAGAATTAAAGATTAGCAGCTTGTGTTTTGCGGATGACTTGTTGATGCTTTGTCATGGTGACCTTATTTCTGCGTCAGTTTTAAGAAGAGGGTTGGATGAATTCTGTCTAAGTTCTGGTTTGCTTCCTAGTTTGGCGAAAAGTGAGGCTTTTTTTGGTAATGTTGCGGAACCTGTGAAAGCTGATATTAGTTTGGTTATGCCGTTCAAGGAAGGAGTCCTGCCTATTAGATATTTGGGTGTACCGTTGGTGTCTAAAAGATTGTCTGCTAATGATTGTAAGTGCATAATTGAAGTGATTAAGAAAAGAATTGGGGACTGGAGAAACAAGGTACTTTCTTTCGCTGGTAGACTACAACTTATTTCTTCTATTCTTAACTCACTTCAAGTCTATTGGTCTTCCCTATTCATGTTACCTAAGGAGACTTGTAATGATATTGATAGAATTCTTAAGAAATTTCTGTGGACTAGAGGGGAATCGGTTAGGGGAATGGCGAGTGTTGTGTGGAAAGAGGTTTGTAAACCCAAGTGTCAAGGGGGGCTGGGTTTGAGATCTGCTCATCAGTGGAATGTTGCTCTTATGGCCAAACACCTTTGGAACATTGCTAGTAGAAAGAAATCTATATGGGTTAGTTGGGTTAATATTTATTGGTTAAAGGGTGGAAATATTTGGGATCCGGAGATATATAGGGGTTATTCATGGAGTTGGAATAGTTTATTGGATCTTAGAGACAAAGTTAAGAGTTTTGTGTATGTTAAAGTTGGTAATGGGAGGGATTGTAACTTATGGTTTGATAAGTGGCATCATTCTGGTCCGCTTATTAGATTTATTAATCATAGTATTATTGTTGAAGCTAATTTGAGTTTAAAAGCTAAAGTCAGGGATATGGTGAAGGATAATGAATGGAATTGGCCTATTGATTGGAGTGATAGGTTTAGTGAAGTTACTAATGTTCCGGTTCCTAAGTTGATTAATGAGTTGGATGATAAAGTTATTTGGGTTGATAAAAATGGAAAGGATAAAGAATTTTCTGTTAAAGAGGTATGGAAAGCTGTTAGAGAGGATGGCCCAAAAGTGATGTGGTATAGACATGTTTGGTATTCACAATGTATCCCAAGGCACGCGTTTATTCTTTGGGTTGCTATTAAGGGCAGGTTGAAAACTCTTGATAGAATTTCTAAGTGGGTAGATGTTCAGAGTATGGTGTGTCATCTATGTAATCATGAACTTGAATCTCACACTCATCTGTTCTTCTCATGCCCGTTTTCGAAGAGACTTTGGGAAAAGTGTAAGCTTATGGCGAAACTTGAGGATATCTCAAATGATTGGGCTAGTATTATTTCTTTTATCTCTAATAAACCTGCTACTAATTCTATCTGGAGTGTGATCCAGAGGTTAGTGTTGGGTGCTTGTGTTTATTTTGTTTGGCAGGAAAGAAACTTCAGATGTTTCAGGAAGGAGTTTAGAGATGTGGACAGTTTAATCAAGACTGTGGTTAGGACTGTGAGATTAAAGCTTCTGGGTCTTAATATTAGGTATTCTCCTAACTCCATTGAAGCTGCTAATATTTGGGATTTAAAGATTATTAAAGATGAATACTATAGAAGAATGGTGGAAGAGATCTTGAAGCATAATTATGATAATGATTAGTGCTATGGATGGTGCTTGGGTTAACTGGTTTCATGCTGGAACTGGTTTTTGGGAGTGTAACAGGGTATGGATTTTGTGGGAGATTGATGGTATATTTGGGAAGGTTTGGGAGAATGTTTTACTCTTTTTGTCCTTATTAATGGTTTTACCCTTTGGGTTTTACATTATAAGGTTTTTAAGGAGGAAAATTCTTCTAAACAGCTTTTCTGGCACTTCCTTGCTTATTTGATGTTGAAGTAATTGGTCTTTGGTTGAATTGCTGGATTTCTGGTGGAGTTTTTATTGGTTGGTTGCTGGGTGGTTTCTGATATATTAGATGGCATGGGCTGGTTTTCTGTTTTTGGCTTTGATGAGTGGTGAGTCTTAGATTTCTAGTAGCCTATGTGTATTGTGCTGGTTTGGAGGTCATTGGTTGGTCCCTTTGATCTCTGATGATGCAGAAGTATACTTGGGTTTCTAGTTTGAATTTTGACTCATTACTTTCATCTTGCTATTCCTGCTATTTGTATGGATTTTTATAGTATTAGTTGATGTTATTTATTGTTTTGGTATTGAGCTAGGGATATGTCCTATGCCATCTTGTTTTGTGGTGCATAAGTGTGGAAGCTAGGGAAGTGTCCTAGTCTTTTATTAACACTTTGTACTTTTTGTCATGTTTAGCCTTTTGGCTCCCTTTACTTAATAAATTTACCTTTAAGTAAAAAAAAAAAAAAAAAATAGTATAAAGTTCACAAATTTGCATCATGCAAAAAAGTTGCATTAATATCACTATCAAGGTATATAATTTGCTTAAACGGTGTAATGCTTATAAAATAGCTAATGAATTCAATAAAAGAGGGTACAGTATTGGTTTTTCGATGTGTTCATAAAATTAAAATATATCCGAGAATAGGTTGCTTAAAATTTTATTTAGATCTATTGGGCTTATGTTTGTAAACCCTAAACCCTAAACCCCAAACCCCAAACCCAAAACCCCAAACTCAAAACCCAAAACCAGAAACCGAAAACCAAAACCCAAAACCTGAAACTCGAAACCCGAAACCCAAAAACCCAAACCCCAAACCCCAAACCCCAAACCCGAAACCTGAAACCCGAAACTCGAAACCCGAAACCCCAAACCCCAAACCTGAAGCCCGAAACCACAAACCCCAAACCCGATACCCAAAATCCTAAACCCCAAACCCCAAACCCCAAACCCGAACTACGAAACCAGAAACTGAAACCCGAAACCAGAAACCAAAAACCGAAACCTGAAACCCAAAGCCATGGAAAAGCTACTGAATATCGTAAATATTTTTTGCCTGGGGATAGCTACTTTGCCCATTTCATCGAGATAAACAAGACGTATTCTATCATAACTCGTTCCTGCCAAGAAAAAAAGTGTAGCACCAATAAATCCATGAGAGATTGAGACTTACTTTTTTGTCACCAACGGCATGCTACATGAACCTCGGTCGTGTCCCGTTGCACCACACCTGGTGCATTGCTTCCTTTTAGGCTCCTCCCCTTGAGATCGGATGCGATCTTTCTTTTTTGGCCTCCCTGCCTGCCTCTTAACTATAACCTGTGGCAATACAGTTTGCAAGTCATCGGGAGCTTCCCACTGCGAAACATCTTCTACAGGATTAAACAAACCCTCGTATGTTTTTTTCAGTTTTATTCTGAAAAACCAAGGTTGGACCAATCCTTGAACACTAGTTAAACCAGCTACTCTAGCCACAGCACATACGTGTCCACACGGTAGACCCGAAAGGTCCCATTTGCGACAAGTACAGGTCCCTTCTGTCAAATCAACAACATGGCCTCTTCGGTTGTCTTTCACTTCATACTTTTTCATTTTGTCAATGCCCTTAACCATCCAATTAACGCTCTTGATGATTCTGTCATGAACTTTGGATGTTGCCCAGCCTGAAATTTCTTCCTCCATTGCATCTAACATTAAAAAGCTTAACATCATTATAGTCACTTGTCTTACTTTTTAAATACATGAAAAGAAAAAAAAAATCACATCTAATATTCTAACCATAGGTTGCACATTTTTTTACAAGCTTACCTTCGTATTTTGCCCGACGTTCAAAATACCACCATTGAAGAAGGGATCTATACCAATCCATGAGCATTGTAATTGGGACTCTGCGCACTTCCTTTGTTAAAGCATTGATTGACTCCACGCTATTCGATGTCATGTAATTGTATCTGTTTGCAGGGCATATTCTCAAACCCTGCTTCCTCTAGTGTTTTGTACGCCTCGGGTTTAGTGGCATGAATAGCACAAACACACATATCAAACTCCGCTGTTGTGTAAGCCTTGCACGTCTTCCAATACAAATTCTTTAAAGAACCAGTGCTTATTTTAACACAAAGCACAAATATATTATTTAATTAATTTAAATAAATTAAATAATATATTATTTCTTTTAACATATATTTAAATAAATATATTATTTAAATATATTATTTAAATATATTATTAAATATATTTAAATAATATATTATTTAAATAATATTTAAATATATTTAAATATATTATTAAATAATATATTTAAATATATTATTAAATAATATATTTAAATATATTATTAAATATATTTAAATAATATATTTAAATATATTGTTTAAATATATTATTTAAATATATTATTTGATTTATTTAAATATATTTAAATAATATATTTAAATAATATATTATTTCTTTTAACATATATTTAAATAAATATATTATTTAATAATATATTTGAATAATACAAATATATTATTTAATTTATTTAAACAAATTAAATAATAAGTCAAATACATCAGTTGAATATTTAAATAAATTAAATAATATATTATTTCTTTTAACAAATATCAACACCTAACAGTCGGCCAAATTACACCTACCGTTATTAATTGTCCCTTTAGTTAACTATATTATTTTTAGAGAACCAGATTGAAAATTAAAAAGGACAATAATACTTAAACTTTAAATAAATGTGACAACATATTTTGTATAGGTATACCAAAAGATTTTGTACATGCAAGTTGATTTTAATCATCAAGTATCTATAGCTACTTCATGTTATTGGGAGAAGATACATAACACTTCCACATTAAACCACTTTCAACCAACACTTGATCTTCACACTGATCTTATCTCTTCTCCAAGGCTTCATATACGGTTTGTTCTTGCAACTAATTTCTTCTTTAATTACCAACTTTTTTTCATTCTTGTTCTTTTGGTATGATATAATCCTCACGCCAAAAACCTGATACATTTGATAAGCTTGCATTTTTTCTGAAACATGTAGTGCGACACTGTTTCTTCGGTTTTTTCTTCATAGCAAAAGGAGGTTGATTGTTGTATGATAGTGCTAATCTTTGAATTGAAAATAGGATACCGAAAATACTGAAGTACAGTATATGCTACGTATAGTATATTCTTATCGTTATTGTAAATAATCATGTGATTCTATTAATTTAAGTACATGTATACTGTACCGATTGGATATTAAAATTACATGGTTACTGTAACTACTAGTGTTAAGTATGGTAATTCAGGGGCTATTGAAGCAAAACAAATGTTAGTCAATAAGTCAGAACCATTGAAATGTTAGATGAACTCATTGAATGGGTTAAAAAAATGAGGAAATTTAAGTTTGTGGTGTTAGGGCACATTTGATTGTATTAGTCTATCATAAGGTTAGTGTAACAATAAAGTATGTTTAGATGTGGTATAAGATTGTTAAAAACTTGAAAGGCATTTATTGACAAATGTATTTGTAGGTATACAGTATGGCGCAATAGTTTGTTTTACCATACGTCCACAACACCTTTCTATGTGAACAGGTAATGGTAGTTAAGCAACGTTAAACGATTTCCCTATATTAATCTTTTAGTTGGTAAACGTCAGTTTGAACAACCTCGGATGAAACTAATTTTGTTTACATACTAAATGTTGGAACAGGCTCTTCCCGAGTATTTTGAAGACTATTTCAAGTCTGAAAATGATTTCATGTACTTGACAAGCAACGACAGGTTGCGTTACAAGACAGTGCTGTCACCCAAAGATGGCCGATGGGTTGTGTGCGACTTAGTGTGGCAGGCATTTTTTTCTGCAAATGTCCCTGATCAAACAGCAGACATTCATTTTATCAAGCAGGGACAAGATGAATACTATGTTACAGTGTATGCAAAGGATGGTTCTGAGTGCGCTAGGTACGACAGGCGTACGATAGGGCGAAGGATGATACGCTGTTTAACAACCTACGATCCCAGTAGGCAAACTGTAAATACATTTGTTATATGGAGTTATAAACTCTGTTTTGTATTTTATTGCCAGAATATATGAGTTCCATTATATTTAACAAAAAAAGAAATTTCATAATATGTTTGTACGTGTAGTTACTGGCTGGAGATTTTATTCAAGATATGTGGCAACCGAGCTACAAACTAATATATGCTACTGATATGGTATTCTATGTTAAGAACGAAAGGGTTAAACCTTACGCGGATCGGGTTATCAGAATGAACTCATTCAGCAGAGATGGGTGGGATGATTTTATTGAGACTAGTGGTATTGAATCTGGCCAGAGGCTTGCCTTTACAAACCTTGAAATGTACAGGTTATCGGTTGATGTGCTCGGAGGAGATGGCCTGGGCTTGAGCAAAGAAGATATTCGGTATCAGTTGCCAAAGAGGACGCCACGACCCGCTTTTTTCTGTGACCGAACTGGTAATACGTATTCTGCGATTGCAACTTTACAACACATTAAGACAGTCCTTCCATAGCTGTCAGATAACCAGTGAAATATTAAGTCATTAATTTATTTTCGTTTTATGTTACCAGACTTGAGGTTGCAGCACCTTTGCAGCTGGGGACATCACGAGGATCATGTTAATGAGGATCACATTCTATACACTAGATTTACCAGAAAGGATCTGGTATTATTCAATTATATAATAACATGAAACTTGTATATGTATTATATACGCATGATGAAGCATATAAAACAAAAAAAATATTTTGTGTATGCAGAAGTTAGTGTATGATTTCGATGAGACGCAACACTTGCGCAGCTGCAGCAGAGCGAAACTTGTACACACGAATGCTATGGGCGTTGGTTTTCAGATGGCTGCAGATATGGTTTTCAAACATGACGAGAAAACAATGAAAGATGTGCTGAACATTAAGGGGAACTGGTTACAATTTGGTAAAGATTGTGCTTTCGATGATGGTAGAATGATGCGACTGAAACTTGTGCGTATTGAAACACGATATGTGGCTGGTTCAGAGGATCGGGTTCCTGTGTTTCATGTTTGCTAGGATAGTAAACTCTGTGTTTTAAGTGTGCAAAAACTTATTGTCTAAACTGATTTGTTAAGTAGGGTTCCATGTTTATGAACGGTTTAATCGTAGGAATATTTGGACTTCCATGAAGCCATATTTTGGTATGTTATTAATGTCTATTTGGAACATATAATCCTACGAATATTTTGACTTATTTGAAGCCTTATTTTGTCAATGTTTTTTTAAACATGTTGTGCTTTATAAGTAACTTGTGTTGAAATGTTGGTATAACTAGTTACAAGGAAAGAGCAATAATGTTTACACTGTATCTAAGTGTTTGACTATATGGTTATACAACAATAGTAATACAAGATCCACAAGGCGTGTCAAATAAATTATTGAAAGTACAGGTTGCCCAATTGGCCTAACAGTCGCCCAAACAAAGTACAGCACATGCCTTTAATTACCATTTTTTAGATGTGGAAAACACACACACACATAGGTCTAACCAAAAACTTTTAAAATGCCATCTTGTTCATACAGATCTAGGCGTTATACTCTGGAAGAATTACTTGAAAAAACCCACTGTGATTGTGATCCACCTCTACCAGTTGAGGAGCAAGTTTCTTGGTCAACAGGTAATCCTGGTAGAAGGATAAAGCATGTCCCATCTATGTAAGTACTTGTCTGATCAATTGTTACTGTTACAAGAACACACTGTTTTCTTTTACTCATATGTGTATTCATTATTTTGTTAGGACCAAAAAAAATGTGGCTTCTATGGTTTCATTGATCCTGAACTACCTTCAGCTTATTACAAGGATTTGCTTTTCAAAATGTATGTGGGTAACTATAGGTTAAACGGGCAGACAACCAAAGAGACTGGGAAAGACGATCCGAATAATCAGCTGGCGATGGTTCAGATGAAAGAAGAGATTGTTTCCATAAAGTCAACAATTACTTTGTTAACTAGGGTTGTAGTGTTCCTTGCTGTGATACTTGCTTATCGTATGATTTAGAAACAATTGTGCTTGTTTTTTAGCTACATTAGTTTCTGTTGTAATGTTTTGTGCTTCATTATCAATGGGATGGTGTGTTATGTGTTAAACTTTATGCTTAAATTTTAGATACATGACCTTAAAAAAAACATGAGGTTGATAGAAAAATGAAGTATATATGAAATGTAAACAAGGTATATAGATTATGTAAGCAAAGAAAAAACGAAACAGAAAACCATGTATCGATGGTATGAAAATGACATACGTTAATACAAATCATCCGTTACAACTAGTGACATAGGTTTTCCTAGGATAGTTAGGTGACATAATAAAAATAACCAAATTCAGCAAATGTTCAACAACGATTACATATCATTTAACTTCCACTCTATGATTCCAAAAGTAGTCGACCATACGTTCACGGTACGCCAACGCTGCTTGCACAGGGTCGGCCACTTCCAATGGTATGTTATGACACAACCTGTATAACCACATACAAACCCACACACCACAGTCTCCAAATAGATCCCCTTGAACCGGAACACTCGCATAATCAAAAGAGATTTGATACTTGTCAACTGATATGCCTTTACTCTTCAAAACCCCAGAGTCCTTTAAATACGAAGTCAGACGCAATGGCAGTTCTCCTTTCATGGTCCTCCACCAGCTTCTTCTGTTTGTCTTTGCCAAACCAAGCGAGTCACAAAACGTAACGACACCACTTTTGATTTGAAGTTGATCTAAACACCAATGTTTATCTGGTTCGTTAACAGGAAATAAGACCTGATATACACAATTCAATCTTAAACTGTGTTTGTATAATAAAAGATAATAATATATGCAAAAGTTATAGGAACCATAAATATAGAAACCTTTTCAACATCAGTCCATGGAACTGGGTACCTCGACACGTCAGAAAAGTATGTAGGCATCATACCACCAAGTATAGCTTGACAGAAATGAGGGCTTACAGCAGCCCAATCAGCCTCTTTTGGTCTAAAACGCCATAGTAGGTCAATCCACAGATCAAGGTGCTGTATAGTCAAATTAAACAAAAAACCAAAGTTAAATACACAACCAGCACTTTTTAAAAGTTAACAGGGATATATTTATGTTAACAGGGATATATTTATGTTACGTACAATGTCACTCAACCAGCCCCTTTTAAAAGTGTCGAGACCGGATAACGCCATCCAAAACCGGCGGTCAACATGAATGTCACAACGACCCCATGGAAAGCAATACTTAGGTGGCTTGAACTCCTTTAAAAACATTCTGATAGGTTCCGGCACATTTACCTATTTGTGCTTACTGGGTCGTGAAAGATCCTAAATACAAAATAATAATTACTACTTTTCTCAGCATTTGAAAATACAAAAGAGATATTAACAAATTCTATAATGACTTAGAAATAAAGTTATGTTGTCGGTTACCTCTTGAAAAGGTTCTAGAGACATTATATTGGGTTGACCCGTCCTTGTCAGTTGAAAGGTTGGAGAGACGTTGTACTGGGTTTAGCAGACCTTGTCACCGGTTTTTGGATAATCACCTCCTTATCCTGAAACTAAAATTAGGTACATACAAGTTATACATGGACACAGGCTGTATAATTTACCATATCAATATTACAAGTGCTATACCTCTTCAACTGGAGGAGTTACAACAGGCCCCATAAGCGTCATCGACCTTGTTTGTGGAACGTGTGGACCAGTAGGTGGTTGCTCATCAACAACCGATGCAATCAGTGCACCGTACTTCTTCTTCTTCTTGCTTGCTTAGTTTGATAGTCTTAACCATAGCCCGTTCAAAGTTGATAACCTTAGGTGACTTCTTCTTATTTTTCATTTGCTTTCCAATGACAGGTCCAAATACATTCTGTAAACAAGGTTTCTGATTTCGTTTAACAACACTTACGTATTCAGGTTTTGTCATTTGATTCTGCATTTTAAAAACATAATGTGTTACAAGATAAAACATACAGCCTTTTTAAATAGCAAGCATATACTGGTATATACCTCAAAAGCTTGCTTGAAGACTGATTTATCTTCTTTGTTCACATTATTACTTCCAGGAACAACCAATTCTGCAGCAAACACTTCCTTCCCATCCTCCTTTTCATTTATAGCATCATCTTCCATGATATTATCCAAGGAATACTCGGCTGGATTCTTTTCACCGTTTTCAAGGTTAAGGTATTGGTCCGTAAAATGACTATCCTGAACAAATATACATAACTGTTAATGCAAAAGTAAATTGTAAGGATACCTAAACGAACTAATGTATTCACAATGTAAAAGAGTTAAATATATTTACATACTTCACAATTTGAAACGGGGACTTCTTTGTTAAGGTTGAGTAACGAATGAACAGCTGTGCAAACAGCGGGAGGAAAGGGATCAACAGCGGGAGCATCAGGTGATCTTATTAGAAGTTGCATGGTAGAATTATACAATTGAGAATCATAATAATCACCCTTCCCATCTTCCTCATCAATTTCCATAGGATTCACTGACTCGCGTAAAAGTTCCCCATCATCCGGATGACCGTCTGAATATGAAACTGTGGTCTGCATTTGAAAAGCATATAAACGACAGGTGAGAAAATAAATAAATTGTAGTATTTACCATTGCATTGCATGATTATAAACAAAATCACCATATAAAGTTGGATACTAACCATCAAATCATAATAATCAGAATCAAAATTTCCTTTCACATCAGACTCTTTTGAGCACGCATGAGATTGTCGTGCTAAATGTGAGACTATGGCCTTGTCATGACATTTGTCGTCTGTAGCTTCAGAATCTTTTGAGTGTACATTTGATTGATGGGAACCAACCTCAAACTTAGATTTTATATTCAAAATGCTCTCTATCTCGTGAACTCTCTTTCTTAGAACATCAAACTCGGCAACAACAACACGACTAACATGACAGCATTCGCGTTTCTCAATCAACTGTAATCTTGTTTTAAGAGAATCAACCTCTTGGAAAAGGTCAGGAAGTGATATATTTGATGCCACCTGAATATGATTCTCTTGTTGTAAAACTTAAGGCCAACTACTCTGCTCGACATTGAATGAGTCAACCGGTTCCTCATCATGTCCGTGTAAAACTCGCCCACCATCGACATCTCTTGTTTCAACACTATGTCCTTTCTCGGCAACGACATCTTGTATGGGGATATCATAAAGTAAATCTTGATTGGCAACATAACCATCGACATCTCTTGTTTGGACAGCATGTCCTTTGTCGACGACGCCAACAACTACATTTTCATCTTGTACACCAACATCAACATGTACATCTTCACTGGCAACATCTTTTGTTTGAACAACATGCCCATTATAGTCTTGTACGCCAACATCTATCGGATCCACATTTTGTACCTTTTCAAATTCCAGCCCATCTCCCTTATCACATTCCACCTCGTCTGCTTCATCAGCCAATCCTTCTATAAATTTCACATTTGCAGCTTCATGAGCCAATCCTTCTATAAATTTCACACTTGCAATGAACCAAGGTTCCTCCGTTTCCTTTTTTGTTGGAAACAGCTCGACAATTGGATTGATCTCCTAACAAACACAAACATTATACTTATTTGAGATCTGCTAAGGATACGTACCTTTACAAACCAACAATGAATTTAATAAAACTAACTAGATGTTTGTTTTATACCTGTCTAAATAAAGTCGAGTAATCTGACTTCCCAAACTTTGCAACCTTGGTCCAAGCAACACCACGAGGTATGACATTCAAGTTTGTAACCCACCAAATTGAGCTATTGGGGAAACTTTCCAATATCCATATTTATACAACCAATGATTAAGATACACATATGTTAAAGAATTGTAAAACAAATTAGTTGTAACTGATAAACAGTATGAAACTTAAACAACTGTCAAAGGGCATAGGAAATTTTTTTACCTTCATAAACAACAAACCTAATCAATAACAACATCAGCAATTTCAAAATGTAGTATATAAACATACTCCGGTTTATTATGACAAACAATGTAACCCTCATGTAGAAGAAACATAAACAATAAAAACGTAAACTAATCTAAAACAGAGAAACATCAACAAGCTAGATGTTTACAAACAAGCTAGTCTAAAGTATTACAGTCAACAAGCATACATTGGAGCTGCATAAACCACTTACCGATTCATTTTAACTATAACAGCGCAGATAAAACGATAAAAATCAAAATAATTCTAACCTTGAAAGCCCAAGCAAATCCATAGAGATTGTATGTAGGAGTGTAGTGTGGGTTATTTTCAATCTCACTTAAATGATATTGGCTGTGTTTAGGAACCACATTCACAGTCCTTCGATAAAATTTGTCCCACATGTATTCGCCCCACGAAAATGCATTCCATTCATCAAAATCCTCGACCAACGACATTATATGCTTAGGAACAACATTTCTATCTTCACGACCCATAAACACTAACTCACATGCAATTAAGAGACAGACTCTGACAGCATCGTCATCACTTAATGTTGACCACCTATCATCTTTAAGAAGCTTCAGAAGATCGATGCCCTTTACAATATTTACAGCCATTGTTTTCTTCTCTGGAAACACACGATCACATAAAGGAGGACGATCTTTACTAGCTTTGGTTTTGACTTTCCCAAATCAAAATCCGGTAACTAAACAAAATTCTTTCCGGCCAAACTGTAGATAATGATCCCCAATGTGGTATATAATTGGGTAATCAGGAGAAATATTAGACACGGTGACCTGATTTTGCAAAACATAATTCATCAAATGGCTATCATTTGACGCATACGGAATATCCAACCAAGGACCAAAAATAGTACTTCTAAACAACAAGTAACGCTTTGGATTGGACTTCAACTTCGCATTAACATCTTGCAACAACCTAACCGATGACCTGATACTAATTTTCACTGTATAGAAATCATTGCCTTTAGCCATATAGAAATGTTTGTGATCAGTTAGGGGTTCTTTATTGTTTAATAGTAACAGTTAGGGTTTTATTTGGAAGACGGAGAGAATGAACCTACTCATGTAATTTGATGGTGGGAGAGGTGGTAGAGGTGGTGGTAGAGGAATGGGTTGTGTGTGTATCTGGTTATATATTTACCCAATTAAGTTGCCCAAAAATAATTTCTAAAAGTTGCCCCGAAGTACAAGTTGCCAAATGTACTATATTATTATTTTATACAATTTCACTTTTTGCTAAAAGACAAAAAGTGTATAGTTGCCCAAATACGGTTGCCCGAAAAGTACAAGTTGCCCTATACGAAATACCTTACACATACCTTACACACACTTACAATTGTTGTACTTGACTAAAAAATTTTAAGGACACGTGTCGCGTTTATATTGAGTTGCTCAATTTTTAAGTTGCCCTGATCTAATTTTGGAAAGTGAAATTTGAAAGTCTAAAAAGTGACTAGTCAAAAAGTCAATGATCTATTTTGGTAATTATCCCTTACTTAAACTATCCCTCTTCCCACCCAAAAATACGTTAGACAACCCATCAGGCGAATCTTCACAAGTAAATCTTTGATATCCCAACTCCACGAGACCTACAATTTTTGTATAACAAGTCAGTTATAAAAACTTAATACCAACCTCTAAAACACAGTTTTAGGCATTGTTTGGATATGCATTTTACATGTACTAACGTGATACCGAATAATTAAGAGAATAATAATAACATTATGCTACTAACTAATATTAGCCGAGTTGCGGCTAGCATCATATGCCTTATATGTCGACTCCTAAATAGTAGTTCTAAGATAAGATATCCAAACACACATAAATATTCTGACTTGTTTCATAGTTTAGGCAGTGTTTAGGTTTCAACTTTTTAAGTGATAATGTGATATTGTATAACAAGTACTACAAGAGAGCATTTATAACTTTATCTAATTAATATCAAACGAACCCCATTATCCCAAACACGTATTTAACTAAAGATCTGTAAAATGAAAACAAGATAAAAAGAACCCATATTCAAACCTCGGGTTTTCAAGCAAGAAATTAAGCCAAACAGTAAGCGACTTCGCCAGAGACTTCAACGCCTTTCTTTTATCACTCTACACTTTCTTGATGATTTCTTTTATTCAAGTTCAACCGCTTTGAGTTTCTGAGGAGGAAGCAAGTATCTCGCCTTATTCCATTATCCGAAACACGTATATAAACTAAAGATCTGTAAAATGAAAACAGAATAAAAAGAACCCATATTCTAACCTCGGGTTTTCAAGCAAGAAATTAAGCCAAACAGTAAGCGACTTCGTCAGCGACTTCAACGCCTTTCCTTTATTATTCTGACACTTTCTTGACGACTTCTTTAGTTCAAGTTCAACTGCCTTGAGTTTCTGAGCAGCAAGAGAGTATCTCGCCTTATTCCTTCTAACCGTACCCGATAAAGGAATGTGGAGAAAGTTAATGTGGGAAGTTAACTGCCTCAAACCATCATATTAGTCTTACTATAACAAAGCTCAAGCAACAATTAATCAATTCCTTTACTACTGACACGAATCGGTAGAGAAATTTCATAGTTTTGTCAATTTAACCTCAAAATGTATATTCCATATTCCCATTACCGACAGGAATGCTCATCAAAACTAATATTTATCTTCCAAAGTTAGAAATACGCTAAAGTCAAACTATATCAAGCACAATCATAATAATGAGCTTGAAATAACCTGAGCTATAGCTTACAAGTGTTTAGCTTGAGCCCTTAGCAAAGCTTTTTAGTATTTATGTAATAACTACATATAGCGAATGTTCAAAAGCTAGAACTATGAGATGAGGTTAGCCAAATGTCTAGAAATGTTCTGAAGTGAACCTCAAGCTTAGCTCGGCTCTGCCCTAACCCATATCAATCTGAAACTTTATAATTTTTTATATTTAAGTGTCTACGGAAGTACCAGTAACAGACTTACATAAGTATGTACATGAGTCAAATCCAAGTGGGTTCCATTTTTCAAATCATATATCGTTCCGTGAATAACACGAACACCCGGATTCGCATTCCGTTTCTTCGATTTCAGTTTATAGAACACCCAGAGTCAATAGTATTTTAAGAAGTACTAGGCTGTCAAACAACAATTAAACATTTTTTAATTACACAAGGATCAGTAGCCATCACATAAGATAATCATGTTAAATCTATCAGATAGAGTTGATACATAATATTGAGCTCTTTCAGGTACATTACCATTTCCAGGTATTCTTTCTACCCTTGCATATTAACAAAAGGCCACAATAAGAATAAGAAACTAACGATACAACTATCTTAAAATTGCTCCTACTTGGAACACATTCAAGCGATAATAAAATTGATATTGAACTATTTTAGAGATAGGAATGATTATCAATTTTTTTACTTGTCAAAAATCTTCTATGGAGATTAAAGAAATCAAGACTCCAGTAAATATAGGAACTTCAACATACCTGGATGAAGTTGATTGGAGTTCTTCTGAGATAAATCTTTCGGATTTGATATTATCCGGATGTAACTACCTATGAGTTTTCTTTCAAAGCTCTCGGGGCGCTTAACAAGCTCCTCAACCAAACTCCTCTCCAAATTGAAAAGAGCTATGTTTTCTGGGATAATAGCTACAAAATTGCTTAAATGAGACCCTTGCCATTTGGTTCTTGCTTAAAAGAGTTCCTGGTTCCTCCTGGTTTGGCCAAGACTTTTGGAATATAAAAAACCCGCTAAACCAGACCGTGTACACCCTTTCCAGGAACCACCTTAGAAATCCAAGTCGTTCGAAATCTAAACATGAAAATTTCGGGACATGTTATTAGAAACCACCATGTAGATATATTTGAGCTAAATGAAAAAGAACAAAATTATGGCCATCAGTTTGTTTAGGATACCAAATTATCTACATTTGACTTTGACCCATTACCATAGTCATGAGACTCACATTTATGCTTTGATTCAGGCCCTTAGCTTCTTGTTAACTTGTTAGCTGGTTTATTTATTTTTCTTATAATAGTATCATTGGCTTTTAAGATATTTGAATGTTTTTGAATACTTCTTTTGGCGGTTGAAGAGTCCCTTAAAACTCAAATTCGCTCTATAATCATCATAACTAAAGTACTACTATCTTTGTAGCTTCGAGTACCGAGGTAAGTATAGTTACACAAATTCAAAATAACTACAGTGTTTCATACAAGTAGTTGCTTTCACAAAATTATTTGGTCTTGCATACGTGTTACAAAACACAACAAAACTTTTTAAATGAATGAACATTTATATTAAGACTATAATTTTAGAGAAAATTATGTAGCAAAACTATAACCATATATTTCGAAAATAGATTTAGGGTCTGTTTCGTTGGAGGGTATCATAGGAATTGAATGATAGAAATGAAAATTTGTGTGTTTGTTTGACATGGTGGCCCTCAACTCGGAAATTAAACAATAATCTCATTTCTATACATATTGATAGGTATAAAAAAAATATACGTATGATTTAATATTTATGTTCTGTCCTTTACCAATATGAGTGACCACACTTTATATATTTATTTATATAATTTTTAAAAATAATTAATTGACTATTTTATAATATATTTTCTCTCTCTTATATCAAATACGAATCCAAATTTAAATTCAAATCCTAATCCAAATCCAAATCCGAATCCGAAACCCATCTACAAATCAAACGCAACCTTAGTAAAAGTATATTATCAAAGCAGTCCTTGCGCGCCATCCATGTGCAGCGATTGGTGAGTGATGGTTTGTGCATGAAGAAGACACACTATTATAGAGGTTGCCTAACATCTAAGTTTATTTGAATTTATTGTGGTTTTTCTATTTCGTGATATAACACCAAAATTATAAATCCTTGTTTGTCGTTTTTATTTCTCATTTCCAAATTCATTGTTGTGTCCATTTGCTTAAACTACTGCGTAGTAGTTTTTTTTCTTTTTTCATTTTGATATTTAAAATTCTATCTATAAAGTGATAACTACCAGAGGCAGAGCTAAAGGGGTGGTCGGTGCTTGCCTTGCTCTAAGCCAACTTAACTTGTTAGATCAACCAATGTCTTTTTGTAGTCGAGAGAGTCTATTTTCAATTGACCCACCGTACTCTAAAGCAAAAGTTAAGGATGTGTTTGGTTGTAAAAAAAAAGTACTTTAATTCTCTATTTTGATTCTTTTTAGAAAAAGAAATGTGTTTTTACTAGTGCAAAAACTTTGTATGCAGATACATGGTTGAGGGTACGTCCGTCAACCTTTATCAGACATCCAAATAGCTAAATCTTCAAAAACGTCCAAATAGCTAATCATGATTCCACATACTCAAGTTAAATAACCATTACGCAGATCCTAGTGGTATGATATAATTTCAAGAACATAAGTCAACCATGCAAGTCCAAAAACCTTATATGGCTATTATCTATATATGCAGTTGACCAAGTACATCGTATTTGCGTCCTTGGAGCACTAACAGGAATCAAGTGATCAATACGGCTAGACCAGGCCATATATGGTTAGACATAGCCATATGTGACTCGACCCGGCTATTATATGGCTAGACAAGGCCGTTATATGGCAAGACCCAGCCAAATACGGTTTGACCCAGCCATTTATGGCTAGACGCGGCCATTATATGGCTAGACCCGGCCATTAGTCACTTACTACCAAAGAAGACATGGTATATATTCAAAAGCCTATAGTGATGCCATGATATTTCACTAAAAATAATAAAATTGAAGATACTCGCTAAAAGGAATAATATTTCACTAAAAATATTTTTAGTGAGATAATATATCTTTTAGAGAGCATTTTCGATTTTTCAAAGGTTATAGAAAACCGAAGTAAATTAATGCAAAAACACAACCAATGGAGGTTATCTAAGGAACCCGCCCAATATAATGGCTAGACTCATCTGTTATACGGCTATACCCGGCCATATATGGCTAGACCCAACGATTATAAGGCTAAATCCAGCCATATATAACTTTACCCAGCCATTGTATGGCTAGACCAGGCCATTATACGGCTAGACCCAAAGATTCAATACATAGTAGACCAAGCACACCAAACAGATTTAACAGATAGATAAGCATACAGAATCATCACTTCTGGTGCAGTCTTGAAATAGGATGAACTCTAAATAAGTGCCAAATGTCTAGAAATATTTTGAAGCGAACCTCGAGCTTAGCTCGGCTCTGCCCTAACCCATATCAATCTGAAACTTTATAATTTTTTAGATTTAAGTGTCTACGGAAGTACCAGTAACAGACTCACATAAGTATGTACATGAGTCAAATCCAAGTGGGTTCCATTTTTCAAATCATATATCTTTCCGTGAATAACACGAACACCCGGATTCGCATTCCGTTTCTTCGATTTCAGTTTACAGAACACCCAGAGTCAGTATTATTTTAAGAAGTACTAGGCTGTCAAACAACAATTAAACATTTTTTAATTACACAAGGATCAGTAGCCATCACATAAGAGAATCATGTTAAATCTATCAGATAGAGTTGATACATAATACTGAGCTCTTTGAGGTACATTACCATATTCTTTCTACCCTTGCATATTAACAAAAGGCCACAATAAGAATAAGAAACTAACGATACAACTATCATAAAATTGCTCCTACTTGGAACACATTCAAGCAATAATAAAATTGATATTGAACTATTTTAGAGATAGGAATGATTATCAGGTTTTTTACTTGTCAAAAATATTCTATGGTGATTAAAGAAATCAAGACTCCAGTAAATATAGGAACTTCAACATACCTGGATGAAGTTGATTGGAGTTCTTCTGAGATAAATCTTTCGGATGTGATATTATCCGGATTAACTACCTATGAGTTTTCTTTCAAAGCTCTCGGGGCACTTAACAAGCTCCTCAACCAAACTCCTCTCCAAATTGAAAAGAGCTGTGTTTTCTGGGATAATAGCTGCAAAATTGCTTAAATGAGACCCTTGCCATTTGGTTCTTGCTTAAAAGAGTTCCTGGTTCCTCCTGGTTTGGCCAAGACTTTTGGAATATAAAAAACCCGCTAAACCAGACCATGTACACCCTTCCCAGGAACCACCTTAGAAACCCAAGTCGTTCGAAATCTAAACATGAAAATTTCGGGACATGTTATTAGAAACCACCATGTAGATATATTTGAGCTAAATGAAAAAGAACAAAATTATGGCCATCAGTTTGTTTAGGATACCAAATTATCTACATTTGACTTTGACCCATTACCATAGTCATGAGACTCACATTTATGCTTTGATTCAGGCCCTTAGCTTCTTGTTAACTTGTTAGCTGGTTTATTTATTTTTCTTACAATAGTATCATTGGCTTTTAAGATATTTGAATGTTTTTGAATACTTCTTTTGGCGGTTGAAGAGTCTCTTAAAACTCAAAGTCACTCTATAATCATTGATGTGCGTTTTGTTAGTACAAGTTATAAATTTATAAGGGTGAATTACCAAATCTAGAAACAACACATACGAGCAAGTGTACTCATCCGTTATAGCAAGATATGATGGTAAGTCGGGATCGTTCGCAGGGATTTGTGAGTGAATCAAAATATAAGTCTAAAAGTAAATCTCTAATGTACGCAAATAAGATAATAAGCTAATTCAATAATTTAAAAACTACACTTGTTTAGACTAGTTTTCTATTATATCATGTCTCCCTGACGATGGAATCAATCATAAACTGTCTAATGGACAAACAAACCTGGATTTACTTGGTTCATAGCTTTGAAGGTCCCTCAGATACCAAGGAAAATAGGATCATGGATCTAAAACTTGAATATAACACTTTCAGGGCAAAAGAATCTCAAAGTCTCTTTCAGACCTATACCCGTTACAAAACCCTTCTAAATGAACTGACCAATGATGGTGTCACCCTGTCTAAGCATGAAATCAATGTTGGCTTTGTCAACAGTCTTCTTGAGAAGTAGTTAAACTTCTCTCAAGGTCTCAGAAATTCTAATCACATTCAAAATCTTGAGCTCCCTCAAATCTATGAAAAGTTTGTCTATGAAGACAACTTAATCTCCAAAAGATACCCTGATTCAAAAAGGGCTCAAGAAATAAAAAGACCTTGACCATTGCACCCATATCTACTGCTTTCTATTCTAATGGTGTGTGCAAGATTTCCAAGAAAATTCAGATGATGAGGCTGATGATTAAACTAGTGAGGAGTACCTAAATGATTTACAAACAGAAATTCAAGAAAAAGCACTCCTTGCCAATTCTAAACGTTTTATCAAGTTTGTTGACTATTTAAATAAATTAAATAATATATTATTTCTTTTAACGTTTTATCAACAGTGCTTTGTGCTATTTAAATATTCAATTTATTTAAATATATTATTTAAATATATTATTTGATTTATTTAAATATATTATTTAAATATTTAAATATATTATTAAATATTCAACTGATGTATTTAAATATTCTAAACGTTTTATCAACAGTGCTTATTTTCATAATATGGTGAAGGGTAGAACGATAAATAGTAGGATTGAACCTGTTCATGATGAGGATGGGAATGTTCTTCATGGTACTGATATGATTAACAAGTTTGTTGACCATTTCAAAGATTTCTTTGGTACCTGTGGTGAAGTTTATCCAATTGAAGAGCCTCATACATTGTTCACTAAAAATTTGGATGCTGAAGTTGCTATTGACCTTATCAAGCCTGTTTCTGATAAGGAGGTGAAGGCAACTTTATTTGACATTGATGATAACAAAGCGTCGGGTCCTAATGGATATACATCCAAGTTCTTCAAAGCTGCTTGGAAGGTGGTGGGTTATGATACTTGTGCTGCTGTCAAAGAGTTTTTCAGAAGCGGCAAACTTCTTGGAGAGGTTAATGCCCCAATTATCTTTCTAGTTCCTAAAATTATTTCCCCTAAAAATATTTCTGATTACAGTCCTAATAGTTGTTGTAATGTGGTTTATAAAACTATTAGTAAAATCATTACTAATATGATTAAAGGGGTGTTAAGTGATCTGGTTAAGGAAAACCAAAGTGCGTTTATCCCGGGAAGGTAAATTAGTGATAATGTCCTTTTAGCAAGAGTTCATGTGAGGTTATAATTGGAAGTCATGGGGGGTTCTAGTAGGTGTGCTTTTAAAATAGCTATACAAAAAGCGTACGATACAGTTAATTGGCAGTTTCTTGAATTCATTTTAAAATGCTTTGGTTTTCACCCTATTATGGTTCACTGGATCATAGTGTGTCTAACCATAGCTTCTTTCTCTGTTTGCATAAATGGTGAGCCCAATTGATACTTAAAAGCGGGTAAAGGATTGAGACAAGGGGATCCCATTTCCCGTATCTCTTTACTTTAGTAATGGAGGTTTTAAATCTAATGGTTGTGAGGCAAGTGAGGGCTGGGAAGTTGTTTAAATACCACTGGGGGTGTAAAGAGCTAAAGATAACCAGCTTTTGTTTTGTGGATGACTTGTTGATGCTCTGTCATGAAGATCTTATCTTTGCGTTTGTATTAAGAAGAGGTTTGGATGAATTCTTTCTAAGTTCTGGTTTTCTTCCAAGTATGGCGAAAAGTGAGGCTTTTTTTGGAAATGTTGCTGAAACTGTGAAAGCTGACATTAGCTTGGTTATGCCATTTAAGGAAGGAGTCATGCCAATTAAATATTTGGGTGTGCCTTTGGTGTCTAAAAGGTTGTCTGCTAATGATTGTAAAGGCCTGGTTGAAGTAATTAAGAAAAGAATTGGGGACTGGAGAAACAAGGTACTATCTTTTTGTGGTAGACTACAAATTATTTCTTCTATTCTTAACTCGTTACAAGTGTATTGGTCTTCCCTATATATGCTGCCTATAGAGATTTGTAATGATATTCATAGATGTTTATGTGGACAAGAGGGGATTCTGATAGGGAAATTGCGAGCGTTGCGTGGAAAGACATTTATAAACCTAAGAGTCATGAGGGGTTGGGCTTAAAAAGATGTGCACAAAATAATCGAATTCGAACAATCGTAGACACAACTGAAAAAAATAACAAATATGATATATCGTTAAACAATCAGCCCAAAATGAAATAATGACACACTCCTCATAAAAGAATATGCATTTCTGTATAAGAATGTGTCTTTTGAAAACGATGTTTATTAGGTATAAGCTATTCCTATTTTCTTAGGAGACAATATACCTTCGTTAAATAATTTTATTTTTTTAATTTTTTTATATTTTTAATTTTATTTTTATTATAAAATCGCGAAACAAAATTCGGAACAAAAATGTAAAGTCTGACAAGTCACAAATAATTAAACACAAAAACTGCCAACGTTTATTTACCAGGGTACAGGATTAATCCCCTTTACCCAAAAACTGCCAACGTCTGCTTAGCAGAGTTAGTTAGGGGGCTCTTCCTCATGCGAGAGATCTCGAGTTCGAGTCTTCCCATGGTGGTTTCCTCTTGAGGAGTATGAGAGTGGGCTCTCACAAACTACACTAGGGCTTGTTTGTTAAAAGTGATAGGACTTGTTTGTTAAAATTTTCTATTAAGTTATGTTTAATTAAGAGATGACTTAAGCCAGACACTTTCGGTTTTATTACGTAATATTTTCAGTCATCTTTCTCTATTAAGTTACAAATTAAATAGTTTTCATATAACTTAATAAATTCAGTTTTTTTTTTTTCATATTAAGTCAATTAAGTCGAATTCAAACACCACTTAAAACTCTTTTTTATTATTATTGAATCGATGTTGATGTGAGAATGCATTAAATTAGAGATGTTACGATATATTGAAGATATTACTAGTAGTAGGTAGGTAAGCTGTTGGGTTTATTTTATTTTATAATAATGATTAAACGTACATAATAATAAAGGTAATTATAAGGAATAAAATACAAAAATAGATAGATATATATAGTTGGTCATATATCATCGATCGAATGAATGTTGCATAGATGTTGGATGATCAAATTTGTGCTTGTTCATCTTGGTAGTCTCGACTGTTATAAGGGGTAAATGCTTCAGCCAACCAGTTGTTCTTCCTCCAAGAATTCCATCCCATCTCTTGACAAATTTCATCAGTGTGATTGATGCTGAATGTTGAAATGCAACTCCTTTTGTAAAACCTTGTTGTCTTCTTCATTATTTCCATTTCTGCTGTTATCTGTTCCATCATTTTCTCCATACTTGGTAGCTTAAACTTACCACCAATCAACCTCGCTAACCATTTGCAACGTATCTCTGAGGTGTGAAGATTCGAAACACTTTCCACGTAACCCATGAAAGCCATGTTTGGAATGAAGGGATTAATCGTACCCCTATATAACGGCATCATGCCTGAAGGGAATTCTAAGAAACTTGAAAAGGGTTGAGGCATTACATCTCTAAGCTTCTTTTTGCCATCGTAACCAGTGGCAAGAAGGACGACGTCGGCCTCTAACTTGGTGTTGTCTTCAAACTCAACACCACCTTCATAAAACCACCAGTTTGATGCTCTTTTAAAATTGATTTTACCCTTATCGGCCTCGTGGAAGAAGTTGTCAGGCAAAATGGCCATCTGACAAGATGCATAATCTTCTTCAAAAGGGTGATCTGGCTTTAGTCCGTATTTGACAAGTGGAAGCTTCCATAGCAGATAAGACTCGATAATCTTGGAGGCTGCTTTTCTCTATATATATTAGAAAGAAAAAAGGTCGATCGGTCATTTGAGTAATGAACAATGAATAAGCTAGTAGTAATACTACATGTCAAGTAAGTAAATACGACGTACGTACCGCAGGGGATAAAAGGTGGCAAAGGAGAGTCCTGAGAGGGCCTTGATTTGGAGTTTGATGGAGGAATTGAGAGAAGCGAGTTGAATAGAACAAGTAAAAAGGAAGACCCCAAATGGAGTAATGTGGAACTGTCCAATGTAATGTCCTAACAACCATTGTGCATGCTGGACCTTCTTCACCTATAAATTCATTAACAAAGGTCAACCAACAACACGACAAATGTTGAATTTTGACTTGTGTTGAATTTAACGACTCTCTTCTAGATTCTTTCTTTAATATTATTCTTCTTATCCATCTTTTAAAAAAAAAATCCCTAAATCATGCACAAAACACATTCCAACAAACAAAGTTTGTGCTAGACGGAAATATTACAAGTAATTATACCTTGGTTGGCTTCGGCACATTCTGTAGCAAGATCAATGCCTGATTTCTTGTAACCAACAACCACCACCTTCTTTCCTTTAACAAGTTGACGAGACTCCTCGGCGTTGAGCTTGCTGTAATCTTGAGAGTGCATCACCTTCCCTTTGAACACTTCTGGTCCTTTCTTCATTCCATACTTTGGTATTATTGGCACGTCTCCGTATTTCCCCATACACACCACAATATACTCGAAACTGTACCACTGCATGCCTCAAATATATTAGAACTAACGTACAATTCTATATTGCTTGCAACATGCATGCTTAGTTTTATGGAATTTCATAACCATATATATAGTTACTAGTCATGAACATGATGCATGGTAATTAAATCAAACCTGAATATCATCATTGTTCTGGACAGCAACCTCCCACACGGGTTTTCCAGTATGCAAACCATCTGGCTGCTGGTCCTTGGCTAACCGGATTTCGACCACTCTAGAGTTAAACTTTATAAATTTGAACAAATCAAAATGGTTAGCATAAGAGTTGAGATATTCTAGTATCTCCATATAAGATGGGAAACTAGAATTATCCCTGAGTGGCCAAGGGTAATCAGAGAACTCATAGTCGCAACGAGGGGTTTGAAGCTTGGTGGTCCTAAAGGAGCAGTGCTTCCAGACTCCCCCAATGGAGTCGGTTGCCTCCAAGACCACAGGGTTGTGTTCGGAGAGTTGTTTGGCCGCAGCTAAGCCGCTTATGCCACCTCCGATAATGCCAATCTTGGAAAATATCACCGCCATTGATCTCGAGCTAGTATATATGCTTAACAGCAATTGTGTGTGTGTGTGTGTGTGTGTGTGTTTTAGTAGGTATCGAGAATGAAATGATATGATGGTTTGTGCATTCGAAGGTGGTATTTATAAGAAATTGCATGAGCCAAGACGATGTCGTTTCACGTCCTTTGACTTTTTACCAAATTTGTGTTCATATTTAACTTCCATATATGGTCTACGTTTTCAAATGCTTTACTAAATTTTTCCAGATACATATGTTACACGTACCGCAATATAAAATCGGTAAACTTATTAGCAGTAAAAGTAAATATTTTTTCTTGGGAATATACAGGCGTATTTACATAATGTTTGAATAATTAGTTAATTCAGGTTATTCCTTTGTGTCAACACATCATCTTGAATAAAATAAACAAAACCAAATAATTAAGGTATTGACTTGATAATCATTCCAATAAAATATAGTTAATGTTAGTTGATTTTAGTTTCATGGCATCTTCAGCTCCATTTCATGTAAATTAATCATACTTTTAAATAGATTATAATCCATAATTAATCAGCAAATTGCATATATGTTTTGTTAGAAAGAGCAAAACCTTGAAGCACAAGGTATGTACATATCACCAACTAATTATATGCATTGGTAACGGGTTTTGTTAACTTGTTCTCACTGAGCACTTATTTAGCTATATATAAAAGGAATGTTGTTTTTAATTAATATCAAAATAATGATTAACTACAGTAATTTTAGAGACAAATAAATGTTTGTTAAATGCATTTTTTATTTAAAATAAAATTTTATCTTCATTAACTACGTTTAATCGTGTGCCCTGTGGGCACACATTTACAAAACCCTCCACCTATATATCTTACAAGTAATGTCCATCCCATGCAAGATTTCATCTTACATGCAACTACCGAAAAGAATTTCAATATAACTATGTTTTAACTAATAGTGCATTGTATTTTACAAAAGTTATATAGCACTATTAATTTAAAGACTTATTTTAAGACTATGATAGTTATTAATAACACCAAATTACCCTATATTTTATGTAGTTTTAGTTTGTTATATTAAGTTAGATACAATTGTATGTGAAACTTGCATGATATCATGAAAACTTCCATATTAGATTACCGTGTTGATTATATCCTCCTCTTAGTAAATCATCATAATTCATTCATCAATTCTTCCTTCTTACTCGGTAATTATATTGTCAATTTAATATTTCTTCTGTTTTGATTTAAGTGTCCACAAATAAATCATCTCCAACTTATGATTTGTATGAGATATGTTGCTGTCAATTTTATCCATGTAGTAATTGATACATCAATTAAATGCAAATTTTGTGGTAGAAAAGTATTGATTATGTGATTATTGCAAAAGTAAAGTAAAGTAACTCCCACCGTCTTCCACGGTGTATGGGTGAGGTTGAGACGTAGACAGCCTTACCCCTACTTAAGGTAGAGAGGCTGCTTCCGGTTCTACCAAAGGTAGAAAAGGACCTTCGGCCTTGCAAGGGGTGAGGATCGAACCCTTGACCTCTGTCTCCAGAGGCAAGGGTATTAACCAGTTGATCCAACCTTGCTATTTTTGATATCACATAATCAAAAAGTGGTAGAAAAGTAATAGTTTGTTAGTTGTAGTGACGTCCAAGCACGAGTGTAGGGCATATGTGAAGTTAATTTTTTGTATAGAAAAAAAAAAGGTCAAAGGATGTAGTACGTACTTTTTAGAAAAAGAAAGAAGCAGTGCAGTGATATTGAAAAGATAAGGAAAGATCTAGGAAAAGCAGAAGCAAGAAAAAGAATATGATCACTCGATCAATATATTCAATGTGTCTGTCTGTCTAGCTACGACGTACGTACTCTTGTTCAATATTCAAACAAGTCTTATTTTCCACATGCAGCATATTCATATCCCATGCATGGAATTCCTCTCCAATTTCACATTCATTCCTCAATTACTTGTAACTACTACCTTTCTAGCTTTTTTTCTTTTTATATATATATAATCATAACTAAATAAAAACTGTACGTAAACCATGGACCAATTCGGGATGATATGTTGGACCCAGCTGAGATAATTATTATAAGTTTCAAGTTTTACTTGAGAGACATTAATTTTACGTAACAACCAATTTTTAACTACTGCATGTAGTTGATAAATAAAAGATTAAGGAAATGGGTCGTTGGTTTGTTTTGGGTTATAATGAGAAATCGACAGAGGTGGTTTGTTAGTTGCCCTTAGATGATTGATTAATTAAATAATAACAATTAATAATATATGTTCGAATCGTTAAGTTGACTAGTAAGATCGATCGAGTGCCAATATATATATTATATATCCATTACAGTAATAATTAAATAGTTTCAAGATTTAGTCAATGCTTGTTATTTTTTAATCAAGTATAATCTGGTAAAACCATTAACAGTTTTTTTTTTTGAAGAAAACCATTAACAGTTAGCTAGAGGGAGTGCCAATAATAGTTAAATATCATTTCAAGATTTAGTCAATGCTTGTTATTTTTTTAATCAAGTATAATCTGGTAAAACCATTAACAGTTAGCTAGAGGGCGTGCATGGACCTTTAGACCAAATTAAGTCTTTATCATTCACACTTCCTAGCAACTACCTTTTATTAGTTTTCCACACTCAAATATATCCTACTTCTAGAATTTGAACTCTATTCGATTATCTAACAAACAATTAATTGTGGAAGTCTCACCAACTTCACGTACTTCTTTATTCTCAGGTTTCACAAATTGCATCCTAGCTAGTATATTGTGAGATTGGTGATGTCTCAAATTTTTGGAATTCCACGTACTGATCGATCTAACATGTTAGTTCACGGAACATGAAACAACATATTAGGAATATGATTCAATGGAATGTATATGTGCTTAATGTTATAAAAAAGAATCAAACTTTTGTAAAGGTGGCCCAAGAACCATTAGAGAAATTAAGTAATTAAATTATTTGAAAAAGTTAATGCATTGGTAAGGATCAATAATGTTGCTGTAAAATATCAAATGGAAAACAGAATTTAGCTTTTGTGGTTTAAATGAGAAATTAAATGGAAATGACAATGAAAAATTTTTTGGTCTTGATTCATATGTTGGTTGAGTTTGATCGATATATATATTAACGAGTATGGTGAACGTGTAGCATATGACGATATAAATGCATTCATGCACATTTTGATATACATCTTCATTAATATGTTGGTGGTTTTTGCCACTGAAAATATATCAAAAGAGTTTATTTGCCACTCATCTTTTGAACAACCCTTATTTGACACTAAAAAATAAAATAAATGTATATTTGCCACTAAAGTTTTCTAAATGTGTATTTGAACATTTTACCTCATTTTCGACTAGGGCTGAGCAACTCATCTTTAAGGTACTTAGTGACTTAATATTAAGAATATTCCGTTAGTTTTGAATAATATTCTGTTAAGTCATTAGCTACTACATATCTAAATTTGTATTTGAACATTTTACCCCATTTACTACTAGGGCTGAGCAACGGGTCAAACCGAAATAATTATACAAAACAGAAAACCAAACCGAACTTATTTGGTTCTGTTTGGTTTAGCCCGGTTTCAATCTCTTTATCGATTCAGGTCGGTTTTTGGGTGATTTTGCTGAGCCCTATTTTCTACTATCATACATCCTACACAAATACTTTCATCAAATTATATTTAAAGTGATAACAGTATAGAACATTACACTAAGTTGTGAGAGTCAAATCCAGGGTCTACTTGCCATTTGGATGTTGATGAACATGAGGATGGGAGTGTATACTTTAAAAGGTTTTATGTGTGTTTCAAAGGTTTAAAGGATGGGTGGAGAGGAGGCTCTAGAAGAGTGATTGTGATTGTTGGGTGCTTTCTTACACATACTTGCAAAGGAGAGCTTTTAACTGTCATGGGATGGGACACAAATAACCAAATGTTTCCCGTTGCATGGGCAATGGTGGGTGTGGAGAACAAGAACAACTAGGAATGGTTTTTATCCTTGCAAAGTGATGATTTGGATATAGATGATGGAGATGGTGCTACCATCATTTCAGATGAACACAAGGTATTAACATCATTTAATTTATGTTGACGTGATTGGTAATTATTGTATTTGTCTATGTTTATTTTTTGTGTATGTTAATCTGTGTTTATTTTTTATTTTTTATTTTTTATTTTGAAGGGTCTTTTGGAAGCTGTGAAGACAATGTTACCAAGAGCTCAACATAGAGTGTGCACCAGGCACATATATGCTAACTTCAAAAAGATGTGGAATGGGTTGCATTATAGGAGACTGTTTTGGTCTACAACTGCAAATACCATGAGGATGGTTTTTGAGGAGAAAATGGAGGAAATCAGACAACTTGATCAAGAAGCCTTAATTTTTTAATGGAAAAACACCCTGCAACTTGGTGTAGAACTTTCTTTGCAACAAATAATTATTCAGTGGCATTTGAGAATGGCATATCTAAGAGTTTCAACTCTCGGATAGTGAATGCAAGAGGGAACCCTATAATTACTATGCTTGAAGACACAAGGATTTACCTTATGCAGCTGATGCGTGCGTATATCGTTGTAGAATAGGATTATTCTTTATCAAGTTTTAAATTTATATTTAGCCGACTTATCCTATAACACACACTAACGAGCAATGTACCCGATCAATGTAGCTAGTTGGTAAGTAGAATGTCGATCACTAAGAGTGGAACGTTAACACCTAGAATGTCTATCAGTATTTTAATTCATAAGTTAGTTTTACAACCTAATCTAACGTGAGGGGGTTTCAGTCTGAGAGACTGGTACGATTTGAGTTGATTAATAAAATAATAAAACTAATGAGACAGAATACAACGAATGGCGAACACGTACACAGATAGATAACAGATACAGATAAGAGGCCTGACGAATGATTAAGTAGCTTGTCACTTGTTTTATTGCTATTTTATATGATGAGTGTCGTAAACTCTTCTCTCTCGTTGGTATCTTAGTTATAGGCGAGTAAACTCTTAATGATTACTTATATCTATATTATTTAACCTTTTTTAAGGGCTTACACTAACTTATAATGCTAGTGAAGTAATCGTGGGAGGGGTATGGCAGCCCAAGCAAGCCACAGCTAAACACAGTGGTTATCAAAGCACATATAACAAGAACCAAGTAAACATCAAATAAACTTTAATCGATGGGAAAGCAATTTTAAGGGGAGCAATATGGCGGTCACAAGCCCATCAATCCTGATGGATTAAAGTGTACTATTACAATAAAACAAAACTACTTAATAGAATTAAAACACAAGTAGGACCTTCTTATTGCTCTTTAGAACTTCAATTGGGTGTGTCTTGTGTTGCCTCTTCGTTGCTATTCTTCTCTTTAGGGTTTATGTAACTTTTGGCTCTTTTCTACACACAAAATTCGGCTGTCTCTTGGGGTATTTTGTGACACCCCCAAAATTTACAACGCAGCGGAATATCAATTTGGGTGTCACTTCATAGTTCATACACACAAGTTACATAAAACTATCTCAAAAGAGACGTTTAATAAAATATCACATTCGATTTGATAAATCAGAGTACAAAGGTCCCAACAATTTTTATTCAAAACTTTAAGTTTCAAGAGTTCAAACATGACTCATTTGCATATTAAAAATAATAATAATAATAATAATCGAATGTGAAGAAAACAAGTCCTTCAATATTTGATAACCACGCGACTCCGATTGCTCCCAATGCTCAGCTAGCAAAATAATACCTGAGAAAATACATGCTAAAAGTCAACATAAAGTTGAGTGAATTCATAGAGTTTAATAAGTAAGCAGTTGAATACAAGCATTATTTATCGGGCGACAAGCATTGCAATTACATGTCGGTTTATCTGATTATAGTGTAGAGCTCATGACACCGAACCTTAACCTAGTTTTAATAGTTGCCCCGGCAGGGTAATATTTGCCATTTACCTCAACCTCTCAATATTATGTGACCGTTAAAAAATGAGCGCTACTCACTCGGCCAGGCTGGTCAATGCCCAATATGCATATTCATAATACTAGCGTTTATACAAAAATAATTAACGGTTCATGATGGGGACTTAATTGGCAAGAATTACTCAAGTGACTATAATCATGTAATCGGGTCCAGCATACCAAAAACTACTTGTATTCAGTTTATAAAACTAGCATGTATCCCCCTCGCGAGGTTTATAAAACTTTTAAATAAGTAAAGGCGAGGCTATGAACTCACCTCGAAGTGAATGAGCAACCAACATAAGCAGATAAACAAAGAGAAAGGCACAACGGCAACCGAACTTCTCGATCTTATGCAACGATGAGAAATATAAATATCAACGAAGAAAAGAATGAAGGCATGAAGTCTTAGTCGCGACCTAAAATAACGGCGCTATTAGAAGAATGAAATATATATATAAACTGACACATAAGTCGTATATATATAAATAAAGTATAGTAGAATCCATATGGGTGCACAACTTAAGTTATTTATTGTACAAGCTTTAATAAAAAAAATATATCCATTTCTAAGTTACGACACTTTTCCGAAAAATTTCTATTTTTAGAAAGTTTTATTTTTAGAAGGTTTCTATTTTTAAAAGTTTCCATTTCTGGAAAATTTAGAAATTTAGAATGTTAATATCGATCCATAGTAATGATCATTTCTCCGACAACACTAGCTTACCAAGGTTATATCAAAACACTCATCTTTTATAAGTAATATATGTGTATATATGACTTAAACACGAACTTACTATTTTTAGACATCGCCAAATGCACACTAACATTCGTTAAAGTTTCTAGAGCTCAAACGAACTCAAAGAAGCTCAAAAACCCAATTTTAACCAAAAATCAGCAAGTATGACTACTTTTCCAAAAAGACGAATCACCAACTTTAACCCCAAAAATTTCCTATCGTCTAGCATTTTCATACCAAGATTTCCCGAGTTTTTATGTAAATCATCAAACTAAGCAACTTTCATGTTTTAACGGAAGGCCGGTTCGGACCAGAAAAGGCTCAAAACCTCGTTTAAAAACTGCATCAGCTCACTTTTATAAACAAGTGCTGTCATTTTTAAAAGAAAAATGTAGAACTGATTTTAATCAAAATCGCCCTCACTTTCGCACTTTCACACCCCAATTCCTCGCGGTAGACTAAAAATATTGTTTCGGACAACTTTCGTGTTTCGGCCGAAGGCCGAAACGGGTCAGAAGGTGCCCAAAACGACCCATTTCAGTTCTGCCAGAAATTACCCATTTTCAAAAGTCCAGAATTTTAACACAACCATTTTCCAAAGTTCGGACGGCCATAAAAACTTCGTTTTTAAGAGTTACGGGTCCAATTTTTTTTTAAAATGATCGTCTCGATGAATACTAACATATTTCAAAGCCTAAATTTTATAAAAATAATTTCACGACACCCGAACGAGGCGCCAAAAATTTCTGCAAAAAGTTAACTCTTTCAAAACTTGTAATTCTCATTCAAACTTCATCAAATCAATATCACAACTTCACAAAAGTATCACCAATCCTACTCCCCATCATCTAACTCATTAAACCAACAATTTCTATAGCTCAAAACTATTATACACACGATCATATGGATTCCAAAATAGTGAAAATAAACAATACATATAAATATAACAAAGAGGTATTGAAAAAGGGTTTCAACAAGCTTACAAAAGCAAGATGAACACATGCAACAACCTCTCCAATAAACCCACGAAATTCGTCACAATCACCCCCTTGATACCAAACGGATTTTTATTATCAAAACTTCATTTCCCATCATTATTTTACAAAACTCATTCAAGAAAACTAGTGTACCCACGATTTTGGGTACCAAATCGAGACAAACGAGTTGAAACTCGTGTCACCCACCTTCAAAAAGGCTTTAAAACTATGTTTCTTCAAAAACCCAACAAGAAAAAGATGAAAAGGATGGTGTTTAGGGGCGGTGGTGATGATTTCGAGATGTTAGAGTGGTCCAAAACGCGCGTGGTTTGTACCAAAAGATAGATCGTGAAGAGATGGTTAAGATGGTGGTGTCATTTTTGGTGTGAGGGTGGCGGTGGTGGTGCTATTGGGGGTTTAAGGTGGCGGTGGTGTTATATAAAAGAGAGAGAGAGAGAGAGAGAGAGAGAGAGAGAGTGATAATGTTGGTGAGGGTGTTGATGTTGTTTGTGAATCCAGGAACCAACAAGGACGATTTTGTGGTTACTCTTTGAAAAAATATATATATATATAATGGTAATAATAATAATAATGTTATTAGTGGTAAGGTGGGTTAAGTAGCCCGGTGTAATACACGGATCAAACCCGAAACCTTAAATACCAAATCAACTTTCTCGAACCGAAGATGTTCCAAAAATATAAATATCCGAACCGATATTAAAATAATTAAAATTGTTAGGTTATCCTATTTTGTTTTCTTTTTAAGTGTATACACGGTATCACGGGTATGCTTGGTCCGTAAAAATATTAAAGAAACCCGAGAATTTGCATTTATAGAAAACGTTTTTATAAAATAATAAATAACTTATTTTAATATGTTTATTAAAATAATTTATGATAATTAAATATAAAATTAATTATTATCATGTCAGTACGCGCTGTGGTTAGTTTTTCACTTATTGCGAGATAATTTATCGTTTTCAAATCGAATGAGTTCGGAACAGTTCAAAAATGAAATATAAGTAATAATAAGTATAATTTATTATTAAAATGCTTCCGAAAAATTACGGGTACGCGTTACGACATACGCGGTTAGATTCTCTCGGTAAAAATAAATTTACTTAAAATAGGATAATAAGTAAAATGTAAAATGTATGAGGTTTACGTAAAAATGTAAAATGTATGAGGTTTACGTAAAAATGTCAAAATAATAATAATAATAATAATAATAATAATAATAATAATAATAATAATAATAATAATAATAATAATAATAATAATAATAATAATAATAATAATAATAATAATAAAAATAATAATAATAATAATAATAATAATAATAATAATAATAATAATAATAATAATACATATAAAATACGACTATTTAGGGGAAATAAAGTATATAGAACACCTAGACTGATCGTAGTCTAGTGTTGGTTACTAATTATGCATTACGCAATTGAGCTTTCTTGATTATACATAAAAATATTTAGTTAAATAAATAATGAAAAAAAAAATATAGACGTAGAAAAGGGATAAGTATTCTTTCATTAGAATATTATATTAATTTAATACAAGGCGAAATTTACCAATGGTTACATATTTATAGTTTCTTTCAGAGGGTTTGATGTGGCGCAGTAACTTAACTTCGCATGGGGTCCAAGATTATTATATTCTGGAATATTCGTACACCGTCTTCAGATGCGGCGTATCTTGGATCTCTATGCGGCGCATGTCCTTCAGTATCTTGGATTATCTTTGGTGAAGTCTTGAGAGTGATGCGCCGTATGTAATGAACGTAATGCGGCGTATCTGGAGTAGAACAAGTTGGTTTTTCTTCGTTGACCAAAGTTTCATATGCGGTGTATGGGATAATTTCATGTGGCGTATTCTTCAAAGTCAGGCAATGGTTTTCGAAATCATCTAAGTATAGTCATACGGCGTATCTGTCTAGAATGATACGACGTATCTTCTTCGGTTCTGTAGACTTTTTCCATCTTGATCATTTAGCTCCCTATTTTGTCCAAAATCACTAACTTTCACCAAATGATTGTTTATAACTGAGAATTATAAAAGTAAACGATTAAGTATCAATTCTCACAGATAATAATACAAAACAAGTAAAATATATAGGATAAATGATGACGATCATATGTACTTATTTGATGTCATCAAATATCCTCCCACTTGAACTTTACTTATTCCCAAGTAAACCTTAGATTAAACTTATGAAAGTGTATCCAAAAAGATATTAGGATGTGTTTTTATAATTAAGCACTTATTCGTTTTATCATAATTGCACAACCAAACACTTAACGAACTAGAAATAAAATATATCTCTCAATCTCTCAACTAATCTAATTCGTTCAATTGCTCAGTCGTTACGAATATTCTATCATAGGCTTGGCAAGTATACACATCTCCCCTACTAAAGCTAAGGAGTAACGAGTCTAAAGCGGTAAAAAGGGTTGAAATGGCTTATGGTTAAACCTAGCTTCGTTCAAGCATCTCCTGCATAAACTTAGTAGATCGTTGGCGCGAGTCCTCGATGCTTCAAACAACGTATGGTCACTAATGTGTTTCTTAGATTGCTTGCCCTTTATTTGCATAACGGATGGTCACCAAGTCATACACCAAATCGCTTGCGCGTTATTTGATTAATCAAATACTCGGATGGTCACTACCTTATTCATACACTTGACATCTCACTTAGCTATATACGGTAGGTATGGATAATATTTAAGAAATACATAAATTGGTGTAAAATAAAAAATAAACAAAACAAAATAGATTAAGTCCTATGTGTGGTTAATTACTTTCCCAACCATCTCATGAATAAGACACATATCATTGACTAACTCACGTTTTAACACGGAAACTCACGCTTTAGGTAGACATGAATCAGACTCAAAAATATCTTAATTAAAGAATAAACCTTAGTTGGCGTTCCCATAACGGCCAACTCTCATGCAATCCATAAATATAGTACAACAAATAGTGGTGAACTCGCAATGAGGAGCTTCTCACACAATGGGACACAAGCCGTTTGGTTATGATATGTGTAACTTTTGATTGATAAAAAATATTTTAACTTTTGTTCTTTTATTATTAATGCAATTTTTTTATTATTCTTATTATAATGAGAAAATAGTCAAAACGAGATGGATGTACCCGCCGCGTTGCGGCGGGGGCATCTCATGTGTTTTTGAATGAATGGAAGGTTGAGTAACCATAACAGACATTATGTCGTTATACTTTAGGCCTTCCAAGGGAAAAAAGGTGCAGTGTACTGTACCGAGATAGTTGGTGGTTGTTTTTAAAAATGGATTGTATTCTGTAAACATCCACTGCCGATAGGGGTGTTCACGGTTCGGGTAATAAACCGAATCGAACCGAATTTGTTAAAACCAAACCAAACCGAATTAAAAATTCGGTTTTCGGTTTGGATATGGGTTTGGCTATCTAAACCGAAAACCGAATTTATATAAACATATATATTTTTTTATATATTTATATTATTTTATATATAAAAAATGTCCATTAAAATTTTATACTAATATAAAAAACACTTTTTTATTTTTGAAATATTTTTTTTTGCCAAAAATATATATCATTAAATTTAAAAAAAATATATAAATAATGTAATTCAAGTAAAAAATTCGATTTTCGGTTTTGACCTATAACCGAATGGAACTTCGGTTCGGTTCTCGGTTCGATTTGGTCATAGATATTTTCGGTTTGGTTCGGTTTTTGGTTATGACCCAAAAAAATTTTAACCAAATAAACCGATTAACCAATAACCGAACCGATGAACACCCCTAACTGCCGACAAAAAGGTCCACCACATCCAACTCCAACAGGAATAAAAATTAATGACTTTTTGGGCTTGGTTGTATGGGCTAATGACAGCGGCCCAACTGAAATATAGAATAATATATTTTATAAAATAAAAAGCGAACATTTTTTTGTTGTTAAAAATGGATTGGATTGGGCCGGTTGGTATGTAGTTAAAGAAGCCCGCCCAGTTAAGGAATAACAAACACAGCGTTTTGACGAAAATAATAAGAGTTAATAAACCCTAGCTAAAGCAAGCAGCCTACTAAGGAATAACCCCCATTCATTCATCCCTTCCTTCCTTCCTTGTTTGTTGCAACAGTAGCAGCAGCAGCAAAAGCAAAAAGATGGAGGATGATTTTTGCAACACCATCTTGTCACAGCTGTCTAATAACAATGGAGGAGGAGAAGAAGAAGAGCTGATTAAAGTAATATTGAGTGACATCACACAATCCCTCAAGGAGATGAATCATCCCCTCACCCCTCTGGCTTATCTCGGCGCCACCTGTACCTCACTTGACAAATTATTAATTAATAATAATAATGATAATCAGAAGAGTATGGATGGTCTGGTTACCATCATTTCCATCCTCCTCCCTCACATCTCCTCTCCCGTTCTCAGGAAGGAGTCTGATTTTATCTCTTCTTTGATTACACGTGTCATCCATTCCTCATCTTCTGATAGTAATAGTAATATGATTACACGTGGATTAAAGTGTATGTGTGATTTGATTGTTTTTGGCCATCGCTCATCCAGCACCTGGTCCCTTGTTTCCCCATTGTTTTCGGTTCTTCTCGCTTTCATCGCCAATTCTAATCTCAAGGTACATTTTTTTTTTAATTAATTAATTTTGATGCTTCAGTTATATCACAATATTCAATTTGTAACTTTTGTTATCTTGGATGATGAAAAAACGGAAAATGATCTAAAAACAGTTATGTATCAAGTTAGCATTTGTTTGGAAACAATTAGCAACCTAGCATTCATTCCTAGTAGCATTTACAAGCAAGTAATTATTATTTTGTATCTGTATATATAGCTTAGATGGCAATTCTAATCTCAAGGTATGCTTTAGTTAGTCAATCGCTACTTCATACTTAATAATCTTAATTATTTTATTTATGCTTTTTTATACACTTAATTTACACTTGCCCAAATTAGCCCTATCAATAAGCTCTTTGGTAGTTGCTAGTAAGGGCCTGTTTGGTACGCAACTTTTTTGAAGCTGTAAGCTTTTTGTTACAAAAATAATCTCTTAAAAAACAAGTAGCTCTATTTGGGTACATCAACTTCTAGCTTTTATTTTAAACAAATAGCTCCAAAATGAAAAGCTAATACATGAAGCTTTTAAAATATTTCGAAGCTATTAAAACGTAAAATTACTGTTAGCAGCTTATAATTACATTTAACAGCTAACTTACCAAACTCTTTTATTGAAAAAAAGATACAGCTTGTAGCTCAGCCTTGCAGTTTACAGCATACAACTAACAGCTAGTTTTTGCCAAACATACCCTAAATGCTACTTCTTTTTTTTTTTTTTTTTTTTTTTTTTTTTGAGCTTTTAGAAAAATTAGGAATGCTAACTGCTTTTTTCAAAATTAGCTACTGAATAACTACTTAATGATCATTAAATGGCTTATTATATAAATAGGTTAGACGGCAAGCTCATGTTTGCCTGCGAGAGGTTATGCAAGCTTTCCAAAACACCTCATTGCTGCCACCTGCTAGTGAAGCCATTGCAACCACCTTCGAAAGGTTTCTTCTACTCGCCGGAGGCTCAAACAATAACAACAATAATCAAGAAACTGCTGCTGGTTCCTCTTCTAAAGCTCTCGAGGTCTTGTATGTTTTGGACGCTTTGAAAGACATTCTTCCGCTCATGTCCGTCAAGTTCTCCAACAAGATCTTGAACTACTTTAAGTCTCTTCTCGCACTTCACCAAACGGCAGCTACACGCAGGATTACCGACGCGTTGTATCTACTTTGCATTCAACCAACTCTACAAGTCTCGCCTGAAGCATTGATTGATCTTTTATGCTCATTGGCTATCTCTGTTTCCTCGAATGAAATGTCTGGTGACAGCATGACGTTTACTGCTCGTTTGTTGGATGCCGGTATGAAGAAAGTGTTCTCTCTCAACCGCCAGACGTGTGTCGTTAAGCTTCCAGTTGTCTTCAGTGCATTCAAAGGTTTGTATTTCGAAACTATTAAAATTGAATGATGTGGTGTGTAAATGAATACTTATGTGTCTGACTTTGCGGTGGCAGATATATTAGCATCTGAACATGAGGAGCCTTTAGCTGTTGCTATGGAGGCATTCAAGAGCTTAATACATACGTGCATTGATGATACCTTGATCAAACAAGGTGTAGATCAGATTTTGACAAGCGGGGGTGCAAGAAAAACTGGGCCGACCATCATTGAGAAACTTTGTGCAACTGTTGAAAGTTTACTTGATTATAGCTACGCTGCCGTGTGGGACATGTCATTTCAAGTTGTGGCAGCAATGTTTGATAAATTAGGTAATCTTAGCTTTATTTTTATAACTCTTATCTAACTGACCCATCATCAACTGTAAGTGATTAATCTCAAGTCTTGACCCTGCTCTTTCAGGCGAGTTTAGTTCGTACTTTTTTAAAGGTGCCGTTAAGAGCTTGGAAGACATTCAAAAGTTGCCCGATGAAGATTTTCCTTACAGGAAACAGGTAAATTTGGTGTATGAGAAACCCTGCCTTTCAGTTTTTTCATGTTTCATCAACACATTAACGTGCTACTACTTTTTGTGTTTGCAGTTGCATGATTGCATGGGTGCAGCTTTAATCGCATTAGGCCCTGAAGCATTCTTAAAGTTTCTGCCTTTGAATGTAGAAGCAAAAGACCTCTCTGATGTCAACGTATGGCTTTTCCCTATCCTGAAACAGAATATAGTGGGTGCTCGTTTAAGCTTTTTCAATGAATCGTTACTGGATATGGTTCGAGTATTGAAGCTGAAATCTGCAAAGGTACTAGTATTCTATTTTACTTTCATGCTCCATTCAGTGTATTTACTATTTACTTGTTCCCTTGTACCAGCATGAGCAAGAAGGTAGAATTCATTCGGCCAGGAGCATTGATGGACTTGTATACTCTATATGGTCTTTGTTGCCTTCGTTTTGCAACTATCCTCTGGATACTGACGAGAGTTTCAAGGATTTAGAAAAGGCATTATGCCGTGCCCTTCAGGAGCAACCTGATTTGCGTGGAGTAATCTGTTCCAGTCTACAGATTCTCATTCGACAAAATAAAGAAGTGATTGAAGGGGAAAATGAACCCTCTGGTAAGGAACTCAGCATTTGTGAACAACGTGCAGTTTCCCGCTACACTTCAGAAGTTGCAGCTCGTAATCTTGATGTGTTAAGGTCCTCTGCACGTGAGATATTGCCGACACTATCAGGAATTTTCATCAATTCTTCTAAAGACGATGGTGGATCTTTGCAGGTATATTCATCAAGTCCCTAAACTATCAACCTATCCATTACATATGATGTTCTTTTAATTTCTGTTATTTTTTCATTCTGTAGAGAACAATTGGTGAGTTTGCATCCATAGCTGACAAAAGTGTAGTCTCGCGGTTCTTCAAGAGCACAATGCAGAAGTTACTGAAGGTGACTGAGGAGGCGGGCAAGGTACAAAATACCAAAGGTTCCAGCTCGATGGAAGTAGACAACTCATCTAGTGAAACTTCATTGTCTCAAACGAGGTAAACGTCTTCTTTTAATCCCTAGCTCTATTATTTAGTTTGATTTGGTTTTTTTTAATATTAACGCATAGTTACTTGTTTTTCATTTGCAGGGCACAGTTATTTGACTTGGCAGTCTCGCTTTTACCAGGCTTAGGTACAAAGGAGGTTGATCTTTTATTCATTGCAATAGTACCTGCATTAAAGGTGAGCTGATCAACATTTCATGATAAGAACTTGAGTTGTGTGGCCAAAATTTATCTTTTCTTGTTTTGTGAATTAGATTGAGATTATTGATGTACATCTGATTGTAGGATGCGGAAAGTTCGATTCAAAAGAAGGCCTACAAAGTTCTTTCAACAATTCTTGAGGTATTCTATTTCACATTTCAGTTGATCTTTTATGCTGGTTTCTTTTACTTCGTCTTCGTAGCCTATTGTTTTTTGCTATTAAAAGAATACAGATTTTTTTTTTTTTTTTTTTTTTTGTGGCCGATAGTAATACTAGTTAAACCATTGAAGTAATTACATTTTATTGAACATGTATATATTTTTGCTCGAACAGCATGCTGATGGTTTCATAGCAAGAAAGCTTGAAGATCTACTCAAGCTGATGTTTGAAGTGATGCATTCGTGTCATTTTTCAGCCAAGCGGCACAGACTTGACTGTTTATATTTTCTGATCGTCCATGTCTCAAAGGTACCAAACATTAATTAGTTCAAAAACTCTAGTAAGTTCGCATAAACTATAAACCAGAAGCATTTGAGAGACTTCTTTTGCAGGATGAATCAGAACAAATGAAGCGTGAGATTGTTGCCTCTTTCTTGACTGAAATTGTACTTGGACTTAAAGAGGTACTATCTAAGTCATGCTCGAATTCGTAAAATTTACATGCTTGAGTTTACAACTTATTCCAGTGCTTCTTTGTTCGTAAAATTTGCAGGCTAACAAGAAAACAAGAAATAGAGCATATGAGATTATTGTGCAAATAGGGCATGCCTGTGTGGATGAAGATAAGGGTGGAAACAAGGAGAATTTGTATAACTTTTTCAACATGGTAAAGAACATTCTTGATAATAACACATTGGTTTGCTGTAACTATGAAGAAGTGATTTTTAATCACGGTGGTTAAATTTTGGTGATAGGTGGCTGGCGGCCTTGCAGGGGAGACCCCTCATATGATCAGTGCAGCAGTGAAGGGCATAGCTCGTTTGACTTATGAATTCACTGATCTTATATCCAAGGCTTTCAATGTTCTTCCATCCGCGTTTCTCCTTCTCCAGAGAAAGAACAGAGAAATCAATAAAGTAAGTAGACTTGATTGTAAAAGCAGCTTTTACAAATATGTATTATGTTCAAGAGTCTAATTTCAGGATGATGCTTCTTGTTGCAGGCCAATTTAGGTTTGCTTAAGGTATTAGTTGCCAAGTCACAAGCCGAAGGGTTGCAGACCCATATGAGGGGAATGGTCGAGGCTCTGCTGAGCTGGCAAGGTAGCCACAAGAATCATTTTAAAGCAAAGGTTAGCAAATAACTTCAGCTTCATTAATTATTTATTGGTTTTATGGTATTATACCCAACCAAATCGAAGCTGTTTGGTTTCGCTCCGGTTTCAATTTTGTCGCCTGTAAATAAACTTGGTTGTTTAAAATATAAGTTACCATTAGGGAGGGTCTTCCATTGAGGTAGGCAAGTGAAAAACAGTCCAAACTTATTTTTAAATTACAAAGATATAAGAATCTAGGTTTGCATCTTCTGAGTTCGTATGAAGTTGATCAAAAAAAATAATAATAATAAATAAATAAATAACGGATGGGAACAGTTTTATTCTCTAAACCAGCGTTTGCTAAAGTCTTGTTGGAAAATCCCTCAGATGATAGTATGTTATTCTTACAGGTGAAGTTGCTCCTTGAAATGCTTGTGAAGAAATGTGGTCTTGAGGCTGTTAGGGAAGTTATGCCCGAAGAGCATATGAAGCTGCTCACAAATATAAGAAAGGTTTGTTGTGGATCAGTTTCTTTATACAATCAGCTTGAACTTAATAATATAGGTTGTTAACGGTGGCTGTTGAAATGCAGACAAAAGAACGGAAAGAACGAAAATATGCTGCTAACACCGAGGAAACTAAATCTCGTCTTTCAAAAGCGACTACCTCCAGGTTATTCATCTATTAAACATAATGCAGTCAGCACATTGTAGAAATATTTTTGAACTCCCATTCCAGTTACATAAACTGTGTTAACTTCTGTAATCTAAGGAACCTAATTCCCCATCATCGCATTAATTGGCTATTTTTTCTGCTTTGTCTCTTAACCAAATTCCCCATCATCGCATCTAAGAAATATATTTGATATCACATTATAGTTAAGAATATATCATTAGCATCATTGATTGATAATTATGTTCGTCTTTTTTTCATAGAATGAGCAGATGGAATCACACGAAAATATTCTCTGATGTTGGTGATGAAGAAACTGACAATGGCAATTCTGATGATATGGATACCAAGACGTTTTCTGGTCGACATAGCTTGCCCAATTCCAAAAGATCTCTACAAAGGTTTGTGTTTTTTTATCTTTAGAGAACGTATTCAAGCGCTATGAAACTAACCATTTTATCTATTCAAGTGTTGATTTGTGTTAATAAAAATCCTCTTTCTGTTTGCAAATAAAAAAGAAAGAAAAGAAAAACTTATTCAAACCACTTCTTGTTTTGCTTGTGCAAAATGTCAGTTAAAACATGTATGCTGCTTGCAGCTCTTCTTGTGATTTATATTGGAGTACATAAATGATTATTTGCAGATCCAAGCGAGCAGGGAAGAGTTTGCCAGAAGATACATATGAGCAGATAGATGATGAACCACTTGACTTGCTTGACCGTCAAAAGACACGACTATCTCTTAGATCATCTGATCATCTAAAGAGGAAGCTACAGTCTGACGAAGAGCCAGAAATAGATGCTGATGGACGGCTTATAATTCGGGAGGATGGGACAACACTGAAAAGAAGTATGCCTACAGAACCTGATTTGGATGCAAGGAGTCAAGCAGGCAGTAACCGATCGGTTAACTCACGTAAAGCAGAAAAGCGTAGAAAAACGACCGAGTCTGGTTGGGCCTACACGGGTTCTGAATACTCGAGCAAGAAGGCAGGTGGAGATTTGAAGAGGAAGGGTAAGCTTGAGCCGTATGCTTATTGGCCACTGGATCGGAAGATGGTTAGCCGTAGGCCAGAGCATCGGGCAGCTGCAAGGAAGGGCATGTCAAGTGTGGTAAAGCTGTCAAAGAGGCTCGAGGGGCAGACCGTCTCCAATGCGTTGTCAATGAAAGGATTGAAAATGAAAAGAGGAGGCAAAAAGAAGACCAACCAGAAGAAGAAACATGGTTAAAGTATCAGTGTATTTTAGAAGGGTAGAAGCAAGGGCTCATTTTTGTGATGAATTTTACTTTTGAATGTATACAAATATATTCGGTTTTATAAAAGATATCAACCAGTTTGCTTGTGAGAAATAACTTGGCTCTTTCTGCATTTACATGCTGATCTTATTGTCAAATTCTCATCCTTGTGACACCCAGTTACAATTTCTGAGCGCAGGAAGTGGTGCTCTATCCCGGACGGGAATTTGCCTTTCATATCTTTGGCATGCATGTTATATTGTGTATTGTTTTTGTTGGCGTCAGCATCAAATCGGTCATTATTGCCGAGCGTTAATGAGTAAATTGGTTAGTGGTGATGATGATACCGCGTGATTTTACATTTGTTGGAAAGAAAAGCTGAGCATTGGTTGCCCAAATCATTCAATGTGTGCATCAAAATTTATGTCAAAATTGGTGCGTACATTGAGGAAATGTTTTTGTGTTTTGCATCAAATTCAGTTTGAAAATGGTATTTGGGGAATTGAGTTGCTCAAACTCGGCTTGTTTATAACTATAAATCTCGAGCTTGACTCATCTTTTATGACAAGTTAAATGAAATAAAGCTCAAATCAGACTCGCTTTGTTAAGCACACTATGCTCATATTTGGTTGTTAAATGTGAGCTCGTTTATAGATAATTATATGCGTATACAAAACATAGATACATATATCTATGCTCGTTTAATCTCACAAGCTTAATCTCACAAGCCTAATCAATCTATAGGAAGAACAATATAGAAATCTGGACAATGATTTTGGAGTAAGGAATAAAAAGTACTAGTAGAGCTTAAAGATTACATCTTCATACAAATATTATTACAAATGTGTGGCGATCATATCATCAAAACAATATCTATAGGCCATCAAAACCAGCATGAAAAAAAAAAAAAAAAAAAAAAAAAAAAAAAAAAAAAAAAAAAAATCCTACAAACAATATATCTCATCTACGTCAAAAAGTGACTAGTACACAGATGGAAGCAACAGTCAAGTGAAGGTCTATCATTAAATCGGGATAGATAGCTAATCCGCCCTCCTTCATCTTCCACTGTTTTTCTTCTCTTTCTGACCATTGTTTGATCAACAGATACCTGCAAAAAACTAACAAGGCCACATAAGTTACGCTCTTTATTATTATTGTCTTGTTTCTCAACACTATACATGGTTACATGATTTTTCCTTACCATTGCTGAAAATAGTCTTAGGTACAAAGGAGGTTGATCTTTTATTCATTGCAATAGTACCTGCATTAAAGGTGAGCTGATCAACATTTCATGATAAGAACTTGAGTTGTGCGGCCAAAATTTATCTTTTCTTGTTTTGTGAATTAGATTGAGATTAGGGGATTGGCAATGCATGCGGGGAGGTGCGGTGCGGCATCCCCACCGCACGGGAACACCGCCGCCCTCCCCATCCTACCGCACGGGAGAGGCAAAATTCGGGGAAGCTTACCGAGCACAAATTTGAACGTTGGAAATCTTGGAAATCAAAAAAGGGACGTTGGGAGAGGGCAACGGCTAGTTTCTTTTGTTGTGTATATATATAGTTGGTAAACATTGACAAAACATAAAAAAAAAAAAAAAAAAAAAAAAAAAAAAAAAAAAAATTCCGGTTCTAAAAAAAAAAAAAACATCCGATTGAAAAATAATATTCGTTTCAACCGCAAGTTTATGGAGCACAAAAAAATTGGTTCGACTTTTTTCTAGATGAGCCGTTCGAGTGGTCTAACGATACTAGTCTCGAATTTTTTGCCGACGCAATTGACGAAGATGAAGAAGATACGGCTGGGTCGACACGAAAATCAGTGAAACGCAATCGGATCTCTGCTGCACAAAGATTGCATCGTGATTATTTTAGTGAAGATCCAAAATTCGACGAAGAATTTTTTCAAGATAGGTATCGTATGCCTAAAAGTTTATTTTTAAAAATAACGCAAGCTATTGAGGCTAGATTCGAGTATTTTCAGGAAGGTTACGATGCTAGAATGAAAAAAAGTTTCACGGTCATACAAAAATGTTTGTCTGCCATTAAACAACTCGCAACCGGTGCACCACCGGATGAGTTTGACGAATATTTGGAAATGGCGCAAAGAACTTCACGTGAATGCCTTCAATTTTTTTGTGATGCTATTATTGAGTTATATGCTCGAGATTTTCTACGTAGGCCAACAAGTCATGATGTTGCATGTTTGTACGAAGCGCACGAAGACCGACATCACATTCCGGGTATGCTCGGTAGCCTAGATTGCACACATTTTGTTTGGAGGAATTGTCCAATAGAATTGAGGGGTCAATATAAAAGGGGTGACCATCAATACCCCACGATTATGATGGAGGCAGTGGCGTCTCAAGATTTGTGGATATGGCACGCGTTCTTTGGACCGCCGGGTTCAAACAACGATATAAACGTTGTGATGCAATCTCCGCTATTCCTCACCGAGTGTAATGGTACGGCACCTAAGTGCCCATTTGTTGTGAACGGCCATACGTACAAGCGTGGCTACTATCTTTGTGATGGCATATATCCGGCATGGTCTACGTTTGTTAAAGCGTTCAAATATCCAACCGACCCGAAGGAAAAAAAGTTCAAGAAATTACAAGAGTCGGCTCGAAAGGATGTTGAACGGGCATTTGGTGTTCTCAAGGGTAAATGGAGTATACTGAATCGACCCTTACGGCCACACACGATAGAAAGAATTAGAAAAATAGTTTATACGTGTGTTATATTGCATAACATGATTATACATAACGCCGGTAACGCAATCTCGCCAGTTCATATTCGGGATCCTCCAATTGAACCGGTGTTTGACGAAGCAGCTTTAGGCGAGATACGAGATGAGGATACACATTTTCGTGTCAGATTTGATCTTATGGAGCATGTTCACGCTCAACAATTAGCATACCTCGAAGTGGACGATGAAGTTTAGATTTTTAGTATTATGTAATGGTATTTTATGTTTTTTAATAATATTATGTAATGTTTATTTTAATTTTAATGAATTTTAGTTTTTAATAAATTTTAATAGAATTTAAAAAAGAAAAATGAAAAATGAAAAAAAAAAAAAAAAAAAAAAAAAAAGTGAGTGAAGGGTGAGGGGTGTGCCGCCAACAAAAAATGAGTGAGTGAAGGGAAAAGTGAGAGGGTGATGTGGCATAAGGGGATTGGTAGTTTGTGAGTGAAGGGTGATGGGGTGTGGGGTGCATTGCCAACCATGTACATCTGATTGTAGGATGCGGAAAGTTGAGAAAGAAAGACTTTAAAAAGTCAAACAGGACATTTAATATAAGACAGAGGGAGTAGATGTAAAGTTCAAAACATTTTAACACAACGTATTCGATATTAAATATATGATAAAAATTTTATGTCAAAACTCCGTGCGTGCACGAGTATTATAACGTTATATATTTAAAGAAATTGATGATCATTGATCTTAGTTAGGGTTCGAACTAATCGTTAATTTCGTCCAACTGATATGTGAGGGTCATTAAACTTGTGTTTATGAACTTTATTTTTGTTTTATTGGTGCTATTGTTTAAGTGGAAGGCCCAACCAGTTTCAAGTTTCTTGAACGAACAGAGATTTAGGGTCCGTTTGGTTTGTAGATGGGTTTAGGATTAAGATTTGGATTTGGATTAGAATTTGGATTTAGATTTTGATATAAAAGAAAGAAATGTAAAATGTTGTTTGTTTTATGTATTGGGATATAAGTTGGGTTTGAGATTTATAATTATTTAAAGAAAAAATATATATAGAAATTAATAAATGGGGCCCAAGAATTTGTAGAAATTGAGAAAGTGGACAAAAAATAGTGATAAAAAAATAATAAAGAAATGAAAAGATAGAGTGTAAACGGGATGGTTGTCAGAAAAGTAACCTCCTCTATGAGGTTTTGTCCAACCGCACTGACAAGGGTCTCATCCCAAATAAAAATTATTTGGCTTTGAACCAAACATGTAAACTTGACTTTCATCCCACGAGAAAAACCACATACCAAACGGGCCCTTATAACTTTTATCGATTCTAAGGTACCAACTTGTTTTATTTTTTATTGTAATAGATGAAATCCTTTCTTTTTGATATATTTTGATTTTGTCGACCAACCCGACTTTGATACGTGGTCACAATATACTTCAATTGTGACTTTCTCAGTCATAATTTACTATTAACCTTTTATGAAAACTGAGAAAGTTTTCCTAAGGTAAAATGAGTTTATATTAAGTTGTTATACTACATGGTTACACAATTCTAAGAATGTTCTCTTTCAAATTAATAGCTTTTAGGGTACCCTTTTAACTTAAAGTCCAGGGATGATGTCATCACAAAAAAAAAAAAAAAAAAAAAAAAAAAAAAAAAAAAAAAAAGCTTCCATGAGTCGATGACTAGCATAAAAAGAACTTTTAGAAGGAATAACTAGGATTAAGATACAATTGACTTTGATAAAGTTCTTACTAAACTTGCTTATGATGGACTTTTGATATTACCATTTTAAGATGACAGTACTTGAAAACATTTGTTACTATAATATGAAACAAAAATCATGACAACTTAACACTTTTAATAAGTTTAATGACTAGATTGTAAACATCCTTGTGCAGTCACCAGCTAATGAACCCGGGCTATATTTGGGTATTATTGTTTGGTGTTTCTTCTGTTCTGCACTTACAAGCTAGTAGCATCACATAAATTAAACAGTCTTTACAGCACCTGATCATATGCTTCATGAACTTATAATGCATTTCATAATTAAGAAATTAGCAAAATGACTATAAGTCATTTGGTTTGAAGTTGTTGTATTGTTACTCAGTTTTGACTTTCAGGTTATGTATGATTCTTGATGTGAAAAGTTTATCAATCAGTCATTTGATCTTTACGTGTCAAGATCTTGCAGTGTGAGTTCACAGTTCATCTGATCGTGTCATTTCTTTTTACTTTTTACCCTTCTTTCCTTTGCCCTTCCCTTTGTTATTGTTCGCTTTACTGTTTTTCTGCTTTTTTGCTTCCTGAGTGTTACCACCACTGGTTTGTTTTCCTAACAACAGGTCCACCAGTGAAGCGTCCCATGTTTCCTCATCATGATTCTTATCGTCATCTGTTTCTTCAACTTGAGTGGTGCTGCTGCTCTCTGACACTACCATTTGCACAGCCTTCGACTCCTGACTCATGGCATAACGCTTTCGCTTAAAAGTTCTAAATGTAAGCAAAACGGCATATAAACAAGTCAGAATTTAGATTGGTTTAAACGATAGAATACAACTTTAAACTGAAAAGATAGCAAATCTAACCTTGAGCCAAATCCTGACAAAAGAACCTTCATTTCACTTGATGCACGGTGTAGAAGGGCTGCATCTTCTTCGGCCCATGATTTTCCATTCTCAAGAACAGCAGCTAATGTGCATATATTTTTATCCAATTCTTTCTGAAAACAAAGTTTACAATAAGAATGCAGTAGTTTAGACCAAGAATGATAATACTAAGATTACCAGTCCACTTACCACGGGATGAGAATAATCCGATGTATTTTCAAGATAGCTCCTGTTGATTCGTGGTTCCACCTTGTATACAACCACGGGATGCATATTCAGGTTAGCATCTAATGAAGTGGTTGAAGATGGAAGCTTATGAATTGTTGGTATCGGTTCACAGGCCTTGGTTGAAGCCAATTGCTTTCCATAACACGCTTGTAATTAACCATAGTTTGTATATGTGTGAGACTGAGTTTTGTAGAAACAGATATATGTAAACACTGTTATTGATATTGAGAATAATGGGATATGTTTACAAGACTCGATCTAATCCTATAAATACTTAATGAAACGACATGACTAAACAAGTCAACCATTGTGTCGTTTCAATCCTAACCGTTTGTAACTGCTAACAAACATAACTGTCAAACTAAAATAACTATCTAAAAGGCTGTTTGGTTTAAGGTTCGACCCAAACATTACATGTTGCCTTTTTTTCCCCATACATAATTAAAACATAAAGTAAAGTGTTCTAATAACGTTCACAACATTAAATTAGGTTACATGAATTGTGTCAACACCAACATTATTTGAAGCAGTCTGACCATTATGTTGATTTTTTCTTGGAAACAATTTGCTCATTATTTCCTCTTTCGAATTCCTAAGGTCCACAAATATAGCACACGGAGCATAAATTTTAGGACCCGCATCTTCTGAACACACAATCAAGAGAGGATCATTTATGCTTTTAAACGCTTCTGCGACCACTTCTGGATTCAAGTTCAAGTAGCGCTTTCTCCTTTTTAGATCACACACAAACTTCTTTGGAAGCAAATAAGAAATATTGTTATAACCCGACAGCAACTCAAATAGTAATTCAGAACAATCTGATACTTCCAGACATAATAAGGACAGTAACATAACCAGCTTCAATACTAAAAGTGGATAATAAGAGAGATCAATCTTCGAATTTTTTATCCATAATATAGTATCTTCCTTATTATAGAGAATTTGTTGGACTATTTCAAGAACAAAGCGTACATTGATGAAAACCGCTCTATCAGATCGAGTTGGAGTAGCAGTCGAGTGAATATGTGCGAAGGATCCAACAAAAGAGGATTTGGTGGTGTATAAGTTTCTTGAAAAGAAAGATTGCATTAAAAGAAGACGATCCAGCATATAAACAAAACTGTGAGGTGTTATGTACCCAGCAAGCCTCCAGTTGGCTCGAAAAGTATCTTCAAGAGCATTCTGGAGTGCTAGAGCAGCATCAACATCTTTCAAGCCACGGTCCCTAAATTTCTGAACAAATAACTTCCATGAAGGGTACTTTAGAAGTAAGTTTATGACATGCTCATAATGTGCTACAGACATTCTTGAACCAAGACATATCATCATCACCCTCCCAATTGTCGAATAGCTGAGATCACCCTTGATGTCAACATGTTGAAGAATAATCTCGTGAAGCAAGTTGACTGAAAGATGAGTCTTTCCTAAAGAAATCAAGTCCTCAGATAGTGAATTCCGCCAATCCAAAGGAAACACCAGATTAAAATACGTTGAAGATATTCCAAGGAATCGTTGAAGCTTCCTCAAATTAGGATTTGCGAGGTTAAGATATTGGCAGTCCAAAAGAAACTTGGAAACCTCGAAAATGTGTAGGAGAGATGTGCTTTGGTGAAATGCAGAACCGTTTGAATTTGACTTATGGAGACATTCAAGAGTATCAAGTACCTTTATACCCACAGTAAGTAATTCTGACTGCCAGTAAGACCTGATAGCAAAAACCAACTCCCTGTCATCAATACTTGCACATTTATTGTCCTTAACAAGAAGAAGACCCTTTTGACAATAGCTTCGTACCCATTCAGCATCCTTGTCCACTAATAATAAGTAACTCGTATTACCTTTTACATGCAGTTTCCTCACCCCAAAATACATCAAACTAAAATCAATATGTTTATTGGGTTCTTCTTTGTAGAAACTTGAAAGACTTTGAAAGATATCCACAACATTCTCCTTCCACGAATTCCAATAAAAGACCAAGGTTCTTACAGAAACTTTATTCTCAAAGATGCTATCACAATGTTCATTTATATCAGTGGGTAGCTCGTCCTCCCACTCATACTTTGAAAAATGTTGTTGAAAATGAGCATCCAAGAGTTTCCTAATCGACAAAATTTCCCCCATTAGACTATCACTGCTCTGGCAAGAACGTAAATCTTTCTTTAGCTCAGGCAAGGTACTGTGCTGATCAGATATTACCTTTAGCTCACTACAAACAACATCATTGTAGGATTCTGCAAGCGACTTCACTTTATTACAGATTTCTTCCTTCTGATCAAACTGCTTCAACGGCCAACCTCTGTTTCCATTTCCCCATAACGAGCTAAAAAGCACATACCAAAGTAACAAAACTGTTGCCTCCTTAAAATCTCCAGCCTTCTCCAAATAATCAGCCTCTTTTAAAACATCATGACTCCATGACCTTGTCAGCTCTGCAGCTTCACGAAAATGACCCGATTCTTCTTCCAACACCAAAAGCTCATCAAAGCAGCACAACGACCTCAAGAATATACGTTTAGACTCCATAGAACAAAAAGCTTTGACAAATTTCATCATGGATTTAAGATCTTTATGTCCATGGTACTCAAGAGCACAACTTTCTAGAAATTCTTGCGCAATTTGTTCTATTTCTTTACATTGAACGTTATCATCCTCTTTCCAAGATTCTATATAATGGAGCCCTTTATCAAAAAGTTTTCCTGTTTTGCAAATTGACAAACAGTTGGAAAACTTGTTTCCTTTGGCATAAGCTTCCGCCGCATCACTGTAGCACCCTGCTAGTTTGAAACACTCTGCTGCTGCATCCATCTTTCCACACTTGTACAGATAAATTTTTCCTGCAAAACCAAAAGAGTTCAAATGATCATTGATTAAAGGACTAAAACCATGAAAACTTGACCTCCGTCAAAACTATAACTATTCCTTTAGAAAAGTGGACAAAAAATTTGAGAGAGCGAGAGTAATTACCTATCGAAACACTTTTTATGACCAATAAAAAAGATATCAAAATGGTCACAAACAAAATAAAAAAGTTATTTTCACATGTTTTTTTTTTTTTTTTTTTTTTTTTTTTTTTTTTTTTTTTTTTTTTTTTTTTTTTTTTTTATGACCAATCATTCGTTACCCTCCCATAACAGAAATCGGAACAATATGATTATTTACAACTAGCTCTTGTATAAACTAGAGTTAGCACTTATTCTTTAGACGGAAAATTATGCATTTAAAAAATTACCAGCTCTTTTATAATCCCCCAAATCATAGTAACATGAAGCAGCAGGATCTAGTTTCCCAATAGACTCAAACATTCCTGCTGCTTCCCGAACATCTCTCTGAAAAGCTTCATGATTTATTCCCCGCATTTGTTCAGCCGATGCTCTCAGACCAGAAGCCTTTGCTAGTTTCTCCCACATTGTATCACCAGCTTTCTCAAAACACACCGCAGCCGTGACAAAATTATTCTCATAAAAAAGCTGAAAAGGATATAAAGATCATGAAAACTTGTCAAATAAGATAATTCAACAGAAAATCAGTATTCAACTATTGTAAAAAAACAAAAGCAGTAAAATATCATAATCCTACCTTTTTACCACGCTCCCGCCACTCCTGAGGGCTGCTAGCCACCCGCATAGCCTTAGCTACAAAATCATCTAGTTTCCTAACCTGAACTAGTCCCTTCATTTTCCAGTAGTCAAACATTGGTTTAGAAAGCTCCTCTATGTTCTCACAAATCCATAGTCTTTGCCTCGTACGAGTTATGGCCACATACAATTGTTTCAATTCAGAACACAAGACACTGTGTTTTGCCATTTTGAATGGCGGGAAAGACTGAGGGTATTTTTCATCAAGCCAATCATGGTCCTTCATGTATCCATATATGACTCTCCACTGGTGTTTCAGTGGAGATGTCCCAAAAAAGTTGTATAGCAAGACATCCTATATATTAATTATGGCAATCAACCAATAAGAAACAAAAGCAACTTAAATTCACTAAAAACGATAAAGTTTTCATAAAATCATTAACTGACCTGAAACTCAAGACCCTTGCACTCCGCTATAGTCAGAACAAGTGCATTTTTACCAATATAATCACAGATTTCAGCTTTTGCACAATCATCTCGTACCAATATCACCTGTTCAGCACCAAAGCCGACAATTTCTCCACTAGTTTCTGTGTTGCCAAAGATTGTCACAATTGCATTCTCATCATTGCCAGACTCGAGCAAAACAGGAGCTTCCCCAGAAATAAGACTAGTTTCAGGCTCCAAAATATCTATCGAGTGAGCAAAGTAACAATAGAGAATCTCAATGACACTATGAGCTAAATCAAGCACACCAGCATGTGTTCTGAAGTTTTGTTTCAATTGAGAAATCTTAGATACAAGACCTTTTTCTTGTTTTCCAGATGTTCTGGTGCTTAAGAACTCTTTATAGAATAAAGACCGTAGATCTTGAAACCTAAAATCAATCCCTCTTGCAATTGTCTGTGCAGTATCGCCAGCAAAAAAGAAGCCTTCGACTACATTTTGGCAAATATATTTGAAAAGGGAAATCTGCCTCATACTAAGATCTTGTACTTCATCGATATACACGAAGTCCATTTGATCACCTTCATAATCCCCATTTTTAAGCCGACAATGAATGTCAGTTACAAAATCTCCCAAATCAAACTCTCCACGTTCGCTTTTCATCTTTTCATAGGCTTGAAAGAGTGTGTAAACGTTCTCTCTTTTCAGTTTGGTTAAAGTGGATGAACAACTTTCGGCCAGTAAACAGTAACCCTCATAGCTTAATTTTCCATCACTACATTCCCCTGCTTGAATCCCTCCTTTTATATGAGATAAAATTTCGGTAAACACCCTTGAGGGATCAAGTTTCTTTTTGAGATTTGAGTTGAAGTGAGGCCAGTAGAATGAACAAAACCTATCAAATGTAACCTCCCTTGATCTTATAAAATTTCTCAATGCAACAGATCTTGAACTTATAGCATTACCATGAGAATCTTCTCTTGCTTCACGAAATCTTCCAAAGAACGAATTTCCCAATGTGCTATCCAGCATCATTAGAAATTTATGAAATGTTATAACAAGAGGGTAATTTTTAATCGGAACTTCAGAAAATGTATCAGGGACATCACTGAAATCTGATGTGACATCAACATCATCCAGATTAATATCTATTGATGAGCTTCCGTTACACGAAATACTGTCAATCAAATGAAAATACAATGTTAATAAATATGGTTCAATGTAACAAACATAAAAAATAAAAAATAAAATAAATAAATAAAATAAAATAAAAATCAAGTGTTTGCATACCTGGTAAAGTGGGAAATGTGTTGCTTCACAGCATGACACAGTCTTGGACTGACTGTCACAAAAAGCTGGCGAAGAACACTCTGCTTTCTATTTTCAGGAACATCATCAGCTTCAACGTCCCTAACTTGACTACTTTCTGGTTCATAAATCCCTTCAGAAGCGTTATGAAAAGACCGTTCGTTTTGGAACAACTTCATCGTCAAAATAGTTGTTTTCCCAGTACCCGATCGCCCAATTATGAATGAACTATTTGAAAATAAAATAATTTCCATCTGTTCATCAGTGACTTGCATCGGTAGATCAAGCTCTTTTCCTGAGAGCAAATGCTTGACAATCCCACGTGACAATGAATAGAACTTCATAAGCAATAAACTTTCACTCACTTTTGAGTTTTCGACATAAATTCTACCATCACCAGGATTCACATTCATTTCACTATCACCTTTATCTTTATCTAAATAACGAAATTGTATAACTTCTTGGTATAGCGGCCAACGCCCAGGAACTTCAAAATTCCTGAAAAGCATTCATACAAATATCAATATTAAGAATGTTTAAGCTTCAAATGGACTACAACAAATAATGATTATTAAAGTTACCTATTTACCCCTTTTATTTATGACTTTTACTGTAAATTGACTATATTCACAAAACATCTCTATTTTTCACACAAAATGTATGTTTTAGTTAGTTATTTCATCTATTAATTACTCAACAAAACATCTAATCAACTTCACATACAGAGAAGCACAATTCAAACATTATTTTCTGCATCCAGTCTTCTATTACAACAGCAAATTATCTAATTCTGAAAAAAAAAAAAAAAAAAAAAAAAAAAAAAAAAAAGGTACCAAATTATCAATTTCGGTAAGCATATCCAAACACCCCCCTTGGTAGACAAATAAGGAACATACCCCTCAAGAAATTTTGCTGTGCAACGATTGATATAGTCATCTGTGTATGCGGCAAATACGCCCTCAAGTCGTTTTGTCAATTTTGGAATCTCCTCCAATGTTAAAATGTCCCAAACTTTCATAACTTGCATGTATTCGCCTTCCTTGATGATATCAATTGTGCAAATAACATAGTACCCGTTGACCTTAAATTTTTTGATTATTTGTGAAGATTTTTCACAATGCAAATCCACACTTCTGTTCTTAGGCCTCCAACCATTAGCAAGCTTCAATAAAAGATGCATAACCACCTTCTTTAAGCTAGAGCTTGCCAGCTTTCCAAACGATCTTTTGAAGTCATCACTAAAAAGAACCTGATTGCATATTGTTTAACATATATGAATATACCAAAAGTAAGAAATTACAAAATATGTTATTTGGGTAAATAAATCATTGAGGGACAATACCTTCCATTTTGCACGTGTAAAAAATATGCTATTCCCATTAACCAGATCATCAAGTTCTTCTAGCTTTTTCTTTGTAGCTATTATTGTTGACCTTAAGCATTCATCATCAGCAGCGTCAAACAAACAGTTACGATTCCTTGCATCATGTACCAACTCTCTCCAAACGGACTCACTATTAGTGAGTGTTCTTTCATTGCCCAATATCCAAAGACAATGTCTAAAAAGAATGAAAGACAACATCAAACTTTTTGGAAAGAAAAATAAAAATAAATAATGTCTAAAAAAAGGTAACTATAAAGATCAGTTGTTGAAAAAGCCTGAGGACAACATACCTTGCTCTTGTTAAGGCAACATTGGTCCTTTGAGGACTAGATATAAAGCCAACTGACCCATGGCTATTAGATCTTACAGTCGATAAGATAATAATATCTTCTTCACCACCCTGAAACCCATCAATGGATTTCACCTTTACTGAAAAGCCATCAAGTTTCTCATACTTGTTTGCAAGTTTTTCATGAATAGAAAAAACTTGAGCATTATAAGGGGACACGACACCAATGGTTAGCGTCTTCTTCTTCGAGTCGTGCCATGCTATAAATGTGAAATAAAATGTTAAACTTAGGCAAACATTGAACAAACAGCCACAAATGTGTTCATTTGAGTTCATTAAAAACAGATTCTTAGCTTTAACCTAAAGTGAAGAACAAAAAAGAAATAAAAAAAAAAGTGTGTAAATTCTGAAATAATATACGATGTATATAAAATTTAGAATATTACAACTTATTAGTCTTTATAACAAGAATATTTGGTGAACCATACTTCAGTGCACTTCGCAAACCAAAACAATATAACCCAGACACTATAAGATTGCAGGCATACGGAACCAGCAATAAAAAATAGTACACGGATTAGGTTTTCACTGTTCATGTTACCCAGAGAGGGCTAGACTTTTTGACCCAGATGTACACGGCCTCACCAGGTTAATCCCGAGACCGTTTCCGACCCTTCCCTAGCCACTCCCAAATGTACACACACCTAGCGAGGTTTGAACCTTGACCTCTTGTGAAAAAAACCAAGGACCTTACCTTCCAGGCTTCAACCAACAAAAAAACAGGTGCAAATGACAAAAACTACAAAAACAAACATATATATATTCACACCTCTATAAAGATTTTTTACAATCTTAATCACGATAGCCACTTCAACCATATTCTTTCGGCTGCGTCCATCTTCATCCTTTTCTTCTCTCCCCCCAACAACATTTATAAATGAATATGAACCAAACATTGGCCCCGGAAGATATTGCTTTTCATAACTTTTAGATAACACGTTTTCTGCATCCAAAATCTTATTCTGATAGAACTTCAAATTTGGAAATAAACTAATGGAAGGATGCATACGGTATTGAACATTGAGAAGATTCTTTGGACGGCCCAAAGAACTCAATCTGTCAAATAAGCTCCTTCTGAAGCCAGATTTAATACAAACCTGTCCACAAACATTCATGGATCATAAAATGATTAAAAGTTAAAACAAAATATTACAAATTTAAGAAAGGACTATATACTTACGTTGCTTGTTACCATTGCAGGTAATTGACACTCGTCTCCAATAAGAATAGCATGCTTCATTCCCGGAAGTTGAAGGGGAATAGTCGACTCTGCCTCTTTCAATTGTGCAGCCTCATCTATGACCAATATATCCAAAGGCTCCATGATGACAGTATGCAACTTATAAGAAGTAGATGTTGTGCAAAAGATAAGAGACGCTCTTTGACAACAAAAGTCCTTTATTGCATATTTGTTCAATCCACTTGGAAGACCGAGCCAGGGTAGAGAAATTTTCAAAGATTTTAAAACAGATAGAAGCGAGGCTCTAATAAAATTGATGGACGAAGTATCCCCTGACTCAACAAAGTCACCTGGCAACGGTTTAGAAGAGAAAAGGCCCTCAAGTTCTTCCGAAACCATACCATCTTGAAACAACAATGATTCAAAAGAAGTTAAATTGTCCAAAAGAGAGATCATATTCTGGAAATTATAGTCCATGAAAAAACTTCTAGGAATATGAGTCACAAATGTACGCATGCACCTTTTGAGAGGCAATGCACAAGAACTGAATCGTTCCTGCATGAACTCAATGAATGATTGAACTTTCAACTTTTCGGTTTTAGCTTCACTTTCATTTTCAAGTTGTTTTTGTTTTAATACTTCATTTTCAACAAAACCATGATATTGCGAAACACAAACTTCAAGTAAATCGATCATGGATCTTATGCAGTGCCTCCAACCAGTCAAAGGCTTAAGGCACTTGGTAAGCCTCTTAACCCGATTTTCCAAATTTATTTCTTTAATCTCTGACCCAACTTTCAGCCGCTTCTTGCCATACAAGAGTACATCTCCGATAGAATAAAATGTGTCACCACTTGCAGTTGTGGTTTTGAATGATTCTTTTACTAACCTCAGCACACGTGAGGCTACTTGTACTACAGCAACGTTTGTTGGAGCACATGTAAGTGTTTTGCGATTCATTTTCAAAAGAATAAAAAGCAACCAACTAACAGTTGTCGTTTTTCCCGTTCCTGGTGGGCCCCATATTTGTTGCACCGAAGAACTATGACAGCAGCGAGTTTTACAAAGAGTTGTCACTATTGCATCCCTTTGAGATTCATTCAGCTTATCCAAAAGACGTGGATCAAAATTTTGACCAAATATATCATCGGATACGACATTACAGATATCACAGTCCTCCTTGACCTGTAAAAATATATCCAAAAGTAATACTCTCTAATTAGTTAATGATATTACCATTTAAAGACAAAAAGTTATATTTGGTCAAATTCTTACCATGGAATCAGAGTAAAGAACCTCTTCAACGATATCCAGATTCCCTTTCATATGCAATGAATTCCATATTCTTTTATGGGTTGTTACATTCATTAAGAAAATAACGACCATCCCGACTTGGAATTCCATTTCTTCAAAAGTTTTAACTTCAAAATTAGTTGAAGTTCTATTAATATCATCTTCATCATCTTCATTATCATCTTCATCATCTTCACTATCATCTTCATCATCTTCATTATCATCATCACTGATTTTATCAACTAATGCAAAAGACCAAATTCTCCCCACACGCTGCAAATCAGCAACGGATTCAGGTTTCCCGTCTGCTAATATAAGCAGATCACCAGGCAATGTTTTGTACGGCTCTTTGCCACGTTCATTAAACCTATTTCTCCATGGACCAACGGTTATATCATAAAGACATTTTACATCACCTTTGGCCTCTTTCAAACCACACAGTTCGGCATATGGAGCTCTATGCATGACCTCCGTAGAGGAAGCCAGTTCCGCTCGCGTTTCCTCAAGCAGAGGATCAACAAAAGAACCAAGATAGTCTTCTTTAGACTCAAAAGTAAGTGGTATACTCTTCACCTATAAAAAAACGCATCAAGTCATCAGAAACAATCATTTAATATAAATATGATCTCAATGGCTAAACTCAATCTGTTTATACATCTGCGCATAAGTAAAACTAAGCAATGAACACAAGTTTTTATGATTCTAGGACAGTTTTGTACTAAGGAGAGGCTTAAGAGACTTGAAATTCTAACAAAAAATCAGAGATACTCGTGTCAATAATCTGGATTAAAAAAAAAAACAGAATTAACCGGTTTGCAATACAACACTAATTGGTTGACTTCTCAAGTCAAAAAGGTCAAAGTTTTACTTCAACATCATTAGCCTGTACAATTTTTGAAAATTTAATAACCAATCCTTATGTTGCTCTTGGTTTTAGCCTATTTAGCATGTCTAAAATAGTTGATTATGCGGGATGGACCTAGTTGTGGTTTACACCTCAATGTTGATAAAACTGAGGTCTTTTGGCCGAAGGAAGACCCAAGGAGCAGGTATGTTGGTGTTTTTCCCCCTAATATTTCTCGACCTTCGCATGGTGTTAAATTATTAGGGGGCCCCGCCAGTGTGGATTTTGAGTTTAGTAGTAAGCTTGTTATGAAAAGGGTTGCTAAAACTATTGAGCTTATGGATGTTGTTGCTAAGCTTAATGATCCTCAGTGTGAGTTGTTGTTACTGCGTGCATGTGCCGGTATTTCCAAGTTGTATTTTTCTATGCGCACATGTCCTCCTCGGGTCTTTGAGAGTGCTCAGGTTTCTTTTGATGCAGCACTTCGCTCTTCTTTGGAACGTATTGTCACTGCTTCTGGACCTAGGTTTGGTGACTGGCAATGGAGACTCGCCACTCTACCTTTTGCTCTTGGGGGACTTGGTGTGTATTCTGCAGGTGATGTCTTGAACTATGCCTTCCTTGCTTCTAGACTTCAATCTGCCAGCTTACAGACTAAGCTTCTTCGTAGTTCTGGTATTGTGTCTACTGGTCCCTCTTTTGATGAAGCATTGTGTACTTTTAATGTGAATATGGATATTGACCTTATGAGTAACCCTAGTGAGATCGCTGCCCCCAAACTTATGAAGAAATTGGCAGATATACATTTCGCACGGGTTGTCCAAACGATTGAATCCACTTTCCATTTATCCTCTAGACAGATGCCTTTATGGAACTCATTAAAAGAGGATTATACGTCAGATTGGCTCAGAGTGGCACCGATATCTGATTTGGGACAGACTATGAATGCTAGGACTTAAAGATGTGTTTTGTGTTACCGGTTGGGTGTTCCTCTTTTTACTGTCCAGATGCCATGTTCAGCTTGTTCTAAGGTTTTTCCTGGAGATATTTTTGGAGATCATGCTGTATCGTGTGCTGGCTTAGTTGGTATTAAACATCGGCACAATGTTGTGCGTGATGTTCTTGTTGATATATGTTCTCGGTCTGGAGTTTCAGTTCGTAAGGAGGTGGATATTGGGCTTCGTGGAGAGAGGGACAAAACCTTATGTCCGGCCGATATGTTGCTTTATTCTTGGGATGGTTGCCTTGATGTTTGTGTTGATCTTACAGGATCATCACCTTTGACGCGTTCGTGTATGGTTGATTTTATACCCGGTCGAGCGGTTATTGACGCCGCACAACGCAAACGTGTCAAGTATGCAGCTAAATGCGCTGATATCGGATATGGGTTCCTCCCCTTTTCATTCTCTTCTTTTGGAGAACTTGAAAATGATGCAGCGACCTTATTAAAGCGCATTAGACGATTCTCTATGACTCAGGACATTGGAGCACGTGCTGCTCCACATATTTTTAGCAGGATTGGTTTTGCTGTAGCTAGAGGTGTGGGGGCTCAGTTGGTATCTCGGCTCCCCACTAATTTCTTGTAAAAATCCTATTTGTTTTCTTTCAATAAAGTGAAGTTTATAAAAAAAATATAATAACAATAATAATAATAATAATAATAATAATAATAATAACTCACCATGGTTTCTGACCTTTTTTTGGTCGACTAACCCACGGGGTTTGAACCCACCACCACACAGACTCAAACCAGGTGAAGACCTCCTTGTTCAAGAGGTTGGCGTGGCAAAAAACTCACTATTTTAAAGAAGTATATTTTCTCTCCTTTTTCTCTCTCTTCCAACAAACTTTTTCTCCTTTTTCTCCACCATTAAAATCCTCTATAAAGCTTCATTTATATACCAAATACTGTATAATTCACAAATCTAAACCGAGCAATCTAGACGTAACAACTCACAATATTTCATCCTTACTATCTATACTTATGAGTCATTTTCACAGGTAAATTTTTCGCCTCGTTTCATTCTAACTACGTACAGTAACTTACATAGCAAACTAGACAAACTCACGCAACTACAATGCCAAATATCTCTATGTTCACATCATATAAACCTCTAAATATGGCAAGTCTGTGTTTCAAATATCATTTTATCAAGAATACTATCACTCTAATACACTATAATCCAACCTAATACCAAAACAAGCCCTATATGTTTACATTTATCTCAAAAACCCTAAATTCAAGTTCAAACTAGTTTAAAAGTATTCAAGGCTCATGTATAAGTTATCTTAGCTACATTTTTTTTCCTAAACCCTAGTACAACTATCTTAAGCTTAGTGTACAAGTCTTTTAAGCCTAGAAGCCAAATTAGGTTATTTAAGTGCCTAAACCTAATCATTTCTTTAGTGCACGTTACAATCACTTAAGGCATGATTCATAAACCTTAATCCTAGTCTTTAATCACTTTATAAACCCTAATCCTAACCTTACACACTAATCTAAGCCATAATCCAAAACCATAATCCATTCGATCCTAATTCGATCCTAAACTTAGAAAAACAAGCTAGTAACCTAACACCACCATGATCCACCACTCTAGTAGCTAGCTTAGCCCATCTAGAAACCTACCTAGCACCTCCATCACCACCTTGTCACCACCAAGCAGGCACCCTACCACCATCATCATCCCATCATCACCTAGATGTTGATACCCCTTCACCACGACTCAATCACCACCACAAGCCCCCTAGCTACCTTCCTAGATCTTCTTAGTCATCATGTAGCTGCACTTAGTCACCCCTCCTCCATTGACCACCACTCCAAGTTTACTTGGCCATCCTCCTCGACTCCTATAAATACCTCGACACCACTATCATTTCCAAACCATCTCAAAACACTTCACCACCTTAAGTCTCTACTCGCACATACTCCTATCAGTAGCATAAGGTCCATAGGAAGCCAAGAAGTTGAGAGAAACGAGCCTAGAGCCCTTGTCGAATCCATTTCTAGCCGAGGAATCCCTAAATCTAGTATCAACCCATTTTGTTTCGTGTAAGTCCTTATAATCGTTCAATGAGCTAACTTACTATTTTAGCATACTTATAAGCTTTATTAGATCCTAGATAAGCCACAGTTTAAGCCTTGATCCTTGTAAGTTAGTCGATTTCTTTTTCAAACCATAATAATAGTCGAAGTACATGTTTTTGCCCATAAGCTCTTCCCATAAGCTATAAGCTTGTAAAGGCTACTTATACTAGCCTATTTTGATCACCAATAAGCTGTAAAACTCTTTTAGATTCCAAAAATATACTTTGCATGGTTTTTGGACTAGTTTTGAAACGTTTTCCATGCGTAGGGGTATATATTGTAACTTTTTGAAACTTATAAGTAAAAGGGTTAATTCTGCCATTTTTCTAAATTTAAAGGTATAAGGGCCTATTTTGTAAAGTTTTAAAGTTAAAGGATATATATATATATATATATATATATATATATATATATATATATATATATATATATATATATATATATATATATATATATATATAGTTATTATATAAAGGACTAGTTTTGTAAAAGTTATAACTATAAAGGTATATATTGCCAATTTTACAAACTTAAGAGTATAAATGAGATATTTTCTTAAAATGACAAATCCTATCTTTTAAATATAACAATGTATCACGTTACTAGAGAATTTCATATGAGTTCATTTGGGTATTCGTTTTGACGAGTTTACTGGGTTTATGATTTAAAGTGTCCTGGCTCCTCAAACGTTTACTACAGGACCTCTAGATTATGATAGCCCGAACAGTGTTACGTTATATAAATCTAGTGAATCAAAGAAACATTTACTTCAAAAACAAAGGCTTGAAACATAAACGAACCAACTAAGACTTAACATACACTACACCAGGATGCGTGAGTAGGCTGTCTAATATCTGAGTCACTTTTGACATCAAACAGATTTCCTTGTACTAAGGTGAGTTCGTAGCCTCACTTTTTAAATGTTTTCTTAAACCCCGTGAGGGGGATACATGCTATAAATTCGAATACAAGTACTTTTCAAAACTCCTGATTGATTATTGCACGAGTACCATACTTTCCACTATTACTTGAATTTCATGAACCATAATCACTTGCGAGTGAACACGAATATAGTGGATAGATCTAACTGGAGTTTGACAACTCTCATTTGGTCAGTTTGCTCTATATTTGAAAGTACGAGGTTAACTTGGCAAAGTAACCTTCCTTCTAGCCAGGATTGGTCTGCAGTGCCATCATAGAATTTAGACACGTTAAGATGTGGTGTCATGAGCTTAGATGCAATAATATTACGTACTGGGTACAACAACATGGCCCAATATTTCTCTAACAACTGAACCCAGGGGAACTTGTATTCAAACTATTACTACTAAACCTATAAATTCACTCAACTTGTGTGTTGACCCTTTTAGCATGTATCTCAAGTAACTAAGCATATTATGGACTTATGGCAAGGAGTAGCACTAGACTTGAGGATTCTCGAACTTGTTATCATTCAAAATACATATTTCACATAGATTTTGAGACCTCTGTTAGCAAAAATCTCTCTTTTGCTGTAAAAATTCTAATTAATAAATGAATGATAATATTATTTTCTAAAAAATCTCTTTTTGAGTCGTTTTCTAGTATTGTGACTGTGTTCCATTAAGTAACACCCCAAGAATTAGCTTCCTTTGCTATCTCAGAAATGGGGGTGTTACATAAACCACACAAAAACTAGTTACATAAATCAGTTGAACAAACTTAATTCTCATAATAATTAGATTGGCGTTTACTTACGGTATATGTTCCTACCATTTTAGGTATATTAGTTTTAGGATTTACGGATGATAGACATGCCCAATAGAACGCTTTTATGCTTGGGATAATATATGTTAGGAAGAAGGTAGGGGGAAAATCGATAACCAAGTGACTTCCTACACATTTGATTTCACCATAGCATACTAGATGAACATTGCACTAGAACTTGATCATTAATGAATTAAGGGATTAGCAAGGAAAACATACATTTATCTCTTGATCTTCTTTTTACCAAAACTAGACTACTATTTTATTTTATTTTATTTTCTATTATTTATATTAATTAAACTTAGAAACATAATTGGTGAATTTAAAACATATGTGGTAACCATTAAAACTGCCATACATATTAGGATCTCTTCGCTCCCAGCGAACGACCCAGTTTTGCTGACTAGCTATATTACACAGATCGAGTACATTGCTCATAAGTTTTGTGATAGTCTAAAGAATTTGGTACACAATATAAATTTAAAACTTTTATCGCAAACGCACATCAGGTGTCTCTGATAAAGAATAAACTGACTGAAGAAAAAGCTTTGAATTGACTAGGGAGGTCAATGATGATGAAATTAAGAATGATATGTTCCAGATTGAAGATAACAAAGCTTATTTTATTTTATTTTCTATCATTTATATTAATTAAACTTAGCAACATAATCAGAAAATTAAAAAAAAATACGCGGCAACCATTAAAAACTGCTAGACATATTAGGATCTCTTCGCTCCTTGCGAACGACCCGGTCTTGCTGACTAGCTATATTACACAGATCGAGTACACTGCTCGTAAGTTTTGTGATACTCTAAAGGATTTGGTACACAATATAAAATTTAAAACTTTTATCGCAAATGCACATCAGGTGTCTCTAATAAAGAATAAATTGACTGAAGAAGAAGCTTTGAATTGACTAGGGAGGTCTAGATGGCTTATTCTATAAAAGAGCATGGGGAGTTGTAGGGAATGATGTGTGTAGTGCTGTTAAGGAATTTTTTGAGACAGGAAAGATTCTGAATGAGATTAATTCCACCCTAATCGCTATAGTTCCAAAGATTCAAACCCCTGCTAAAGTGTCTGATTTCATACCAATAGCTTGCTGCAACGTTTTGTACAAATGTATAAGCAAAATCATTACTGAGAGGATGAAGTGTGTGCTTGGGTGGGCCTTTATTCCTAATAGGAAATTCAGGACAACATTCTTCTTTCTCGAGAGCTTTTGAAGGGGTATGATAGGAAAGAGGGTCTAAAAGGAATTGCATTAAAAATTGATATCCAAAAAGCTTGTGTTAATGGAGAAATATTTGGCTACTTCACAGGAGAATGGTGAATTCGATTATGAAATGTGTGACTACCACCTCTTTCTCAGTCTGTGTTAATGGAGAAATATTTGGCTACTTCAAGAGATGAAGGGGATTGAGACAAAAAGGCCCAATGTCTCCTTATCTCTTTACTCTTGTAATGGAGATCTTAACAGTGGTTATGCAAAAGAAGGTGGAGAATGCAGAAAGGTTCAGGTATCACTTTGGAAGCAAGAAAATGAAGATAACTCGTGTTTGTTTTGTAGATGACCTATTAATGTTCTGTCATGGAGACAGAGATTCAGTTAAAGTGATGAAAAAAGCCATTGAAGAAGCACTATTATTTTTGGAAGCTTTAATGAAGAAGATAAGCAGAGTGTTTTGGAGGTTGTGCCATTTAGAGTGGAAAAGTTGTCTGTAAAGTACCTTGGGGTTCCTTTAATTACTAATAGATTGAGGTTAAAAGGCTGTAAAAGAATAATTGATAAAGTGAAGAGTAGAATTTCAACCTAGAAAAACAAATGTCTTTCTTGTGATAGAAGACTGCATTTGTGGCTTCAGTCTTGGAATCAATACATGTATATTGGGCTACATTATTTCTTTAACCTCAAACTGTGATTAAGGACATCAATAAGCTCTTACAAGTTTTTTTGTGGAATCAAAGTAAAGTATCCAAGGGGAAGGTTAAAGTGGCTTGGAATAACATTTGTAAGCCTAAACAAAAAGGTGGGTTAGGTCTAAAAGATTAAAGTATATGGAATAAAGCTATGATAGCTAAACATCTATGGCATGTGGCTGTGGATAAAAAATCTTTATGGGTAAATTGAAATAATACTATAAAATTATAAGGTAGAAGTGTATGGTCTGTCAATGAAGATGATTTAGACAGTTTGGGGTGGAGGAATATTTTAAGGCTAAGGCAGGAGGTTATAAAGCACATGATCATACAGTTGGGAGATGGGAGGAAAGCTTCTATGTGGTTTGATAATTGGAGTCCTATTAGTGCTCTACATAATTTCATTTCATATAGAGATCTATATAATTCCTGGTTAAGTGTTGACTTAAAAGTAGTAGAGTTAACGGAGAATGGAAATTAGAAATGGCTTATTGAATGGTTTGACAAATTCCCTATCGTAACTCAGCTTCATAATGTTGTTTTGGATATACTTAAAGATGATCATATGGTATGGAAAAGTAGAGAAGGAAGAGTGGGAAAATTCACTGTAAGTCAAGCTTATAGAGATTTGCAAAATGAGGAAGAAAATTTGAATTGGAGTAGATTGGTTTAGTTCTCACAGAACATCCCAAAACACTCTTTTTTGCTATGGTTGGCTGTTCAAAATAGGTTGACAACTCAAGATAAAATAAAGCAATGAGGATCTTATGATTTAATGGGTATGTCCCTTATGCTATAATGACATGGACTCACACCCTCATCTATTCTTAAAATGCAAATATGGAAGGTAGTTTTGTGAAAAAGTGATGTTGAAGTTGGATATGGACTGTGAAAAGATGAAATGAAATGACATTGTGAATGCTTTTGCTAGAAAATTCAATGGGAAATATGTTGGTAGTGTTATAAGGAGATTTTGTCTTTCTGCTAGTGTGTACCTGATATGGCAAGAAAGGAATAATAGACTTTTCAAAGGTGATCAAAGAAATTGGGAAGAGTTATATAAGATCTTGAGGCTAACGAGTTTGAAAGTGAAGGCTTCTAAAGCCATTAGCAAAGTACAGAAGGTATGACAAGTGGAAATGAATTTGATAACTAATGAAACAGTAATTGGTAGAAATGGTACTTTGTAATGGTATGGCAAGTGTATAGTGTTAATAGATAATACAGTGGAGTTTCTTGTGTGTTAGGGAGGAAACAAAAGTGAATTAGAAAGCTTATATCTTTGGGTATGGGTTGTTTGGATATGGGAAATGGGATGAGTTGTTTTGGTAAATTTTCTGTATGAAAGTTTGGATTGGAGTTAGCAGATGGCTAATACCTTGGTTGCCTATCCTATGGATGGCCATATTTCTTGTATGTGTGTCTGAGGGGAAGAATAAGGTTTATGGTTTCCTATACGTTGTAGTAATGGTGTAAACCATTAAGTAGTTTCTTGCTAAGCATGTATAGGTTTATCTTGTATCTGAGTTGACGTAGTATTGATAAACCAAGTGATGACGTATAGTCTATATATGGGCTATGAGCCCAAATGATAAACATTACTAAGGCCCAAAACCACCATGCGTGGGCTATTGTAACTTGGGCCGCATCAATAATGGGAACAGGCTCACGTAAGCCCAAACCCATATAAACTATACACGTTATAGATAAGGATCATCTATCTATGGAATAGATATCCTTACCCGGATAAGCACCATGGGTGCGAAACGTAAGGAGCACGAACCCTACAAGGATTCTGCGCCTATATAAGGAATGACATAACTCTCATTCAAGGTACGATATACAAAACCCTAAACTCTTTACGAGAACCCTAAATCGATTACTTACTCTCACGCCGGAGTCTAATCGTGGGAGACAATCCCACGATAAGCCTAACGGTGTTGTTTATTTTCTTAGTGCACAGGTTACAAGTACTAAGAAGTGAATTGGTATGAGAGCAAGAGCCCATAATCAGGAACGCCCAACTTTTGTATCAACAAGTGGCGCCATCCGTGGGACCTTACTAAGAACTAAGAACTAGAATGACAAAGAATAAGAATTCAAGCCAGCGGACTCCACAGTCAGAAAAACGTGACCATCAGAGGAAGAATCAACAAGATTCGACCCCTAGACAGGTTGCTGGGACAACCAGCGCACCTGGTCACCAAGAGGCAGGGACAACCCAACCTCTTCCAGTGGTAGAACTACCTGTAAGGACTACCCAAATCACCCCAGTGGTCCCAAGCGTTGAGGAACTCCAGCGCACCCTCTTCACCACTCCTCATCAAACTGTACCAGCAGTGAACAACACTGTGCCACCAGGCGCGCCTAACCGAGATAGGGCGCCTAATACTGAGGCAGACATTCTTGCAGCAACTAAGGACACACCCAATCTAACGTTGGGAAATTTTGTATCCCAAAATTATGAAACCTTAACCGCCCTCATGCAAGAAGAAGCAAGGAGAAGGGCAAGCACGAGCCTACAAGCTCGACTCAATTTTGGTCCTGAACGCGAACCATCACCACTGCGCCACCCACGAGGAAGACGCACAGAACGTACCACTATCCATGATAGGCTGGGTACGACATCTGATTCACAGTACTCAGAAGACAGCGAGAGGCGCACTAATGTTCACTCCAGACTTGGCAGTCGAGGAATACAAGACCGATTAGGACCCCGGCATTCGCCAAGCCAAGGATCCTCCAAACCTGGGAGTAAGAGGATTCACGACAGATTGGGGAAAAGAAGATCCCCAAGCGAAAGTCCCTCAAGCTCTTCTTCTGAAAGAAGCCGGCGCAAGCGCCGAAAAAGAGATTACCCTTCCTCCAGTGACTCCTCGGACAACGAGGATAAAGAAACAGGACACTGGAAGTCAAGAGGAAGGCGTCGCGAGGAAGAGAATGAAGATATGTCTCTTCCATGGCGTCGCCAGAAAGTTGACGCGTTTACACGACGCATCAGCGATTACTCAGACCGCAAACGCAGGCGCATGCCCACTAATGTGAAAACATATGATGGAACAGGTGATTCGGATGATCATCTAAAAGTTTTAGAATCAGCCGCCACTATCGAAAACTGGCCACAGCCTGTGTGGTGCCACATGTTCAATTCTACGTTAGTAGGGAACGCGCGCACATGGTTTAGCAAACTCCCACGTAGGAGCATCGGGGGGTTCGAGGAATTACGGAAAGCATTCCGCCTCAACTTTACCCAGAGAAAGAAGTGCGCTAAAAACCCTGTTGAGCTAGCAAGAGTGAAACATCGCCAAGGGGAATCAACCAGCGCTTTTATGGAACGCTTCAAGGATGAGTGCATACAAGTCAAAGCATGTCCTGAAATCCTAAAAATTTCAGGGTTCATGAATGGGATTAATAACCCAGAACTTATCCGAAAGCTAAATGACAAAGTTCCCCAGACTTTCGATGAGAACAAAGCGCACCAGATCCTTACATTATAGTTCTATAGATCAGTTAATAGAAGAGGAAGCATTTGATTGATCTTGTAGGACTCTATTTAAGGAAATGTAATGAGGTTATGGTATTGGTGAAAATTGGTGAATAAGGATTGTTTGGGACAGCAAGAGCATAGTCTGTTTTGTATGTTTTTGTTAGCATTAGTTGTGTTACTGCTTAGTTTGTATCATATGAAAGTTTGGGTCTCTCCAAATTTTCTTTCTATATATGATATACTCCATATTCTTGTGATCAATATATGTTCACTTTTTTCAAAAAAAAATTTTGTCATTTTGACCTAAAAGTAAATAAACAGCTATAACATCAAAACAAAACTAAAGCAATCCTTAACTAGCATAACAAATGATTAAAAAACATGGGAAAAAATACCTTGTGTTTAAAAAAGTCATGATCAAGAATATCTTCAAGAGACCATGAAAATATCAACTCCCTGAACCCTTTAGCATTCCCTTTCTTATTCTTCCTTAAAGAACCTTCTTCCATCATCACCTACAAAAAAAAACATGCAAGAACTAAAATTTATTCAAAACAAAAACATGGGTTTTCTATGTTTTCTCTCAAAATGAAAAGGGTCTTTTTTTACCTTGAAAAAGATGATCTACAAAAACAGTAAAATGTAATGTCAAGAACCAAGAATAATAAAGCTTTTTTGTACGACTAGACGAGTACCCGCGCATAGCAACGGGATTTTATAGCGTCAGATAGTTTTAGTGATAAAAAAATGTTTATGGGTTATAAACGAAAAATAGTAAAAGTTTGAGGATTTGGGATTAAACATAATATTTGAAACCCGGTTCGACCCGGTTGAACCGTTCCGGTCGAAAAATGGGTCAATTTAAACCAGTTCATCTCAACGGGTTGGGTCGAAAAAACAGGTCAAATTAAATTGGGTCAAACCGCTGGGTATGAAGCATCCCGGGTCAACCCGGTTTTTAATGTGTATTAATAGTTTTCCTTTTGAAACATATGTTTCCAACATTTCCTATTTTAGTTCAATATTTCCTTTTTAATTTTTTCAACATTTCACTTTTTTGACTTTTCACTTTTCACTTTGACCATTTTTCTATTATAGATAGTATAGATAAAAACGGGTTTAAATAAAAGAAAAGATTTAAGGTGCGTTTGGTTTATAAGTGAGGTTAAATTATGATTTGGATTTGGTTTAGGATTTGAATTTGAAATAAATTTAGAAGAGAAAAAATATACTTATTTAATATATTTTATAATCAAATTTTAAATAAAAAATATTATTTATAAATGAAATAAAGAGAGAGACACACACCAAGTGGATCCCATTTAAATCAAATGCAAAACCCTACCATCTTGCAAAAATTTGGGACCCGTTTGATTTGTAGATGGGTTAAGGATTTGGATTTTGATTTGAATTTGGATTAGGATTTAAATTTGATATAGAAGAGAGAAAGAAAATAGTATAAAAAGATAATATTATAAATTAAAATAATACTACCTCCGTCCCAATTTATTTGTCCACTTTTGATTTTCAAAGTCTTTTTTTGTCAACTTTGACCTTAAATATGTTTGTTTGTGTTATTTAATATTTGATGCAAAATATATAAATAGATTGGTTTGAAGTGTATTTTTAATTTGTATAATTTTCATCAAATATTATATAACACAAATAATCATATTTATGGTCAAAGATGACAAATAAAGACTCAAAAAGTCAAAACTGGACAAATAAATTGGGACGGAGGGAGTAGTATTTTATATAATGGTTTAACATTTAAAAGTAAACAAATTAATAAAGATAGATATCATATGCATTAATAATACAAATCATGAGTAACAGTTATCAAGACAGTAAAGGACTAATTCATTTTTAAAAAGACTCCACCGTGTTTGGTTTTACAAAAAGTGAAATTTTGAGACTAAAAACCATGCAGAATGCCAAGTGGATTGAACCAAACGTCTAAGATGAGTCCAAAAGCTAATTCATTAGGCAAAACCCCCAAACCAAACGGCCCTCGGTTTTGTGAGTACCATCCCGAGTTTTTAATCCAACCACTCCAACCAAACTCATATATTAACTACCAACCCCAATCCTAACCTTCAAAACCATCAAACATACGTCCCCTAAGGATGAGTGTTGGAAAAAAAAATAAAGAAAAATACAGTTTTCAAAATGCAGTCTCCTCAACTTCTTTGGTTCTGATATTTGTTTTTGATCAGCCATTGACGTAGTGCCATTTGTTGTCTTATACGTATTAATGTGCTAATAAAGATACTATTCCGCTTAATTTGCGGCTTTTTAAGAAATGATACCCTACCAAACTTAAAAATTTGTTATATAAATCAGGGATAATTTGTGAGACAATATCAACACCAAAATAAATGAGTTAAAATGTCAATACTCGTATAGGTTTTTCTTTATAAACATAAGAATTTTATACCGAACTCGCGACTTTAGGTGTAATAATGATATGTTTTCAGCTACCACACCAATAATACAAACTACAAAGTTAAAAAAAGTTAAAAAATAATGAAACTTTTGGTAATTAAAATTAAGAAAAAAAAAATCAATATTTACATAAGTTTAGATAGAAAGTACGAGAAGAAGATTAAAGAAAGTTAAAGAGGATAAACTATAAATTACTATTAGTTAAATAGTACAGTAATTTTTTGATAATAACTATAGATATAGATGGATTTTTATCAATACGACTAACTTATTTAATAAATGGGTTCAACATGGTTATTAAACTGTACAATCCAAAAATAAAATATTACTTAGGTTAGGGGTACTTTTGGCAAAGAACTTTTAAAAGCTTTTAGAAACGTTTAAAACTGAAAGCTTGCTTGCTAATGAGTGTTTAATAACTTGTTTTTTCGTAAAAATACTAATTTTCAAATGTTATTTGAGAAGTATTTATCATTAGTGTTCACCTTTATAATCACTCATACAGCTATGTTACCTAATAATTTTGTTAAATTAACAATTACTACTATCATGTTACATCATCTTACACCATATGATCCCTAATACAACTATGTTATGATGTTATCAAACAGTTTTTATAAAACAAATAACTATTATTCACATTAATTCTTCTTGTTACCATCGGTTTCATTTAGTGTTAATTCTATTAATTATAAACGAACTTTTCACGGTTTAAAGTTATTAGAAACAGGGTGGGATATATACACATCTCTGGCCATTGTAACTTATTATTTTGTGTATTTATCACCAATTTCTTTACCTTTTATCGGCTAAATCGGTAACTTTTGCTTATTTGGCATTTTTACTTAGGAGAATAATCTAAAAAATATAGTAAACTTACTTATTTTTTTAGTTGTGTGTATTTATCTTTATTATTATTATTATTATTATTATTATTATTATTATTATTATTATTATTATCAAACTTTTGAATTTCGACTTTTGTGTGTATTCACACATATAAAATAACTATTTTACCATTATATTTTTGTAATCACTCTATTGACAGCGAATGATAAAATTGTCATTTTACATACATAAATACACAAAAAACCGAAATTAAAAAGTTTAGGATATAAAAGCAAAAACAAATGGCTACATACAACTAGAAAAATAGGTAAATTTACTACATTTTGAAGTGATTTTTTTTTTCTTTTATATTTAAAAAATGCTTATGTGTTGTGGTTTGGTCTTGTTGCAAGTTTAGTGATCATGAGTGTAGGGTGGTCCCTTGACATGTTGGTATTAATCATTTATTGTATTTTCGGGGCAAAACGTTTACTGTACCCAAAACGTTTCCCCGTCTAATACCAAACATGTTGCAGAAAACACAAAGTCTACGATTATGTGTGACAAAATTTCACCATCTAAGGGGGGTGGCAACCTTGCGGTGAAGATGGTTCGGCAAGGGTTGCCGATCGGCAACCATGGTTGCCAGTGGATCGGCAAGTTAGTTTCGGTGCCTCAATCGGTGAATCTTACCGATTCGGTAGGGGGGAAAAACAAGGAAAACATTACCATTTGTCATTAATGCAAGGGGAGCATGATGTTTAGGCAAGATTGCCACTTAAAAATGAAGTCTAGGCAAGTTTAGGCAAAAAATGTGTTGGATGATCATGATTGGTTGTTTGCAAAAAAAGATGAAGCAACCTTAGGCAAGGTTGCCACCACTCTAATACCCAACAGAAAACAGAAAGTCAACTATTTCATACACGTGGAGTTTTTTTTAGATCCGATGTTCATGGTTTATTCGTATTCAAGATCTTCTTTATACGAAGTCTTTCACGTATTTCTAATAACAGTAAAAACAGGAAGTTTGTTTCTAACTAATAAACTTAACTCTTTCATTTATTAGAAAAACCTATCAATATGATACTTACGCTCTGTTTTCGAGTATAAAACGGAAGGAAGAGAGATGGAGAGGGAAAAACGAGTGAAGTAAATCGGAGAGGAATATATATATATATATATATATATATATATATATATATATATATATATATATATATATATATATATTTTATCTTGTGTTCCTGAGTTGAAAAGAAAAAAGAGAAGGAAGTAACAAAAAAAGAACTTTAAAATCAACTTCACTCCATTTAATCTCAATTTGGGAAGTAAATTAAGAGAGTAATTTTGATGTAATTTACCACCCTTTACTTTCCTCTCCCATCCTAAAAAATCTCTAGAACACAAACTTTTTTTATTACCATTCCAAACCTTTACCTTTCACTCCAAAAAATAAACTCGGGAACAGAGTGTTAGAGCATGAGGTATTACATATCAGCGTTATCTCAGCATTCAAATTTACATTCACACATCAAAAATATCCCCTATACCGTGGCTTGAGCCATTTCGGGCCCCCATCATTATTTATTTTATTTTTTTTTTTTAATTTTCAAACTAAATTTTCATTCATAAAATAAAAATACAATGCCAAAAAAAAAAGAAAAAAAATATGTTACGCAGAAAAAGTTACTCCATCCGTCCCATATTAAATGTTCAGTTTTAACTTTTTAAGTCATTCTTTTTAAACTTTGACCTTAAATATTTTTACTTGTGTTATATAGTATTTGATAAAAATTATACGTGGTGAAAATACATTTAAAACTCAATCCATTCATATAATTTGCATCAAATATTATGTAATACAAATAAAAATATTTAAGATCAAAGTTGAGAAAGAAATACTTAAAAAAGTCAAACTGAATATTTAATATGGGATAGAGGGAGTATTTAAATTAAAAAAACACATACAAAACTTAAAAAAATACAATAGTAATTTTGTTGTTGTTGATATTTTCTCATTATTTCATTTTTTTGCATTTTGATGAATAAGGCTCGCTCCAGTAGCAAACTGAGATCGGTTAGCGTATTGATAAACTTTAATTCTTCTATTTTTATTATGACCTCATCTTTCTTCCTCGCCGACTCGTACGCCACTTGACCGGATTCTCGTTTGAGTCGCAACTCATTTTGCATCATACCCACAAATTTAGGCGGGTTACTTCCCACGGTGCTCGACTAGCTTTTCGATTTTGTTTTTTTCGAGGCACATGGATTTCCCGAAGGACGTGGTCTCGGATCGTCGCCGAATAGCTTGAAATGTCCAGTGAGATCAACCGGGTCGACGGGGTCAGGAGAATCCCACTTGACATGTTGTTTCAATACTTCCCAAGCCCCGTCTTTAGTAAATGATTTATTTTCTGATTTGGACTCATCACGATATGCTTTCCTAGCACGCCTCATAAGATCATTGTCGTTTTCCCCACTTCGACCCACAAGTCTTAAACGTTTGTAGATAGCGTTGAACCTTTTACAATTAGGGTTCAAAGTTGCCACTTTTCCGTCAACATATCTTTGGTATGTTTGTGATGAAATGCTTCGTTGAACTTGATAAGAACCATTTTCCAAAAAGAATCGTCCTTTTATTCATTGTCGATAAATTTATCCTCAGAAACGGTAACATAACACGAGGCTAATAAAGTTTCTTCTGCCTCCGTCCAACGAGAATGAGCTCGTACTTAATGGATTCGGATTCATCTTCCTCGTCGGGTACGTCGATTGTGTTATGTTTTGTTGATCCTTTTTTTCTTCCGCCTTTGGACGACGAGGGCTTGGTTGGTTGTGGCATCGATTGTGTTTATTGTGTTTCTTGTGGTGGATTTTGTTGAAGATTTTGAAAGTGTTGATTAAGTAATTGATTTTGGTGTAAATTATATAGTTGTTCGAGGGTCGGCATACTCGGCATAAAGTATTGGGTACCAAACGGAGGATATTGACAAGATGTCGAATATCCGGACGAAGGTGTCAGAGGGTTAGACGAGTATGATTGTTGCGAAATATTGAAAAGATTTTGGAAAAATGGATCGGTAGGGTTTTGAGACACTTTTTGCTAAGTGATTGTGTGTACAAGTAAGTGATTGTGTGTAAAAAACTAAAAATGATTGGGTTTATATTGATTGATTAAGTTTAATATATATATATATTTTTAAAATAAATATAAAAGTAGCCGTTTGTATTTCCAACGGTGAAAAAATCAAAATTTTGTGCTTTTGGCGTGCGTGACTTTGGTCACTTCGGAAATGGCGCAGCAAGCTCGGGGTGTGGTAACATGCAAATGGCGACGCCATTTGCACATCCAAGTATGAATGGCGCAGACAAGAAGTGACGATACCGCATGCTCTTATGTCGTTTTGATGTATCGTAGATTTAAAGTATTTATCATTATGTGAAACGATCATTTTCTTATTTTCTAACTGATCTTATTTACACAACGAAAGCTAAAAATATTACAACGAAAGACGTCTAGGATTATTATTGGATATCTTCCCACCTTTTATCTATTATTAAGTTGAGCAATTATCCTTGGAGCACAATATTGAACACACAAAAAAAGCGACGTAATGTGTAAGCAAAACGGCTTAACAAGCTCATATAGTTTCTTTTATAAAATACAACATGGTTAATGCTCAAGATATATCGATATCTTCATGTTCAAGTGCAACAAACTTCTTATATATATTGAGAATAAAAAGTCCCAAGTGACCATTTTCAACCCGTGTGTGTGTGTATATATATATATATATATATATATATATATATATATATATATATATATATATATATATATATATATATATATATATATATATTAGCCAAGTGGTTGCACTCACGCATTGCGCGCGGCGGGTTTTTTTTAGACATTTTAGTTTTTATTTTGTTTGTGTTTGGTCATATGTTCGGGGCCTAAATTGTGTTTGCTTGTGTGTATACGTATGTGGGTTATATTTTAAGTGGTTGGCACCCTGCGCGTTGCAGCGGAGCTTTTTGCTTTTAGTTTTCCTGCTGTTGTGTTTGTTCATATGTTAGTTGCCTAAATTGTATGCGAGAATCATTATGTAAATGTAAGTGTAGGCTTTTTTTAGCACGTTTTATGCTTTGTTTTTTTATTGTGTTTATACTTACATTTGGGCTTCTTTTGTATGGTGCAAATATAAAAGTAACACTTATTTAGATAACTTAACCTAAACTAATGTAGCATAACAACTAAAAGTATATATAATTTTTTGTCTTCTTATAGTTCTTGACTAAAAGCATATCAATGTTAGACTCATTTTGTTCGTAGTCTAGAGCTCTTTGTACTGGTATATTTTTTACTTAAAGAATTTGCTAGATATTTGACAAATAAAGTTTGTTATATTAAAAAGTCTTAAATATCAAAAAGTTCATAATCACATAGTTTGGGATATGTTTTTTTTTTATTAATATTCTATGTTATAAAATATCATAGAATTATACGAAAAAAGGTAATGTTCTATGTATAGGATGGTTTTTAAAGTTAGTGGGTAAGTTAAGGGTGTGTTTTGTATTTATTTAAAAAAAAAAAGATATATTAAACTTCTGCATTTTTGTAAAAATCCTACGTATGTCAAAAAAATATCAATATTAGACTCGTTTTCTTCGTAATACAAAGCTCTTAGAATTTGTTTTTATTAAAGAATAAGTTAGGTATTTGATAAATAAAGTTTGATATATAAAAAAGTCATAAATATTAAGAAGTGCGGGGTTATTTTTGTAAGTCTTCTTATAGTTTGGGGGTACCTTTTGCATTTTTTTTTCATTCTTCTCCATACGACCACGTGCGTTGTGGGCGGGGTGTTTTGGTTGTGATTTATATGTTTTTTCTTTGACGAAATTTTATGTATTTATTTGTTTTGTCTATTAATAAACATATTCTTTTAGGTTTTTATAAGTATTGTTTGTAATACATTTTCGTACGACTAATGCATGGCTTATTGATAGTTTGTTCTTGCATGTTACAGTGGAGTTTTGGGTGCATTTTGAAAGTTTCTATTTAAAAATATATATATATATATATTAAACTACAACATTTTTTATAAAATCGTGCGTAAGCCAAAATTATATCAATATTTGGTTTTTTTTTTGTTCGTAATCCAATGCTTTTTTTGTGGTATATTTTTTAATTAAAGAAGTCGCTAGATATTTGTTAGATATTTGGTAAATAGAGCTTGTTATATAAAAAAAACAATTATTTATATATAATTCAAACTTTTATAGAACTGTGCGTCTTTGGCCTTTTTAATTTGAACAAACTGTAAGATAGTTTTTAAAGTTATTTGATAGGTTAAGGGTGTGTTTTGAAAGTTCTTTTTTAAAATATATATACATATTTGATGCTTAATTGGCAGATATTTACATATTTGATGAATAATGTTTGTTATATAAAAAAGTTTTAGGATAGGTTTTGCAAGTTGTCGCATAGTTCGAGGGTATTTTTTGCATTTTTTTTCTCGCCGTTTTATTTTCTTTGCAAAATTGCCGTTTCATATTTTACCAAAAACCGACTCGAATGCAATAACACATGGCTAATCCAAATTCATGGGCAGTAACAATACTCGTGATAATATGCGTACATTATATAACAACAAAACACCATACGACACATATTCTGAAGTATTAAAACACGATTAATACTCACATTAGATGTAAACCTCAATGACATCGTTTGAACATGGCACCAAGCTATGTTTAACTCGCTTGATTTACCTCAAGCTTGCTTGACTTGCACCGTTTTCTACAATACTTATTCTTTTTCACGTACGATCTTAAGCCCTCTATTTGGTGAGCCTGTATAGGTGTGGAAGATACGAGTGTATAGGATACATTTTGATGTTAACTTAGACCTCTATTTATAGCATGAATATATGCTGAGCAGGTGGACAAGGTGGCGTTGATTAAAGGAGATGCTTAATGGCCAAGGAAGTTAGCATATCTTTACTCGTTTTGCTTTTTTACTTTTTGGTGATAAAGGATAATTTCATAAGATGCCATATTTTTAATTTAATAAACTTTTCTTATATAAGGGTGGGGGGAGTGCTCCACTCACTCCCCTTCCCTTCACTCACTCACAACCAATCCCATTCCGCCACATCATCTCCCATTTTTTCCTTCACTCACTCTTCACTCACTTCATTTTTGGGGGCGGCACCTTCACTCACCTTTCACTCACTTTTTTTTTTTTTTTTTTTTTTTCTTTCTTTTTTTCTTTTTTCTTTTTTTCTTTTTTTCTTTTTTTTTAAATTATATTAAAAAATGTATTCGAAAATAAAAATTCCATTAAAATTTAATTAACATTACATAATATTATTAAAAACCGTAAAATACCTAAAGTTACATTAAAATTTAAAAACGGAAAACTTAAACATTAAATCCTACAAACCACATGGCCAACCGTATTTGGCGCATAGCTCGCGTTTCCTTTTGATGACGAAATCTTTGAAAGTCGGGTCCGGGATTTGATCGTGAGGGTCCATAACGAACTTCATGTCACGATTGTAAACCTCCCCGTTAATAAAGTTGAAATATTCGTCGTCTTTTTTCTTTTGAGCCTCCAACTGAGCTTGCAATAAAATTTTCTTCTCAGCGGTGTAACTTTCAAAGGCATCACGCATCGAGCTTCGGCTTGAATCTCCTGGAGTCGTCTTTTTTTTGCCTTTTGGTTGACGTGATGGAGTTGGGTTCTCGTTGAGGTTCGGTAACTCACACTCGAAATCTTCCACGTTCACCGGCGTTTGAGCGCTACTCGATTCGGACGACTTTCTTTTCTTGCTCGATCCCGTGGATTCTTGAGTAAAAGTTGGTTGTTCTTTCCACTTTGGTTGATCTTTGACAATCTGCCACGCTTTATAATGCGAGAAAGTTTTCTTGTATTGTTTCGCAAAATCACGATTGGCTCTTTCAAGGACTTGAACATCGTCGCACCCACTATCTCTCAAGCGACTCTACAAAATTATAAAACAATATACAATATACAATATATAACAATATCCAAAAAAATATATATATATATATATATAACGTTTTTAGAACTAAAAAATTAAAAAATATATAAATATACCGCTTGTGTGTAGTAACCGTTGAACGCTGCGATCAAAGGATGTATATCTCTCCATTTCGAATTCAATTGATGATGAGTACGTTCGGTTCTTGGGACAAGCGTTCTAAAATGTATTAGAATTCGCTGCCAAAATCCTTTCTTGGATTGACGGTCGCCAATTTCTTTGTCAACCGAAGTTTTAACCCAAGACTTAGCTAACGCCTCCTCCTCATCGGGCGTCCAAGTCTTTGGTCTTTTTTTTTTTTCTTTACAACAACCTCTTCGACCTCTTCGACCTCTTCGACATCTTCCTCCTCTTCGAAATCTTCATTTGGTTGTGTCTCGGGTACCATGTCAACATTGTCGAAATATTCATCCTCTTCGAAATCAAATGGAATGGGTAACGGTTCACTAACCCGTTCACGCCTTTTTTCTTGGGAATAACGCGGCGCATACGGGTTGAAGTTAGGATTTGGCGGTGGAGATTGTTGAGTATAGTTTGACTCAAACGGGTCGAAGTTTGTGGGAATTTGCGGGAGGGTTTGTTGTTGGGAGAAAAAAATTTGTGGAGATTGAGGATACATTTGGGGGTGATAAGGTTGTTGTTGAGACGATGGTTCGGGACCGGGTTGTGATTGAATCCGAGGACGAATTGCGCCTCTCGATCCACCTCTCGATCCGCCTCTTGATCCACCTCTTCTTGGATCTCTATTTTTACCACGTTCCATATTTTTTTTTTCTTTCGAATTGCAGCAGTGGGAAAGATGTAGCAAGAGGGAAAGATGTATTTTTTTTTTTTTGGTGCTATCTTTGTTTGGGGTCTGCTGGTATATAAACAAAAAAAAAAAAAAAAAAAAAAAAAAAAAAAAAAAAAAAAAAAAAAGAGCCGTTTGGCTCTCCCTTCAAACGCTCCAACGTCTCTTTTTTCAACGGATTTCTTCTCCCCGCGTGCGTGGAAATACCACTCAAAAGCCCTCCCCGTGCGGGGTTCCCCGCGAGGCGGCGGTGTTCCCGTGCGGGGGTTCACCTTCCCCGCTGCTTCCCCGCACCCACTCCCTCTCCTCTAATATACTGTAACTAGTCTATAGACTCTCGCATGTTTTACGGGTAGAAATGAAAATATTATAATTAAAGATAACTTGAAAAGTAGAATACACATTTATTAATCTACAGGAGGCGATTTATTTTGAGGACTCAAAAACTGCTACATACCAAGGGACGGATTGTGGCCGTCGGATTAAAAAAACAATTTTTAAGATTAAAAAATATGGAGGGATCATTTTTGCCAACTCACCAAATTTATCCCACCAACCCCACCCCCTACCTCTCACTTTCCACACATTCAATATTTCAAAATCTCTCTAACCATCATCAAAAACTACCATAACAAATAAAAAATAACCGCTTTTTAACCGTTCAAATCATCATTAAAACACAAAAATAGAAGAATCATCGAGTGCACAAGCAGATCCACAAAAAAAAAACCAGTTCAAAATGAACCTACTGAATCTCGAGATGAAGGTACAATGCTTCAGACTAATTATTTAGTTGTTTTATTGGTTGTGTTTTTTAGTGTTTACATTTGGTTGAATTTCTGAGTAAAAAGCTTTGTATACATGGATGCACACCAAGTGTTTGATGAAATGTGTGAGTGAAAAGTATCATACGTGTGTATCACCAGTGATATTTGAAGTTGAATTGTATATGTGTATTATCACTAGTGATATTTGTATTTGACTTAATCGTGCAAATCACATAAAGCACATAGAAAATGAAACAATCGACATCTAAAACAACGAATACTTTAGTTTTTACTGTTATAGAATCATTATTAGTGTATTTTACTAGTTAATTTTCGATAATTTGTGATGATTTATGTGATAATATGAGAGATTAAAAGTTAGGTTTAACAGAGCAAAAGATATATTGTAATGCTTTTGTTTGATTTGTGGTGGATTTGTATGTTTAATGGATAGATTGTGCATGTTTCAAAAGGTTTTACCGCGGTATTTGAAAACATTATTGACTGGTAGTGTATCACCTGTGATATAACAGTTAAATTATTGTTGATTGGTAGTATATCTATTGTGATAACAAATAGTTATTTGTTTGACATATGATATTGAAAACAAATTAACTATTCGTACACTAACAAAAATTATGAAAATATTTTGATGCAGATTTGAATGAAACATGTGCAAAAAACAACCTCATCAAACGAAAGAATCAACAACAAGTGCAATTGTCGTTGAAGAAAGCACAACATCTCCACAAAAAATTTGAAGAAGCTCAAACACCTGTGATATCACAAGTTCCTCCATCACCACAATTGATTCAACAAATAGAAGAAAGCTGTCACACATGTGATATCACCAGTGATATCACTTGATATCACCTGTGATATCACAGGTGGTATCTCTTTTGATATCACAGGTGGAATCACCTTTGATATCACATGTGATATGTGATCACATGTTGATGCATGATTTTGCAACCTTGCAAAAGGTTTTACCTCTCAAGGGATCTTGAGAAGCTTGTAATCCCCACTAAGCAGTGTACCTGACCGATGTAGTATAGTGTAGTGGCAAGTACCGGGGGATTGATCGTTCTACTTAGGGAATAATGTTTGTTAGGATTGAAAACTACTCTAATTAGGTCTAAGGGTGAGAGATGATTCTTTTTGTATTTTTATATTTTATGAGATCGGGTAAAATCTCGGTTTTGAAGGAGTGGGCGAAATTAGTTGCTAGTCAACTAACCCAAATAACTACAGATGTAATAAAAATAAATAACAAGAAAATAAAATATGTGAAACTTAAAAGGAAAAAAACGTGTTTACTTAGGTTTCACTACTCCATAGCTATCTGTCATTGATTGATTAGTTTGTTACAATTGCGTGGATGACAAGTTGTATTCCTTAATACCATTCGTGGGGGCGTGTACGTCCTTCCCCAACTCTATAAGCTTCTACCTCTTCCTATGGCGACACGTTTAGTATCCAAACCATGGCCTCCTTAGTAGTCACTTATGCATTAAACACAACCAATTAATCGTAGTACACATCCGATTCATGTTTCTTAAGACATCAAGCAAGTTACCAATAGGAGATTAGCCAGTTTTCTTAAGCCTAACATTAATGTCATTCATCCAACATCAATTAATAACAAATAATCAATCAATAATCAATAGCTATGTTTTATTACATCTAAGCAAACACAAATAAACCTAGCCTAGCATGTTAATGTAAAGACAAGCATAAGATATAATCAAACAACACATAGACATATTGAATGATTAATGGAAGACTTATCTTTAATTAAACATGGATGAAATAAGGGTGAAAAACCCTTACAAAGAGTATAAAATTCGACCTAGGGTTTATCCCAAGTTTCTCCCCCAAAAGTTCCACACAATGAATGAAAAATAGAAAAGTATATATAGATTTTACAACTTGACGGCGTCACCTTTTAGCATGTGACGTCGTCATCTCGCCGTGATTAGGGTTCCTTGATGGCCTAGATCCACTCTTGACGCCGTCTGGTTCTAAAGTGTTCTGGGCCGTCTCTTTTTATCTTAAAACGTGACCACCTTGGTGAAATAACACGTGACGTCGTCACGTGTAAATGCTTCAAAATCATTCTGGCCCGTCAAGTGCAAAGTAGATATCCACCACTTCATCAAAGAGTGATGTCGTCACCTTGTAAAGTGTGACGCCGTCAGGTACTATTCCAGCTTGATTTCTTGATTTTGTCGTTTTCTTCATTTTTATGCTCAAAAAACGTCCAAAATGCTATGTTTTGCAGATTTCCTCTCCAAAGTACCTAAAATGACAAAAGGAACGATTTGAGCCAATATTTGATCAAATTATCACGACTTAAGGCTTAAATGACCCCCTAAAAGCGTAACACTTTTCGCCTCATCAAATACCCTTACACTTGAGATTTGCTTGTCCTCAAGCAAATGCGCTTTTATTCTAATCAAAATAAAAGCTAGGGGTCATTTAACACTAATATAAAAGTAATTACAACAAATGATCATTCCACTTCAATCAAAGTAAGCACGGAAATTATATACTAGCACCTCACAAATAGTGTTTGGATACTCACATCTCTCGGGTATAAAAGTATATCACAAATGAAAATGAAAAATATCTCTCACTACCTGTCATAGCACATAGATTACCATAGACTTGGGAAAAGATCAAAAACCTCCACCACTTGGCGTAAGTATCTAAGATAAACTATCAAAGGGGTCTTTTAAAGGGTTGTAACGTAAGGTGTAGGGATATGATAAACACGGTTTTGTTGGATAAATGCGATCTTTACTGGTGGTGAGTTAATCATCTTAGTTAATTACATATACAATGATGTGTTGCTAAGAAAAGACTCGACTCGACTTAAGCTAATGAAAACTAACAAAAACATAAAAGGAAATGGGATGGTAGTCCTTTTTTTTTTTTTTTTTTTTTTTTTTTTTTTTTTTTTTTGCATACACTCTTACCCTACCATCCAAAATAATACATCGTAGGGAATTTGCATTCTCATTACACTTGAACTTTTACATACTTTACAAATAACTATTCTAATGACTCGAATTAAGATAATCAAAACACTTGGAGTACTTTTTAACATTTTGCACATATAAGGGTAATAATTGATGTTCTTCTCCATTACTCCATTACACTAGTACTTCACCCATGAGTCCCAATCGTCCCAAAATAATATATACAAGATATGACTCGACTTAGCAACCATGTAATTAATTAGATAATTAACAAATGGTTTAAACAAATGTTGTCACAATAATGCACTAAAGATGAGTCCATACAAGGTAGGCTAAGGCGATTTAGGTGTATATTTGGGGGTAGATTGTAAACAAATTCTTCCTTTAAGTAACCGGAATGCGCTATTCAGAATTTCTTCCTTTCGGTCTTTCCAATAACTTAAAGTTAGAAACGAAAAAGATAGGCTATGAGGGTTGTACTAGGGGTATCGTGTACTAATAATGAGTACATCGCAAAGGTATGGGAGAATTACTTGATCAATGAAGTCAATATAATTATAATACAGGTGTAAAACAAGGGTTATCCTAATGTCTCTTATCATGTAGTAAATCCTAACTACACGAATGTAGTCTCACTAGCGGTCTCGGGATGAATCCCTAAAGCAAGTTCTAGAATCTAAGTACTACCGGTACACTCATAAGCACTAAGGCTTTTCCTAACAAATCTAGGGGCGAACCTCACATATTTGGGTGGAAATTTTTTTTGAGTGGTACCGTTTTTTTTTTTTTTTTTTTTTTTTTGCTAGTCATATAACTCATATCCATGAAACGCTCATTAAGACTAAAGTTTCTCTCCTATATGTTGTAAAAAATAAATTAAATTTGGCGCTAAACACAAGTATATTACAACCGTTATGATAAAGGCAAAGATGACCTAAGCCTAGTCAGGACAAAATACTGATGTATTTTGTCTCTGTTACATAAGTCTATTTTGGGTATAGGACAGTAGTGCTTTCTGAGGTTCAGATATGTCATCATCCTGAACCTTAGCCATTCAGGGAAGGTTTGATTTTAGGAGGATACCGACACTCTTTGCAACTTCAAACGTTTCCCGCCTTGTCCCGCCCATTCTTCAGGCTTCATGTCTTTATCTTCAGTCTTTAACTCTTGTTGCTTCAGTGAGGAGGAACTTGGGATTCAATGAGCTATTGTCATCACTCACTGAATCCATCACCTTCTTCTTTGGCTTAGGTGCCACTCACTGAGAGTCCGCCTCACTGAATGGAAAACCTTTCTTCTTAGGCTTGTCCTAAGCATCTTGAAGATGACTCACTGAGCGACAGTTCACTCAGTGACTTGATTACGTTCAAGGGATTTTAGCACTTAAGTTATTTTCTATTCAAATCCTTGTTTATGGAAGCTTGGGTACTGAAAGAACCCAACATATACAAACATATTTTCAGTTTTATAAAAGATATCAACCAGTTTGCTTGTGGGGTTCTTCTTTCTGCATTTACATGTTGATCTTATTGTGAAATTCTCATCCTTGTGACTGGCGTTATTTACATGTTATAAAATGACTGGTTGGAAAGAAAAGCTGAGCATTGATCATTCGGTGTGTGCATCAAAATTTATGTCAAAATTAGTGAAGAAAAAAAATCTTTGGAAAATATTAGTGTTACATCAAAATTGGTGTAAGATGAAATGTTTTTGTATTTTACATCAAATTCAGTTTGAAAGTGGTATTTTGGGGTTGCTCCAACTCGGCTTGTTTAACTATAAATCTCGAGCTCAACTCATTTTTATGACAAGTTAAATGAAATAAAGCTCAAATCAACCTCGCTTTGTTAAGCACGCTAGGCTCGTCATTGGTTGTTAAATGTGAGCTCGTTTATACATAATTCGGCGTAGATACATATATATTTCTTATGTTCGTTTAATCTCGCAAGCCTAATCAATCTTTGTATATAATCCCGGGCTCGAGCTCGATTGTTAAATGAACTCTAACTTAGGCTCGAGTTCGTTTAAGCTCAGCTCGTTTCCACCCCTAGACGTTGTCTAGGATTGGAGTAGAGGCAAGATTTTCATGGCCACGCCTGATTCTCTACTATGTGTTTTGGTATACTATTGCTCTCAGGGGATCCTATTGATTGAAAAACGTAAAGATGAAAACTATCCAATTTGGATATCGATGGTTATTTAGGAAGAACAATATAGAAGAAATCTGGACAATGATTTTGGAGTAAGGAATAAAAAGTACTAACAGAGCTTAAAGATTACATCTTCATACAAATATTATTACAAATGTGTGGCGATCATATCATCAAAACAATATCTATAGGCCACCAAAACCAGCATGAAAAAAAAAATCCAACAAACAATATATCTCATCTACGTCAAAAAGTGACTAGTACACAGATGGAAGCAACAGTCAGGTGAAGGTCTATCATTAAATCGGGATAGATAGTTAATCCGCCCTCCTTCATCTTCCACTGTTTTTCTTCTCTTTCTGACCATTGTTTGATCAACAGATACCTGCAAAAAACTAACAAGGCCACATAAGTTATGCTCTTTATGATTGTCTTGTTTCTCAACACTATACATTGTTACATGATTTTTCCTTACCATTGCTGAAAATAGTCTGCACTGGCTATTGGAAAGGCGCAAATAATATTGACGAGTTGTGACCTCCAAACCCAAATGAATTCGATAAAGCCACCTTAACATCCAATTTTTCTTTCTTTGGGCCTACCAGCACCTTTGTGTCCTGTGAAAATTATTATGTTAATCCATGGCCACATGAAAGTACATAGATCTTAATCTAACCAATCCTACACTAAAACAGTAGAGCAATTAATTGATGGCACCTATTAACAGTTTTTTCAATGACTTGCAATAGAAACACTACCAACAGTCAGCAGAGAACAATACATACCACGCCTGCGTCTGGATTTTCAAGATTAATATTTGGATGAACCCAACCCGTCCGTATCGCCTACAAGAAGATTGCCAAAATAACAAGTTAAAAAGTATCTCATTTAGCAGCAACAACAGGCCTAAAATAAACAAACAAGGGAAAGGACAATAGCGAAAAGTCGACTTGTTTTTCACGAGTGCACAGAAACCAATATCTAAGGAATGTTCACTAGAAAAAACCAGAATTCTCATAAGTGGTAACAAAGCATATGTTTTGCGTCAAATGCTGATTCACAATTGTTATTAAACAGTTGGAACAGAATGATTTTACTTAATCAAGTCCTTGTAATATCATCTTCCTAGGAGTCATACCATAAATTCTTTCTGCTGTGAGCTGTGGCTGTAAAGTGCCAGTAAAGCAAGCAACAGCCTTTTTTTTTTTTTTTTTTAGCTAAACTTAACGTTGTCAACTGTGAATTTAACAGTTCATGTACTATCAAATTATAACAGCCTGGTCCCATTTGGCGCAACAACGAAGTTCTAGCCTTACAGACAGAAAAGATCCTCGGTGAATGAACATACAACATATGTTAAATAATATGCTGAACTAAAATATACAAAACAAGACTGTCCCTTGATGATTTATAACATCAACATCACACATCACATCTTAAAAGGTATGTGATTGTTGGCCTAAAAATTGAGTCATGTCTTTGATGTGACAAAGTACGGAGTATGTCATTATCATGTCGACACACAATACAAGCCATGAACTATGTAAAGTTACTTTGCCAATGCACATTGTTGTTTCCTCCATGAAAATTTGACTTGATCATGTACTCGAATTTCATTACAAATGATTGGAAAATGGTTACGTCAACGTAATCATATTTCAATTCCTTGCAATATGTGTTGCATATCAAATATGCAATAAAATTAAAATAATAAATAAACTTATTGCATTACCTGTACAGTTGCAACAGCTTCCACAGCACCAGCTGCTCCTAAAAGGTGACCTATCATGGATTTCGTAGAGTTCACTTTCAACTGCAAACATTATAAATTTAATGTAGTCAATATAAGAATAATAAAAAGAAATCTCCTTTGGTGGAATGTATTTAGTCACACCTCTTGGTTCTGGCCGAAACAATGAAGAAGAGCATTGTATTCTTTGAGGTCTCCAGCTGGAGTAGATGTAGCATGTGCATTTATGTAGTTCACATCTTCCCTGGCCACCCCAGATTGAGATAAGGCCTTCTCTATGCACAAAATCACCCCAGCACCTAATGACAAATATGCCCTTATTAAATATTACACATGTTTCATATTGATTCTTTCACCAAAAGGACAAAATAATGGCTAGCCATAAATCTTTATCATCTTAAGAGTATGGTAGAATATCTATAACCAGATAACGTTTTACAGGACATGTTTTCAATACCAACACTTAACATGGGTAAACGCAACCATATTACATATATCAAGATAGACGTAGTATGATTCTACAGTTTCCAAATATGTTAGATTAAAAATATTACTACCACTGTAAAACCTATAGAGCTGTAACTATAGTATAGGGGGCCTACATGAACATACAGGAATAGAAGCCGACATATGCATAAGGTGTGAACATGTAATGCTACTACCTTGAGGATGAGGCTCTGTCATATGATAAGCATCACAAGTGAAGCTTCCTCCCAGAAACTCCGCATAGATTGTCGCACCCCTTTTCTGTCCAATAGCCAGATTTAATCAAATGGAAACACAAAATCATTAGCATGCTGTCATATTATAGTTCTCGTTTAAGAAGCACTGCCACACAGGTCTTTACTGTTAGATTCCAACAAACCTTAGCATGCTCAAGTTCTTCCAACAACAGGACTCCAGCTCCTTCCCCCATAACAAACCCGTCACGGCCCTGTTTGAATTGTATATAATCAGTTAAGTTTTCTAACACTCGACATGAATCATACAAAGAAAAAGCATCAATATTCTATTTTTAAAGACTCTGTGTTTAACTCATGAAGTTATATACATGCATCAGATAAGTTTATGCAGTAGAAAAATACATTTTCTAAATGGCATACTCTGTGCTAAGCAATAAGAACTACTTACCAAAGTAAAGTTATGTTTATCCCCGAGATTATAACAAGAAGTAACATTACTATAAAAATTAACATCATGACTCGATTATAAACGAATTTTTAGATCATGCTTCGCTTGGCAAATTCAGAAACGTGAATGCTAAAGCAAAAATATTAATTAAAGAAACAGATATTGGAATGTCAAGCAGGAGTGTATTGAATATTACCGAATCCCATGGGCGGGACGCTTTGGCAGGGTCACTGTTTCTCTCAGATAGAGCTCTGCATGCCACAAATCCTCCCAATCCTACACCGGTGGTTGAAAAATAAGGTTATTTATATATTCCATGTTAACATTTTACATGAAGAAAAAATTTAATACCTATAGGTATAATGACAGCATCTGAACCACCGCAAAGCATCATGTCCTGCAAGGTTTTCTACAACGTTAGAGATAGATATATATATTTTTTATTTTGGTTTTGGTAATTCGCTTCTCTCGTGTTGAAAAACCAGGAGCATTTGATTGACATAAAAACAAAGGTACTTACAGCTTCACCTCTGATGATGTGATTAGCCGCATTCAATATACAAAAATTGCTGGTGGCACACGCTGTAGAGATGGAGTAATTTGGACCCATCCATCCCTGAAGGACATATGAAAACGTGAGTTACTTACAAGGATGATAACCAAACAGACATTGAAGATGACTGAATGTAGGGCGGCTCACCAGATCCATGGCGAGCATTGCGGATCCCATATTAGTAGTTGCAAAGGGTACACAGAAAGGATTCATCTTCCTATATGAGACCCTCAAAGCTTCAATGGCGTCATTAAAAACCTAAACAACAATAATTACGAGATAAGAAAGCAATACTAATAATTTAAGAGCATTGATTGGCATGTTCAATTAGCATGCCAATAAATCAGTGGCACATGCATTTAGGTCTCTCAATCATTTCCCATAATAAAAAGACAAGTGAAAGATTGATTTAAAAGTAAGTTACCTTCATACCACCCATAGCAGAACCAATGAGGACACCACATTTAGTTTTATCTAGCTGGTCCATCTGGTGTTGATCAATGCCAGCATCTGCAAGGGCTTTCTTACCAGCGGTTAGCATGTAGAGCATAAACCTGTCCATCCTTTTGGAGAGTTTAGGGGCGACCCATCCATTTGTGGAGAAGTTCTTAATCTCGCCAGCAATTCTCTGTTAGTAATCCAAAAACGCTATTGAGTTACTAGTATTTGGGCTAATTGCAATACGAAAATGTAGCTCACATACTTGTCACTTTTTTTTTTTTTTTTTTTTTTTTTTTTTTGTAGAACCAACTATTTATTATTCTTATGTATTTTTAAATTAGGCAAATAACCTATTAATGTACTATACTTGCCACAAATGTTACTTCCGTGTATTGAACAAAATTTCATTTTTTGAACTTTTTGAGGTACTTTTTGACATTTTTGCCCCTGGATTTTTAATAATTTGAGGGGCAAAAAACATCGCAAAGTACCTCAAAAAGTCCAACAAATGAAAGTTCAGTACGGAAAAAAATTTGTTTAGTACACAGAAGTAACATTTGTGGCAAGTATGATGCTTTTTGAAGGAATTTGCCCTTTTAAATTATGCATTTTTGGTGTATTGTGTGACCGGTTGTGTGTACTATCGGACCATTTTACCTTCAATTTAGATTTTAGACACTCCTATTTAACCTGGGGAGGGGTAAAACGGTCAAATAATACACACAACGGGTCACAAGATACACGGAAAAGATGAAATAAAAAAGTATAAAGTAAGCTACAATTTGGTGCCTTATTAACTAGAGTAGTTAGTAAAGAAAGAAAAGAGATTAGATAGATACAGTGGGATAGGTGGAGCAGTCGAAGGCCTCAATTTGGGAAATGCCGCTGACACCGTCCAGCAAATTGGTGTAGAAGTCGTCAGGGGTGTTGCCGATAGGGGTCTCCACACCCATGCCAGTCACAACCACTCGGCGTTGCTTGGTAAAGGGTTTGCTGGTCATGTTGTTGTTGTTATTAGTAAGACTAGTAGTGGTTTCGGTTGAAGAAGGTTGAGTGGCAATAGCCATTGGTACACCTGAGAAATAAAATATAAAAAAAAAAAAAACATTTGTAAAGGATAAATAATTATTTGAATTAAAAAAACAAAATAAGAAAGAAAGAAAGAAAGAAATACATTTGGATTTAGATATAGATAAATGAAACAAGGGCCTTCTTCTTCTTCTGGTGCTCCTGGTGCTGCTAACTAGTCTTGTTGATAAAGTTTGATTTTGATTTTGAGAATTAGTTGAAGAAGAAGACATGCAGGCGGCCACCATCCATGACGACGCCCCAGACATCTCTCTCTTTATTTATTTAACCTCCTCCTTCTTCTTTTTCTTTTCTTTACTTTTAAATCAAAAATCCAATCCAATCCAATCCAGTTAGTGAGTGAGTCAAGTACTACTGCTGGACTAGAGTATGTGAATGACTCTCTCTCTTTATTTCTTTCTTTCTTTCAAATGATGATGATGAACCGTTGAATCTCAGGGAAACAAAAATACAAAATAACAAAACATAAATAACTATGTGTGTGTGTTTGTGTCTATGTATGTGTGTGTGAGAGAGAGTGTGTTTTGTGTTTGTGTTGTTTAAGGGCTGCCAAGTAAGTAAAGTCATCAGACTACTTACACAAATCTGAGTCGTCCAACTATTGGGCCCACTCCCAATATCACATTTGTCACTCACTTCATTTCCATTTTCATTTTCATTTTCAATTATAAAAAACTTGCTCATAGATTGTATCGCCTATTCAAATAGTATATATTTTTCATTCTTCCATTTCACTCATCTTTCTCCTTTTGGCGCTTCAATTTATATGTTCTACCTCGTTCTTCTTGTTTTTCATGACCCTAATCAATAATACTAATACAGAGACCATATTATACTTGTAAAATAAATAATAAAAAAATAAACACACATATAAATTTGACTTACAAGAATTATATATATTTAATATTAGAGTTAATGACTTATATACAATGTTTTGAAAATCGGGTTCGAAATCGACCCGGTCGAGTCACCGGGCACCTGGTCAACTGGTTCGACCGGTTGGACCGCCGGGTCAACCCGGTTTTCAATTTATTATTTTTTTATTTTTTTGACCGGGTCGACTCGGGTTTCAAAACCTTGCTTATATAGCCAACGAACTTTCCCATTATCACCATTATTACCAACATAAATGTGCATCATTAGTCTTTTATACTAACTTCCGTTAGTAACTAATTTAAAATTTTGTTATCTTACGATAAACTTGCATCGTTATTCCTTATACGAACGGCCCGTTAATACTTAACTTAAATTTTGGTTTTCTTACATTTTCTTCTGTTTTTTCACGTTTTTCGTCCGTTTTACATGTTTTCGACCGTTTTTACATGTTTTCATCCGATTTTGCACATTCTCATCCGTTTTTTACACGTTTTCTTCCGTTTTTATAGGTTTTCATCTGTTTTTGCACATTTTCGTCCATTTTTACATGTTTTCGTCTGTTTATGCACGTTTTTATCCGGTTTTACATGTTTTCTTCCGTTTTTGTTCATTTTCTCACATTTTTCATCCAGTTTTACACATTTTTTTTTACATGTTTTCATCCGTTTTTACATGTTTTCGTCCGTTTTTTCACCTTTTCATTTCTTTTTTCATCTTTTCGTACATTTTCTTTTATTTTCATCCGGTTTTACGCGTTTTTTTCCATTTTTACACGTTTTCGTATGGTTTTTCAGCTTTTGTTACGTATTCGTCCGTTTTTACATGTCTTTGTCCGTTTTTTCTCCTTTTCGTCCGTTTTACATGTTTCCATCTGTTTTTCACCTTTTTGTCCGTTTACTTACATTTCATCCGATTTTACGCGTTTTCTTACGGATAAAAACGTGTAAAAACGGACGAAAACGTGTAAAAAACGGACGAAAAGGTGGAAAAAAACAAAAAAAAACATGTAAAATCGGATGAAAACATGCAAAAACGGATGAAAGAAGTGCAAATACAGACGAAAACGTGTAAAAACGGATGAAAACGTGTAAAAACGGACGAAAACGTGTAAAAAATGGACGAAAATGTGAAAAACGGAAGAAAACGTGTAAAAACGGACGAAGACGTGCAAAACGGATGAAAACATGAAAAAACGAATGAAAACATGCAAAACGGGCTAAACGTGTAAAAACGGATGAAAACGGGTAAAAACGGACGAAAAACATAAGAAACCGGACGAAAACGTGTAAAAACGGCCGTTAGTATAAAGGACTAACGATGCACATTTATTTTGGTAATAATGGTGATATTGATGATAACGGGAAAATTTTGTTGGTGATAATGGTATTAAAAAAAAGTAAATTGATGGTATTTCGAAATCTGAAAAAGTTCGTTGGCAATATAAGTCATTAACCCTTAATATTATACTTATTTATATGCAAAATTAATAAAAAATGTTACCTTTTTTAAGTGAAGGCTTTGTGCGACGGCATTTATTATATACCCTTTCGAGACTCCTCTGATATTGTATTATTCTCTTAAACCTGTTAATCTAAACTTTTCTATTATATTACCTTTTATATAATCAAGGATGAATTAATCTTGTCATTTAAGTTAATAAAATTTTGACAATTTTGTAAATATAAGTGTAAACTATCAGCTTCTATAATTTTTTATAGATATCCCATAAACTTTTAAATTTTCAATATGACACCACTTATTTTATAGCTGGACTTATCATACGTAAAAATGCATTAAATCATTTTCAGACTATGTTCATGCTTTTGCTTGTTTATCATTATATTTTAAAAAGTATTTGTAACTTGTAAGTTAACTAATATTATTTTTTTTTAAACAGCACCACACTTGAAATCCGACCTCTCGAGTTAAACCATCCAAACGGGCAGGCCCCGGGACCCAAACCACTAGGAAAGACCCCGCGAAAGGAAATCCCGAGAACTCACGGCTTCGCACTAAGAGGAAACTTCGAAATTTTTTTATTACTTGCGAGACTCGAACCAGAGTAAAACCCCTCTTCAAACTCAAGAAAGAGCTCAGGTGGTCAACTGAGATAAGTCAATTGGTTAAAAGCTTATTTAATTTAGCTTGAGCTTATAATTTAAAAGGTATACGGAGTATAAGAAAGTAAAGAGTGATATGATATTTTGGGGACGGAGAAAACAGAGAAAGAAAAGAAATCTGGAACACGTGACTCCTCACATGACATGGCCAATACAACAACAATTTTTTTTTTTTTTTTTTTTTTTAATTAAAAATATGCCCACGGGATCCCTACCTTTTAAATAAATTTTATCAATTAGCATATATTCTTTAATGGCTACAATACTAACAAATGTTAGCATCTGGGCTATGTAACAAAAATGGTTTGTATCTGATAGCTGAGTATGAGTTTGATTTGGTATGAAAAAGGAAAGAGATATTTGTTTGATAGCCAAAATGTTAAAAACCAACCAATATTTGTATCTTATCTCACCCAACCACGTCATATCTCATATCCATTCTCCCAACATATACTATTGTACATTTGTGCTAAAAAAAAAAAAAAAAAAAAAAAAAATGACTAAAAATATGAGTTGGTTAGGGTTTAATATTGTGCGTTAAACCAAAAGTTAAATCAACTTTATTAAACTACTACTTTTTTAACATGTTTTTCATTTCATTGGTTCTTATTTAAATATAAGTAAAGATTGTTCCAAATGTTGATTTACGACCATTCTACTCTTCTTTCGAGTCAAGCGCACAATGTTGACAAGCAAAAAACAATAACCTAACGAAATTAAGGTGTTGTTTAGTTTTGACTTCGGGTATGTTTGACAAAAGTAACTATTACTAAAACTGGAGATGAAGCTGTTGATGAAGATCGAGCGAAAGATATAAATTTTTATAAGTTTTATGAATTAACGTTTGATTTTCAGATATTATGAAAGATTATTTTTCTTTAAATTGTTTTATAAGTTCTGTCAAACAAAGCTTATATTTCAAGTAGCTTATAATCTCCCAACGATCTAATGTGCCAAACATAATTGGAAAAAACACTTAATTTTGATAAGACGGTAAATACTTGTTTGTTATAAATAAGTGGTTAGCTTTTTCATTAGATCACTGATATTCTTATAAAAAAGTTGTAAGACACATATTCAACATAACTACAAAGACACTAGAACCAAACAAAACTTGATAAAATATAAAATAAAACAAACAAAGCTTAAGTAGTTGTATTGATAATAGCTCAACTGCTAGATTTTTGTCTTCTTTTTGTTATACACTTCATGTTTCAACACTTATGAAATAATCGACTAGTTTTATTGAATATTCCTATATCAAGAAACCAATAGCTTTTCACTTGTTTGTCTGCTAAGCGAATAACAATACTTATGTATGATATAATAAGTGTGGATATTTGTCTTTGCAAACAGAAGTTTTCTGTTCTAAATGATATGACTTATTAAGTAAGCAATAAAAGGAAAATAGCTAGTTGTGGGTGAAAATGGGTATAAAACCCCAAAAATCAAAGGATTGGTAGACCAAACATGGCTTAAGTTCTTTGGTGCATGTCACCACCAACTCTTGTTGATTAAAGTTTAAATACTTGTTATTCTCTTGTTTATTTAATGCAGGACATTTAGTCCTTCATATCAGTCAACTAACACAATCCTCATTAACCACAAACCAAAGCTCATTGTCCATGATATAAAAACCTTGTTTATTTAGTCATAGTTGGACACTTCTTTATATGTTGCAATAAAACTATCAAAGGTAAGGTATGTAAATGACCCCTATTGGATATTTGAATACCCCTCCAAATCTCCAATTGCCATCTATTTCCAACACAACTGAATAGTTATGACTTACCCTCTTTCACGAAGCTTAAGTCTTTGAGACTGTGATGAAGCTCTGACCTTCGATATTTCATAGTCTAGTCTCGTGTATAATTAGATAGGCGTAAAGACATGCCTTCGACAAGGCATAAGCTACCGTAAGGGAATTCGCCGACAAACATAGTGTATAAACACGAAGCTTAGTCTTCGTATAAACACGAATAAACAAGGTCAAAGACCTTGTCTACCCTACGTTCCATTGATCTCTGATAATGGTTCAACCATCACCTTATAGCCGTTTCTGCCACATATAAAAAGCACAAGAATGATTCACGTACGGCTAAGCCTTTTCCACACTCATATGTACTTACTACAATCATTCAAACAACTTACACTCACACCGGAGGCAATTCATAGGGACATTCCCATTGGCTAGACTAGGGGTGTTAATCGGGTCGGGTCCAAGCCGGGTCGAGGCTAAAAAATACATACCCGAACCCGACCCTATTTGAACTCGGGTTAGTCGGGTTCGGGTCAAATAGGGTTGGGTCAAGCCGGGTTCGGGTATGTACCATTTACAAAATCACAAAATTTGATTTCTTAAACAACTAAAAAGCACATGTATAAATCACACAATTTGTTTGTTGCATACTTATAGACTTATTGCACAATGGTTATATAAGATTTTGAGTTAATAATGAAAAACCAATTCAGTGATTCTATCCACGATTGAATTCGTTAACAGTTCAAGCACAATAAATATGATGCAATATATGTATAAACCATGTAACAAACCAAAGATAGATACCTGTCTACATGTGAGATAAATTGAAAGATAAAGTCTAGCTATGGACAAAAAACGTATTATTACATGAGTGGGCAAATTGCAACTTATCATAACTTGTATCAGTAGGTAAATTGTATCATTGCATCAGTTGTTGCCATGGTTGAAACTTAGAGAAACCATTGAACTTAATACTATATATACTACACAAACATAATAGCAACAAACACAATAAGCCAATAATACCATACTAGATGTAACCACTGGTTACAAAATATACGATATCTGTACTAGAAGTAACCTTCTGTTACACTAATATACAATCTGTTACAAATTGGATGGGCAATGGATGCAAAGTGGGACAATTTTACTACATGGACCAATTTAACTTGGGTCTTTCAAATGAATAAAGATTAAAAAACTCGGGTTAGTCGGGTTGACCCGAACCCGAGTAGGCAAACTATTTTGAACCCGATACCCGACCCTAGCTCGTATTCGGGTTAATCGGGTTGACCCGATTGACCCGAGTTAGATTTTGAACCCGAGTAACCCGACCCGAATATCCTTATTCGGGTTCTGGTTTGGGTCCGGGTCGGGTCGGGGCTTTTGACACCCCTAGACAAGACTGATAGGTGCAAATTATTGTACCAGCAAACATAATCTTTGTTTTGCATCCTAACATATGCTGATCAGTTAGCGTTCATATACAAAAATCGAAAGCATGCTAGTTACACGCGATACAGAGTGACTTGTATTCATATCAGTTCATTAAAACGTATGATTTAATTTAAGTAACTTACATGGATATTTGTCTTAGAAATAGTCGCCAACAGATACATAAAGTTCTTCGTTTTGCATTTTTATTTAGACATCAAAAGTTATTTTCTCAAATCTTATGTAGGTTACAAACTGGGAAAGATATATGCAGAGTCTTAACAAACAAGTGAGACCGTTTGCCAATATTCCATGTACATACACAAGCGTGTCCCACGTTATAGATTACACTTTAGGACTTTGGCCTGCACAACACAGATTCCTGGCAAGACAGATCGATGGCGTGTGTATAAAAGGTTCATATTTAAGCATTTATCTTATATAACTTGATAAGGTATCACCACAATTCAACCAAAAATCATCGATGATGTAAACAAGTAAATACAAGAAATTTACAATGAACATATGAAATATTACTTTAGGCATACGATTTGAGTATTCCAAATTTCTTATGCAACTGCAGACTATAACGACAATAAGGCAAAGACAAACTTGTCAGTTTAGTGATGGCACCATCATTTGTAAATACCCCTCGCCTGCCTCACTTCGTTTGCTATTCATCTAATTGATCAGATTGGTTTCATCTGGGGTCAAATGAACTTACAAATCATTTAATAAAAATACGGGCTCCTATGTGGGTTGGAATGGATGCAATGTTTATCTGCTATACACAAATAAATTAGTATAAATTGGAACCGGACGAGTTGATAGCTTCTTCCTGCTAAATAACCCTTAACAAGGAAAGCGATGAATCAATGACTTATGCCACTTGAGGTGCCTGCTTAATGTTATTTACAGTGTTTTTCTTTTTTTGGGTGCTAGTGAAGGAGAAAACTCGAGCTGCTAATTTTGTGGCTGAGAAACGTATACAATAAGGGCAATAAGAGTACCGACCTCAATCTTTACATTGAGATGTTTTCTGTTGTCGCTCCTCGATCAATGACCGAACTCTCTGCAATGTGCACCAGCAACAGATTACAGATGAGAACGAAGCACACTATGTGAATATTGAAGGACGCGGTGGGTTTTACCTTGAGAGAATTGCCAACTTGGTCTAGCTTTTGTAGTACGGCAAACTCACTAGCGTGAGACAGCGTATCGTGCGTTGGCGCTTTTAAGGGAGACAGCTGCCGATTACCAACAAGTAGATACACAACGATAACAACATCAATAGACATATAAAACCGGGGGATAGTGATGATTGACAGAGTTAAGTTTGGGATATACCGGTGCCTGTAATGATCTTGTAGAAGAAGCGGCATCAGTGATATTTGAAAGGCGCGTCAAAACAGCCTGAGGAAGAAACATTAAATTAGAGTAGTATCTCTCAGAATGAATGAATATTTGAGTTGTAGTAAAGATGTAGGTAGGTAGGTAGATACGTTTCTGAAATGGTTAGGATTGGCAATGCCTTGAATTTGTATGACGGTGTGGGTTGCGTTTTGTATCTTAACGGAGTAGACACCATAACGAGACTGTAAATATCCTTGTTGAAGGATAACATCGGAAACGGAATGCAAGGGGACATGTTTCTGTATTTTCAAGGCCCCAAAACAGTGGAAGGGAACAGCAGCTGGTTTAGTTAATAAAATATTAGTAATAATAAAGTATGTAAAGAAAGTAGAAAAAATAACTACTGACAGTGTAGAGAATGGAATTGGGGGTGAGGTAAAGGCGTTGAGAGCGAATGGTACGACGGAGGAGGTATCGATGAAGGGGCAAATAAAGAAGCATGAGGAAGCCAAAGCCCCAAGCCAAAATGAGGAGCAGCGAATAAAGGATCCACTCACTCGTCTTTAAACCAATCAAATCATCCTCTTCAAAGCTAGCCGAATATAATACTTCTTCTTGTTCATCATCATTCGCAAGTAAACCTTTCTCGAGACGTGATTCCATCATTTCAATTCACCTACTATACATAAATAATAATTAATTAATTAATGGTTGGTGATGATGAACTGATGATGAAAGAAAGTAAACCAGGAAGGAGATTGATTGATTGATTGGATAATAATAAAATAAAATAAAGTAGTATTTTTATTGTTTGGGCCGGGGTAGTAATGTAGCAAGTAGTAAAAGTATAGTGGCATATGAGTAAATAAAAATACAAGGAGGGGCTACATTTTCACAAATTGCAATTTATTAGGTTGGTTGGGGGGTTTTTGTTTGCAGGTATAAAGTATAAACCCTAACTAGAAAGAAGCAGCAGTAACAACAGAAAGAAAGAAAAAATGGTGGATGAAGGAAAGAAGAAGAATGAAAATGATTGGGAGATATTCGCATCATGTGATTTCTCCAGTCTTGGTCTCCATCCCGCCTTATGCGACCAACTTAGAGGTACTACTTTTATATATATATATATATATATATATATATATATATATATATATATCTTCCTTTTCTAAATTCAATTCAATCATTATTAATAGTTTATGGGATGTTTGGATCAGCTTATTAGCTGGCTTATGGGCTTATTTGATTTTGGAAAAAAGCCAATAAGCTCACTTATTGAAGCTTATCACCTTATCAACTTCACATTATTGGCTTAAGCCAATAATCTAAACTTAATAAGCTCTAATAAGTGAGCTTATTGGCTTTTCCAAAGTCAAATAAGCCCATAAGCCAGCTAAATAAGCTAATCCAAACGCCGTATTAGTTTCAATTGACACAATAATAATAATAATAATTTCAATAAACAGATAGAATGGGATATTCAGCCCCAACTATCATTCAATCCCAAGCCATTCCTCTCATTCTCTCCGGCAAACACGTGTAATTTCCTCTTCTACTTCTTCAAATGCTTTTATTGCTCTTTCTTTGTTTGCATGATTCTTATATAAAAATAACAGGCTTGTTAATGCGGCGACTGGCACCGGAAAAACACTAACATACCTGGCTCCTCTCATTCACCAACTCCAAAACATCCAACCCCGAATCCAACGCTCCAGCGGCACCTTCGCTCTCGTTCTAGTTCCCACCCACGAGCTTTGTATGCAGGTCTACGAGACTCTCCAGAAGCTGCTCCACCGCTTCCATTGGATTGTTCCCGGCTATATCATGGGCGGCGAAAACAGGTCTAAAGAGAAAGCCAGGTTACGCAAAGGCATCTCCATTCTTGTTGCTACTCCCGGTCGTCTACTGGACCATTTGAAACACACGGAATCGTTTGTGCATTCTAATCTGCGCTCCATTATATTTGACGAGGCTGACAGGTATTTGTATATCTTTTCTACTACATGTTTCATATTTTTTATTCAAAAACTGTTTATTGAATGTATTCTACGACAGGATCCTGGAACTAGGATTCGGCAAAGAAATTGAGGAGATTATTGATATTTTGGGTTCAAGGCACAACACGTCTAAATTCGTGAGGCAAAATGTGCTCTTGTCAGCAACCTTAAATGACAAGGTCAATCATCTTGCAAATATCAGTTTGGACAACCCAGTTATGATCGGTCTTGATGACAACAAGAAGATCAAACCGTCTAGTAAGCAAGTTACATCCTTGGAAAGCGCCATTGAAAAATTAGAGAACTCTGGGAAAGTAGCGGTTACGACAGATGGGGAATACAAGCTTCCAGCTCAACTCAATCAGAGATATGTCAAAGGTAGTGAAATGGAATAAAATGTTTGACTTCTTTCATCGTTTACATTGATAACGCTTTTATATTTTCCTTATGGCTCATGTTGTACTCCAGTGCCATGTGGGTCTCGCCTTGCTGTGCTTCTTTCCGTTCTGAAGAATCTATTCACCGGAGAAGCTTCCCAAAAGGTATAGTCATACGCAAATTTGATTGACCTATTTGCTGCCTTATCATCTTTAACAATACTTAGCAAGGTCATGTATGGTCTACGTTTTATTATCCCTTCTTTTGGCACCGCATTAAGAGCCAAATAAACCAAAATATGACACTCCCTTAGTAAACTGGAAATTGACCAAAAAATTAAAAAATCTATATATACCAATAACGTAATCCCTAGCATATACAATTTGAGACAAACATATATTTCACACTACAAAATACAAAATAGATATGCACACCGACTATGCATCAGCTGTCATCTTGAGTAATCAAATCTGCATTCCACAAGTTGGAATTTTGAAGAACAGCAACAGAATTTCTGTAATTATCCTCAAAAGAACCTCCGCTGACCTTGTTTCACTCTGAAAAATTCTACCATTTATTTCCTGCCATATATAATACACAACGGTCTTCTCACTGGATTTAAAGAAAATGTAGTCCTCTTAGGTGAATGGTGTCTTTGTGATTTAGCTGTAATGACAATTGCAATCTTTGAGATAGATATGGATCTGTCATATACATCTCATGATGTGTAGTATGATGTTTATAAGTTTGGATGAGTTAATATATTTCACCATTCACCTAGAAAACAGTCTTCTCACTATGCTCCAAATGCTTATTATACATGGCCTTTCAGTCAACTCTTTGGTTATATCTTCCCATACATGCGTTAAGAAACCAGCATTCATTAATTTGTTTATTTCCTCCCAAAGTCTTTGTGCATGTAACTGCTACATTGAATGTTGATGAGGATCCATGTGACTGGTAACATTAAGAACACACCAATACTGGTCAAATTGCTTGGCAGAGTCTTGTTCTGAAGCTTGTAGATTAGGGACTTGAACACATTTAAGGATAGGATATTCTGCATACCACTCCAAAGGCCATTTCCAAATACCTTCTCTAATCATTTCAGACACTTTTATGTCATAGGCAAAATCTTTCTTCATAGATACTTTTAGGAATAATCTTGCATAACAGACCGTCTATTCCATTTGTCATGCTGCATCGAAATTGTCTTCCCATTCCCCACTACATACATTAAATGGGGCTTTATTATATTTCTTAATGATAATAAAGTCTTTCATCCCAAACCGTCTGATCTGCTAATTGGAATACCCCAAATACTACCCATTTTACCCACAAAGACTTATCTAGCTGCTTTGCTCCACATTTGCTCTTAACCAATAGAGCTACATTCCGGAGTCCCGGAGGTTCAATACCCAAACCACCTTGAATTTTGGATTCACACACATGACTCCACGCTACATTTGCTTTCCCCTTTTTAGATGCTTCCTGAGAATGTATAGTTTTACTGTGTCAAGTATATAGATGAATAAGTAATGATTTTTATTTCGATAAAGAAAAGTTTGACCTTGCAAGTCAAAATAAGAGAACTGATAGAGAACGGAGTACATTCTATCGCACAGCATGTTTATGTCTTCTAAGAACAGGACTATAAGTTTTTCTTTTTCCAGTTGACCAATTATAGTTTTGCTATGAGGCTAAAGGCAGAATCACTGATATTTTAGTGCCCAATCGTCTTCTGTTGTATTTTTTGTTTTTCAAATCCCAAATAAATCGGGGAAGATTCTATGGGCAGCATAGCAGTTTTTATTGCTATTGCTACAATGTGTTTTGCTGAATGATTTTGGTATGCAAGAGCAGTGATAAATCAATTTACAAATAACGACTTGTTTGTTTTGGTTTCAGATTGTCGTATTCTTCTCAACATGTGATGCTGTAGATTTTCATCATGCACTAATTAGTCAATTCCATGGATTATCAAATTCGAAATCAGACACAGAAACAAGGGAGCTATTTGTGAAATGTAACATTTTGAGGCTACATGGAAACATGAAGCATGAAGATCGTGTAAAAACTTTCAATGCTTTTAAAACCGAAAAATCAGCTCTTCTGTTGTCCACTGATGTTTCTGCTAGAGGCTTAGACTTTCCAAAAGTTAAATGCATCATACAATATGATTCCCCAGGGGAGGCGACTGAATATGTTCATAGGGTTGGAAGAACTGCTCGTTTGGGTGAAAAGGGAGATTCTTTGTTATTTCTCCAACCCATTGAGGTTGATTACCTGGAAGAGCTGAAGAAACATGGTGTAATGTTAACAGAATACCCACTGCTTAAACTTTTGGATAGTTTCCCGTTATATGGTGTGAAACAACACCATGTCAAAAAGTTTGTTTCATTAGAGATGCATCCATGGGTAGTTTCTCTGCAGAAGTCTCTTGAATCTTTTATCTTTACCGAGGTAGAATTTAATGCGTTATTTGATTCATATTTCTATTATGCTTCTTTCAGTTGTTCAGATGGTGTGATTTATACCTAGTAAGTTAACAATTTTTTGTTTATTAATGTTGTGACTTTTGACAGGCTAAAATGAAGAAGTTAGCTCATAATGCATTTTGTTCGTGGGTACGTGCCTACAGCGCGCATCGTGGGGAACTGAAGAGCATTTTCATGGTGAAGAAGCTTCACTTGGGGCACGTGGCAAAAAGTTTTGCACTTAAGGAACAACCTTCTTTGGTCGGAAGATCAGTCCAGAAGAAGCATACAGAAAAGAGGAAAAGAGACCAAAAAACACTCAAAGTGAAGGAAGGGTTGAAAAAGAAGCGAATGATGGTTAACGAGGTTTGACATGGTCTTCCAGTTTTTTTATTATATAATTTTCCTTACAATTAAGGTGATGTGGAAATCAAAAAAAGAAACTATGATGATGAGTTGAGAAACGTGGCATGGTTTTTTGACAGGGAGATTGAGTTGGCATGAAAACCGAAAGGAGAAGCAGCTATGTTAGTTCAAAAGATTAAGACAGAGATGATTAATGTGAGTAGGGCCGGTAAGCAAGCTGTACCATTTGCACTTGCAGGCAGCTGGTGAATGGACCCGACTCAATCATACAACTTTTGGTTTGACTAATAGAGTTCAAGTACACACCAAGTAGTAAGGAGAAATGTAGATGATATATTTATATGCTCAAATTTTGTTACTATGCACCGGTTGCGTTAGAATATGATTATTATACAGAAGAGAGACGGATATGCTCAAGTCGGTGTACACTTGGAATGAATGAATGTATTTGTATCCTGCATTTAAGTTTCGGAACTTTATGTCACAATCGCTCCTTGGCTGGCTGGTATCTTGTGTGTGATTTGATGATGATGATAATGTAGAATCATCTCTCACCTTTATTATCACTCGATGCCTAATCCCCTTATGGCCCCTCCAGTCGCGTCATTTTTAGACGCTAGTTATTGATCCCAATTATACTAGTGCTTCATATTTGTTTTTCGCATTTCATTTATAAAAATAAATGTGATCAGATTCCCAAATTAAGGTTCTTTGAAAGACCATATTGATTATATTTAGAAAACCATATTGAGTTACTTGTGATTTTGGTATTATCCAAAAAAAAAAATAATAATAATAATAAAAAAAAAAAAAAAAAAAAAAAAAAAATTAAAGGACCAATAAAACACCTCCCAAGTTATTTTATGATTTTATAATCATCACCATCTTATATTCTCAATTCCTCTCCTCTTGCAAATGCTAATTACTTCCTCCGTGATAAATAATAGTAGTCCACGTTTTCTTTTTCATAAGTCCCAATTTAATTGTACACTGTAAAAATAGATAAGGAAATTTGATCGAGTTTATCATATATATTACCATTATTTGAAATTATTATTACAAATTTTAAATAACACTTTAATTAATTAGTTAAGAGTCTGCTAAAAAGATATGAAAGAAAAAGGCAGTAATAATTGAAAACTTTATTTTATTTTATTATTATTATTTTTTTTAATCATGTGTTTTTTGTCGAAGGACTATCATTTTAAGACGGAGGGAGTAATATATTGCGACAATTTTGCATTATCTTAATAAGAAACAAGGTATATATGCTTGTTCCATGCAATAATGAGTAATCCTTGAATTTCATAGCATTGGAGTACCACTATGTATTTTAAAGTAAAATGCAAATGATTGCATGTTGATCAATCCCGGCCTATGAATCATAAGCAGGTTACTTGCGACTAAATTATCTATTCTATGTATTGTGATCAACGTACCACAAGAAAAGCATCAGTTTTAAAACGGGGCCTTTCGATTATTTGTTATGGTTTTATTAAAATTGTCTATATAACGTTTACATAGAAAAACCAAGAACGCTTAAGAGCCAGTCTATATAACGTCTAAAGAACACACATAAATATAGTTGCGACTTCAAATCTTAAATTGCATCAGGTATTTTAAGAAATTAGGGGGCTTAAAAAATGTTGAGGCCCTAAAGGCGATGCTAACGACTTTATACATGATTGTGCTTTAGAATATTGGGGGCCTAAAGCAATGGCTTTAGTAGCTTTACCCTTGAGCCACCCCTGTCAGTAACTTGTGAGTCTTATAGCAATTACTAAGGTTGATGGAGTTAAATTTATGTGGGTGTAGCAGCTAGTTTGACAAATGCACGTTGTATGTGGGTCGGCCACATTAATGCAGGTTCCGTACGATTGTGAAGTGGTAGGGATGACTACCTCTCTTATCTATTTATAAATCCATTAATAGTAATTGTTTTTATATGAAATTAAAATATTTTGTGGAGAGAATGGAGAAGACGTGTGGTGGGGTACACACGTTGAATTGAAGATGAATGCGATATTGCGATGTGCATGTCTATGTCTATGTCCTCCTCTTAATAACAACCAAGGTGGCTTAATAGTCACACACCATAATAAATACATAAACATATATTGCTAGTTAAATTGTCAAGAATGATTATAACATCTGAATCGAATATTAGCCATTCAGATAATCCATTGATTTACCTCTACTCCTTTTAATTATGGTTGTTGGAAAATATATATCTACGGTTATTTTTAGTTTCATGTTTTATAATGCCACTTGTATCAGAGAAATGATCAATTCTTGGCGACTTATGGTTACATGTCAAGAAGTCCAATTTTCTTTTCTCTTTGAAACTTTCTTCTAGCAATGATGCTTTCTCCATTTGCTTAACATTTTCTGTAACATACTACTAGCATGTTTCTTTTGTTCTTCTTGTTTCAACGTCTTTACAATATCCTTGAGAATCGTCCTTTTTTTTTTTTTTTTTTTTTTTTTTTTTTTTTTTTTTTTTTTTTTTTTTTTAATTGTGTTTTGCAATTATGCATGGGACGTGTTGGCTTGAGTTTTTTATTTCCTAAACTTGCTATTAATCTCATAGATAGGTTGGTCTCTCCTTGGACTAAAGTTCACTAGTAACTTGATGACTTTGTGCATATGAATCCTTACATGTTTAATGATTAAAAGATAGGAAAAATTAAGGAATGATGAGAACATAAGGACTGCTATTTGTTAACATATAACATCATGATTGATCCTACATTCATGTATGAGTAGTGTCAAAGAAAGAAATAATTAATTACCGGTTGCTTTAGCTAGGCTTGAATCTTTAGAGTGATTAAATGAAATGATAATATTCCTGTACGTTATATCAGTTTTTAAGTGTCCTCAAATCAATTCAAAAGAGATTTGCTCTATGCATATATTAACCTACCCCATCTTCCACTTCCACTATACAATAATAATATTCATATCCATCATATCTAATCTAATCTAATTGGAACATTATCTTAACTTGTATCATGTTTTTCATGATTCTAAGACCATGAGAATGCATGTATGTATATGATATGAATGATGCAAGAAAAAGCAATAGTTGGTATGGTAGTTAAGTGAAATGTCCTTTTTATTTACTTTTTATTTACTTTTGATGGTATTAATTGGATTGAGATTCTCTCAAGTTATAATGAACATGTTAGGTCATTTTCCCTCACCAACAAAAGAAAGACTGGGTCCTGCAATAGACCTCATAATTTTGTATGTGATAGAACATAACCTATCATATTCATTCTAACTTGAGAGAATCTCAATCTGTATTAATTCTGCATCATTTAAAGAAGAATAAAAGAGAATATTAGTAATTGTAAAAAGGAGGGGACAAAAGCAGAGAGAATACACATGGTGTTTGTTGGCTACTTTGCTAATTAGCATTTGCACAAGACCCGGCAGTATCTTGTTGTTAAATACCCTCTTAATCTTAATATAGTACAGTATATACCAATCACATTAATATAAAAACAGCTTACTGTATTATTGTCCATAGGTATACCATGTGAAGAATTGTAATTAGTGTATCATGATAGTACTTGTTAATTGTGACATGATCTCAGTCATGATTATTGTTAGACTTTTCCCACATTCAATAATCATGTGCCAAGATTCATTCGGCTTATTCTTTATCAAGTGATTATTTTGAAAAAAAAAAAAAAACAAACAAAAAACAATATTTGTGTTGCACATAACTCCTTTATTCCCATCATATCGATAGACAAGCCAATTCTCGATATGATCTAGAGAAATCTTTTTATATATGGTGCTTCTACCACTATCTATGTATGAAGTAACCTGTTCAAATACGTAAAACTACAGCGGGCGATAATGGTGTCGTAGAGACTTGAGAAGCATGTACGTGTCATGGATGTTGTGAAGAATTAGTTTAAAAGATAGTGCATCCTCTAAGATGAAAAGAGAAGTTTCCTTAATAATATAACTTGAATATATTAGTCCAATCAACTAGTTTTCATTAGCTTCATATAGAGAATGCTTTTTATTTGCAAAACTTTTGTATCAAGAGAGTTGTCTCATGTAAGTTTTTATTGTTCCTTTCAAGGTTTTCAAGATCGGGATCCTATCTAGGATCGTTTTTGTCTTTGCAAGATCGTGATCGTAAGATCGAATCGGGATCCTAAGATCCTATTATAATGTCATTTTTTAATGATCTTTGTAATGTTATTCAAATCTATAAATTATTATATATTATAAATATGAAATTATATGAATGCTTTATAAAAATGTTGTCCTAAATTTTGAATATGAAATGTTTAAGAAGAATTACATGTTGTTTTTTAAATTATATAAAAACACAAACCATAGATTGTAGTTTTATAGTTTGCGGTTCGAGAAAAGTAAAATCGGATCGGAATAGATATTAAGATCTCATGGTTAAGATCGAGATCCTATAAGATCTTAAGGTTGTTAAGATCCTACGTAGAATCCGGATCGTTTTTGCTTCGTAGAATTGTAAAATCATAAGATCCTAAGATCAGGATCGGGATCCTGACAACTATGGTTCCTTTGACAACAATTAAGGTTGTTTTGATGGATATAAGGTGGTGTAACCGCAATGCCTAGAATTGATAACATGTAGCTAAGACATATATCTAGCAAGGATGTATATATATTTATTTAGTTTTGGAGGCATGCACAAGAGAAGAGAAGGTGGCATGTCCGGTAAACATGGCGAGGTGGATTGAGATAGAAAAAAAAAATGGTCGACAACTTGGAATCCAAACAAAAAAGATGTGGGGTGAGAGGAAAACACGCATTCTTAGTTTATACTTACAGTAAATTAAATAACTAAATATATCACTACTACAAAGTCTACAATATGTTGGCTTCTTCTCAACTAAATCACTTGCTCTACTCTTCTTCCTAGATATTCCCTTCATCTAATTAAATAATCTCTTTTCATTTACTATTTTCTTTGGGATACTAAAAAACAGTTTATACATAAAGGTGTTTGAGATAGTATGTTTAACTGCTCATCATATCACTACAATTTCCTAATTGAACTTAAAAAAAAGTTAAAAACAATAAAAAAAAAATTATAGTTTGGTTAACTTATTATCGAAAAACTTAACTAAAAATTAAATAAAACGTGTTTGGTCACTTATTCCCTTTTTTATTCAGACAATATATAAAGCAGACATATTATAAGTAAAAATAATTACATATTAGAAAAAAACTTGGGCATAACTTGGGGTTAAATGAGTAGCACAAAAGAAAGGGTTGTGTTATATATATCCCTTGTATTATTTGCACACTCTATGTGACAAAATAAATTATTTTATTTATTTTTCTACTTATTCTTAAAAAATAAAATAAATAAATAAATAAATCTCTTAAATCTATTAATTGAATATTTTAGTCCGATCAACTAGTTTTCATTAACTTTATATTATAGAGTGCTTTTTATTTGCAAACTTTTGTAAATAACATAATTGGGAAGGAATTTTTTTCATAGTGTTTATTATTGCTGCAAGAAACTGACAGAAAAATACAACAAAACAAACAAAACATGTAAAAGGGAAAGGGGGTTGCAAATATGAAAATCGAAAGGGTATGGATAATTTTACCCTAAAAGAAATTTTGAGTTCATTTATATTATAGTTACATTTAACAGAAGTAATTTCTATATTTATATAATATTATTAAATGTATGATTTTAAATGAAAAGAGAAAATGATGTTTATTAACTACTCTTTAACGTGTCTGGTACACATAAAAACTATTGAATTAAGTTTGTAACGAAAAGATATTTTTGACTTACCTAATTAAATGATTTTTTAAGCTAAAACAATTAAATTAAAATCAAACAACATCTGAGCATTACTCTTATGAAAATAAAAGTAGACGATAAATAGTAAACCATAATGAATTACCCAAGGGAGAATTATTGATAATGATGGGAGTTATGATTCCATGATCCCACCTCTTTTTGAAAATAATTTATAAAATTAAAGTGGGGAAAGAGAGCATAAAGCAATTACTAGATAGCTACTTACTCCCTTTGTCTAAAATTGAACTTACTATTTTTTTTTAGGGTAAAGTCCATAAATTAGCAACATACTTTCTCAATTTTACAGAGTTAGGTAACAAACTATTTTTATTACCAATTTAGTATGTAGAAGTTTTTAATTTTTGACAATTTAGTCATTATCCTCACAGGCAACCGTTTGCTTAATTAAAATGACCGGCACTTTTTTTTTTTTTTTTTTTTTTTTTTTTTTTTTTTTTTTTTTTTACTGAGGTGGATATACCACGTGGATTATATTTAGGTATAAATAGAATACGATAGTGTGGTTAACGTTCATATTCACACACTTATCTCTCACACGAAACCCTAATTATGATTGCTGGTTAATTAATGATCTAAAAGTTCAAGATGGTAAAAGGTAACATTGTAAATGTTAATTATATATGTCAAATGGTGTTTCCCCTATGTTAATTTCAGTTAGCACATTAATTTTCAGAAACCCTAATTTTTACGAAACCTAATTTTTTTCTTGTTTTACAATTGCAGATAGAGTTTTCACTGTCAATTTACACCACGATGGGGCGTTTGTTCCTAGCCCTTTAAGATACTTGGAAGGTTATGAAAAGCAAATCACTGATATTGACTTCGAATGTATGAGCTTTACTGATTTTCGTGAGATTATCAAGCATTATGTTCATGGGATTGTGTATAGGTTATATTACTGTCCCCTAAGAACACCTTTGAATGTTGGTATTAAAGAAATTAAGACAGATAATGATGTTCAAGAGTTTATAAGGGTTGGTTATGACAACAAATGGTATATTGACCTGTATGTGGAACACTTTGACTATGATATCATGGATTTTATAAATGAGGAAGCAAATGGGATCTTAAGTAGTGGCTCTAGTGATGAATACTACAGTAGTGATGAGTGTGAGGATTTCCCTGATGTTGATTTTCATAATGAAGGGGAAGACAATGTAGTTATAAAGAACCTAACCACTAAAGACCCATTTCTAAACAAAATGTGCCACACCAGTGACATGTATGTTGACTATCATGATCACTCAGTCCCTCAAGCAGAATGTGAGGCTTTAGATGACCCTGAAGCTGATAACATTGACCCTATTTTTCAAGCTAAAAAAAGTGTTTGTTATCCCAAACATGACCCTAAAACTCCTTGGAACCAAATGACACCTGTCTTAGGTATGAGGTATGAACATCCTGACCAATTGAAGCTAGCCTTAGCCAACTATGGAGTAGCAAATGGTTACCAATTGTGGTTTGAAAGAAATGATTGGAAGACTCTACTAGTTTTTTGTGGTAGGAGTGTTGAGGATGGTAGGTCTGCTGGGAGGTACATTAACAAAAAAAGGAAGATACAAAAGTCTTTGTTTAATGATGCTGAGGCTAGTACCAGCAACTCCAAGACTTCTAAAAAAACAAACAAGGCTGCTAAGCCTAGTCAGTGTACTAAGTCTAGTAAGTCTGCCAAGTCTCCAAAGACAACAAAAAGTTACAAAAAATTGCCAAAGAAAAATGTTGGTTCTAAGTCTCCTAGGACATTAAGGGTTAGAAAAAGGGGGGGAGGGATGTAGCACTGATGTTGAGGGAACAAGTTCACCAGTGGTTAACACAAATACCAACTCACCCAAACCACCTGACACACCTAGGGCTAAAAGGAAGAGGTTAAGAGATGATAAGAATAAGCTTCCTGTTTGTGGTTTTAGACTATGGGCTTCATGGATGAGCACTGAGCACTCATTTCAGATCAAAACATTGAAACCAGACCATAACTGTTCTAGAAACTATAATCTTGGTTCCCTGGTAACTTACAAATGGATTGCGTACCACATGTCTAAAGAGATCCTTAATGATCCATTTATTCCTTATATTAAGATGAAAAGTTTAATAAGGGAGAAGTTTCTCATTGAGGTTTCTTTAGGACAGTGCAAGAGGGCCAAGCAAAGGGCATTGTTTAACCATGAGGGAGGCTTAATTGAGCATTATGGTAGGTTGTGGGACTATAGGAGGGCTGTTAGATTCAAACCCTGGTTCAACTTGTGAACTAGATGTAGAGGAAACCAGTTCTGGGAATGTCTATTTCAAAAGGTTCTATATCTGTTTCAAGGGTGTTAAAGAAGGGTGAATGCAAGGTTGTAGGAGAATCATTGGTTTAGATGGATGTTTTTTGAAGCATACATGCAAAGGTGAGTTGCTGACAGCTATGGGGAGAGATGCCAACAATCAGATGTACCCCATTGCTTGGGCTGTTGTCAGGGTTGAAAACTATATGAATTGGACCTGGTTCCTTTCACTGCTCCATGATGATCTCAACCTGCAACTAGGCACAGGATTAACACTAATTTCAGATTCACATAAGGTAAGTATGTTTACTAACTTTAATTATTTATACTATTTAAATGTTTTATAACATAATTTATTGTGCACAGGGTCTGTTAGATGCTGTTGCTGATTGGTTGCCTCATGCAGAGCATAGAAAATGCACAAGGCATGTCTATGCTAACTTCAAAAAGAAGTATACTAGTTTGGCATTACAAAGCCTTTTTTGGAGGTCAGCATCAAGTACTATGGAGCAACAATTTCATGCAAGGATGGATGAACTGAAGACAGAGAACAATGAGGCTTATGAGTACCTGATCCTAAGAAATCCAAATACATGGTGTAGAGCATTCTTCAATCTTAATGTCAAATGTGCTGCTTTTGAGAATGGGATTTCTGAGAGTTATCATAGGGCTATCCTGTTACAAAGATCAAAGCCGATTATCACTATGTTGGAAGACATTAGGATATACATCATGCAGAGGTTACTGGCAATGCACAAGTTAGCTGTTAACTTAGAAGACAGCATAACCCCAACTATTAGGAAGAAACTTGAATACTTCAAGAGAGAGTCAAGGTTTGTGTTCTCTAACATACTTTACATGTCTACATTTTTAGGTTGTTTGACTGACTTGTATTGTGTAACTTGCAGGCATTGGGATGTTCTAGCAAGTACTTATGATGTCTTGGAAGTGAGATCTGGAGCTAAGGCATTTGCTGTCAACTTGACTAACCAAACCTGTTCTTGTAGGTTATGGCAATTAAGTGGATTTCCCTGCATACATGGTGTTGCAGCCTATATGCATTTAAGTAGAGATGCAGATGAGGGGGTTTGTCATTGGTATAGTCAGGAAATGTGGGCCAATGCATACCAATTCTCCATTAGGCCAGTATTGGGATCTCTCTTCTGGATTAGGACCAACAATGACCCCCCATTACCTCCAATTGTGAGGAAAATGCCTGGAAGACCCAAAAAAGCAAGAGTTAAAGCACCAGATGAGAATAACTCACAAGTGAGCAGAAGGGGAAAGCAGATGAGATGTTCAAACTGCCAAACAGTTGGTCACAATAAGACAACTTGTGACAAACCAAGTGTTCCTAAACCACCAATAGTTAGGAGACCAGTAGGTAGAAAGAGAGAGCCACAACATAGACCTGCCTCAGCAAGGATAAAGGGCAGAGGTAACAGAGGTGGTAGAGGTTCTGGTAGTGGTGGGAGGGGAGAAGAAAGTGGTGGCAGAGGTTCTGGTAGTGGTGGCAGAGGTTCTGGTAGTGGTGGGAGAGGTTCCAGAGGTGGTGGGAGAGGTTCTAGAGGTGGTGCTACAGGTTCTAGAGGTGGTGGCAGAGGCAATAGTCATGGTGGCAGAGGCAATGGTCATGGTGGCAGTGCTGAAAAGGTAATACAAGCACATTTATGTTGTATCATTTTTCTTACTTACTTATATGTCTTATGTAAATGGTCACAATAATACAAGGAATATTTACTAACCATATTTCTGTTTGTAGACCATGGATGAAGAAGAAATTAGGCAAGCAATGGAACATGAATACCTGCAAGGACTATTGGATGAAGAAGAAGAACAAATGCAAAACTATCAAAGAGAGGAATCTGAAAGAGTTGGTGAAGAAGCTTTAAAGCAGTTCATGGAAGAGGAAAAGATGTATGCAAGAATGGATGAGGAAAGAGAAAGAAAAGAACAAGAATGGGAAGCTATGATGGATCCGTTGTTTGATTGCAATTTCCCTGAGAGATTCCCAGAGGATGATCCTGATATTGTAGAATACAAGGCCATGAAAGCTTCCATTAAGTTTGTTCATCCAACCCAAGAGTCACAAGTTCAACCTGAGTCTACTATTCAACAATCAGATCCAAATACTGCTAGTGTTGTTGAAGCCACACAAGTTGAAGGTTCTACTGGTATTCAAGAATCAGATCTCCAAACTGAAGGTTCAAGTGCAGGAAAAAAAAAGGCAACAAAAAAAAAAAAAATTGCTGTTAGTCAAGAAAACAGGATCTATTATAAACAGAGAGGAAGATCAGAGAGGATCAAGATGATGCAGGGAAAGAAGTTCAAGTTTGATGCACAAGGTTCAGGTTCAACACCTGACAAAGCATTTGATGTTAGTCCTGATGCTACCCCTTGAAGGCTTCTCTGTTTAGAAGTAATATTGATCCATTCATGGATGTAAAACAATTAACCTTATCTTTTGTGCTACAAGTTATTTGCAGTCATGTATGCTTGACAAACCCTAAACCTTATCTTTTTGTGTTGGTAGCATGCTTGTATTAAACAATGGATGTGTTCCCCACTTGTACTGATTTCAGATCTACTTTAATGAATGGTGTCCCCTTGACTGTATCAAAGGGCCTTGTTTAATTCAATGTTTTGTCTTTGTCTTTGGTCTTTTGTCATTTGTCATGTGGCCCTTTGCAGTAACATGTGAAAAATTGCAGTTTGGTAGATATGCTGTAAATGCTATTGCTGTCAAATGCATGTGCATAAAGCATTTCAATGCACTTTTTACACATGTTCACTCTTTGGTACAACCACAACACATCCATTCACTATACTACTTGCCTTTTCATACAACCAAAACAGTATATGCAATGCAAGTTATTTGCAGTCATGTATGTACATACCAAAACAAACCATTCCATATATGAAAGCAAAACAAACCATTCCATAGATGAAAGCAAAGTACTTGATACACAACCAAAATACAACCAAAATACAACCAAACTACATCATACATAACCTATTTTCATTGCCCTAACACTTCTACTTCACTGCAAATACCAAACACATACATACTGCAAATGCAAAGAAAGTTGACTTCCAAAAAGTCAAGTTGCTCAAACTTTTCTGCAATTCCATCTTCTTTTCACACAGCTCAACTTCAAGTTGTCCAATCCTCCATTCACGGTTGGCCTCTTGTCCCAAATTTGTTCTTTGTTGTGGAGTCAAAAGGGTGTACATCTCGTACAACTGCATCCTGTACCAATCACTATCCATCTCTGGGTCGTACCAATCCCAAAACGCACACTTCTTCCTCATGGGTTTGTAACGATTTGGACAAACAAGAAACCTTCTAGCTGGATTAGTGTGTCTCCAAGATGTTAAAACCAAAACGGGCAGGTCACAATCACATGTTCGATCATGGAGGTAGATGGACATGATTTGGTTTCAATTAAATTAGGGTTACAAATTGGGGATTTGGGGAAATTTGTTGTGTCGTGTAAATGAAATGGTAATTAGGGTAACTGAATTTAGGGTAAAATAAATAAGGGTGGGTCGGGTTATAGGGTTATAAAAGTTACACGGGGCGAGTTTATTATCTAGGTGGCATTTTTAAAAAATAAATAATACACGTGGAAATTTAAATTGGGTATTTGGGTTGTGGCCGGTAATAATGACTAAATTGTTGAAAATTAACAGGTTCTACATACTAAATTGGTAATAAAAATAGTTTGTTACCTAACTCTGTAAAAATGGGAAAGTATGTTGCTAATTTATGGACTTTACCCTTTTTTTTATTTGTGATACATGTTTAATTTCAAATTTTAATTAACTCAAAGACTTTTAAAAGCAAATATGAGATCTTATTAAATAAAAGTAGAATAATTCATATTTCTCAAAACTATGTACTAAGTTAATGATAGACAATTATTATAGGAAATGGGTATTGATTTTGCATATACTTACGGTCGGTGTGGATTATAAGTTTATTAATTTATGATTCAAGTAAATATTTTAATGAGTACACACATTTGTGTTTTAAACATGTGTTTTCACTTTTGGTACGATTGTGATTTTTGTTATGGTATGAGTAAAATCAAAGAAACACAAGAGTACACTTACATTTTGTTTTCTTGAAGAAAAATTTAACAGATTAAATACAATATAGAGTATGAATAGTTATAAGTTTTTGGAATTCTATGTTTTTCGTTTTAAAATAATTGTTTACTATTGAAACAATGAATTTAGAAATTTTCAAAGTTTAGAATATTATTTACAATGTCGACATTAAATAAGGTGGTGTTTGTTTGTTAAGAGGGCCTGAATCTGAATCTGAACCGCACATCTGAATCTGAATCTGATGCGTAAATGTCTGAATCTGACCGCATCTGAACGGGAAAAAAAACTCATGTTTGAACCGCACATTTGCTTGCTCGTACTATTTTTTTTTTGGTTTTTATTTGTGTCAGCAAGAGGCAACAAGACGCATTCAGACACCCCTCTCAAGTCTAAACCATTAAGATCTTACTGCATCTGAACGCGTCTGAACGGAAAAAAAAAAAAAAAAACAAACGGTCTGAACAACCAAATGTCTGACCGATTCAGACATTTTGGCCATTCAGAGCCTGTTAAGAGGCAAAAAAGAAAAATCAAACACAGCCTTAGTGTCAAATGTAACTTTGTCTTTTTTGTGGGAGTTTACGAGAATGAAAGATATAATTATGCTTTTTTGTATAATTATTTGTTTATATCTTGCAGTGTTGCCTAAATTATATGTATAACATTCTTGACATTTGTAAAATGTTAAGTGTATTTTGTGACTTCCCTGCAACAAAATAATACATTTAGGGCTATTTTAATTTGTAAAACATTTTTTTAAAAGTTGTAATATGTCAAAAGAATTGTAATTATAATTTTGACAAAAAAAAAATATAATATGATCTTTATCAGTTGTAATGTAAATGAATTATAATGTATATTCATTTTAGTTCAAAATAATAATAATAATAATAATAATAATAATAATATTGAATAATTAATAAAATTAATATTGTAAAAATGACTAATAACTTTTTTAAGTTAATAAAAATTAAAAATTGTAAGTATAAAAAATTATTATTAGTAATTTATAAAACTAATAATAATAATAATAATAATAATAATAATAATAATAAATATATATAGTTAACGTTTAAACTACATAATTCTGAATTACAACATAATTCAAAATATTCCATGTAACTTACTAAGTAATACCAGTATGAATTATATTAGTTGATGTAATTGATATGATTGAATTAAAATTACAGTGCAAACCAGATATGTTAGGTAATATAGTTGAAGTGTTATTTAGTTTTTGTTTGATTATTATTAAGTAATGATTACTAATTTGATTTAAATTTTCAACATTGCTTTTATTACATTATTTATTTATTTTCTGTCCTATTGCTTTCAACATTGCTTTTATTACGGAGTAGTTTGTTTTTAAAAGTTGAGAAAAGAAGACCCTCCTCCTCTTTGTTTCATTTTATTCCGGTAGGCGCAGGAGGAGGAGACATATATATACATACATATACATGATGCTCCAGTTAGTATATAAGTATTACTATTACTATATATACTCTCTCTTTGTTTGAATGTCTTGTGGTACTCTCTCCTCTTCAAACTAACTAACTAACTAACTAATTACTCTCTCAATTCATGATTAATTAATTAGTCAAGTATGAAAGCTCCTCCAAACAGTAGTAACGGTGGTTATCATCAAACCAACTCAACAACAGCAGCAGCTGCAACAGAACAACAACAACAAGGTCATTCTTTCTTATATTTCACTTCACTTTATTATTACTAGTTTTAGTATATAAGTATTACTATTACTATATATACTAAGGTGCCGTTTAGTTGTAGAAAAATTTTCCTCTTTTTTTTGTTGCTAAATAGGGAATGATTTTTCTTCTCTAAATAAGAGTTGAGAATTTGGAAAACCCGTTTAGCTGGAGTTATATTTTCCTTTTCTAAAAATGATAAGAAGATTACCTCAAATTGCGACGGTGGCGGCGATAGGAGGATTACACGAGAGATTAGGGGTAGAATGGTGCATGTGTTTTTTTTAGTTGAGAAAGAAAAAAGTGAGAATGGTAGAATGGACTTTTCATTTTTTTAGTTAAAATTTAGAAAATGAGAATTTCATTTTTTTTTTTTTTTTTTTTTTTTTTTTTGAAAATTGTTAGGAAAAATGTGTGACTAAATGGATTTTCAGTTTTTTCATTTTCACATTAAAAATTTCCTAGAAAAATGAGATATTTTTCACCAACTAAACGCACCCTTAAGTCTGTAACTTAATTTTTTCTAACACTAATATGAAAAGAAGTTCCGAAATGCTTTATAGTAATGTAAGATAAGATTTCTTAATTCTTATTAATACTAACTAATTACCTGTGTTCAATAGCAGGACCAAAAAAATTACTAATGAATTCAGAGTTATGGCATGCCTGTGCTGGTCCCATGGTCTCTTTGCCTCCTGTCGGCAGCCTCGTTGTCTACTTCCCTCAAGGTCACAGCGAACAGGTTGCCGCGTCTATGCAGAAAGACACTCACAACATCCCCAGCTACCCTAATCTCCCTTCTAAGCTCATTTGTATGCTTCACAATGTCACCTTACATGTACTACACACGCCTCTCTCTATCTCTAATTCAAACCAACACATACATGATTGATTAGAATAGCTTATTACTATTTGTTTACCTTTTCTAAATCATCAGGCTGATGCTGAAACTGACGAGGTCTACGCCCAGATGACTCTTCAGCCTGTTAATAAAGTAAGTCACCTGCATACTTTTAATTAGACCAAGGCTTGTCTTTTTATCCGTTTTACATCTAATTGATTAAATTGGTATCCAACCAACAGTATGATCAGGAGGCATTGCTTATATCCGACATGGGTCTCAAGCAAAACCGACAACCTTCTGAATTCTTCTGCAAAACTCTTACTGCCAGTGACACCAGCACCCATGGTGGATTCTCTGTTCCTCGTCGAGCTGCTGAAAAGATATTCCCGCCCCTCGTATGTCCAATACTCCAATCCTCTTCTTTTTATTATTAACTCTTCATTTGGTGTCTAACAAGAAAGACGATTTGTAGGATTTCTCAATGCAACCGCCAGCTCAGGAGTTGGTCGCTAGAGATTTACATGACCAGTCTTGGACTTTCAGACATATTTATCGAGGTTTCCGACATTTCTTTTTCACCTATCTTTGTGTTCCGTCATTTATTAGATCTTCAAACAGGACTTTGCTACTTGTTTTCGCATTGCTTTTCCCTTTAATAATTGAGCCTGAAAGCTCAACGCTACATCGCATCACCATTTTTTTAAGCAATATGAAACAAATCACCCGCAATGGACACTTACCCTTCCATAATTATGAAACACGACTATACCTTTTGATTCTAAACCAATGCACTGAGATTAGCAATCGTGGATTAAATGACCAAACATGGATCTATGTTGACAAAAATGTTTGTGAATTTCAGGCCAGCCCAAGAGGCATCTACTGACGACAGGGTGGAGCATTTTTGTCAGCTCTAAAAGGCTTTTTGCCGGCGATGCTGTCCTTTTCGTAAGGTATGACCGATCAATGAGATTCTTTTCTTTACTATAGATTTTTCTTGTCATAATCTGACTGATACTGATGATTGTAGAGATGAGAAATCACAGCTTCTGTTGGGAATTAGACGTGCCAACAGACAACAGTCTGCTCTATCGTCATCAGTTATATCCAGTGACAGTATGCACATTGGAATCCTTGCCGCCGCTGCTCATGCTGCGGCAAATAACAGCCCATTCACTATTTTTTACAATCCTAGGTAATTTCGGTAACTTATACATCACTGGGTTAGTTTGCTAGGAAAATCCTAATGATGTAAGTATGTAACACTATCGGTGATCATTGTAGCTTGATTTTATTCTTAGAATCAAATTATGACACGCGTTCATCTTAAATTGACAGGGCCAGTCCTACTGAGTTTGTCATACCACTAGCCAAGTACAATAAAGCGATGTATGCTCAAGTTTCCTTGGGTATGCGGTTTAGAATGATGTTTGAGACTGAGGAGTCAGGAGTGCGTAGATACATGGGAACTGTAACTGGTATCAGTGATACGGATCCAGTCCGCTGGAAGAATTCACAATGGCGCAGTCTTCAGGTATATGTTACTTGCTTGTAATGTTATATGTTTTGTCCCAATTTGTATATAAAATAGTTACTTGCATAATAATGCATTCAAAAAAGTTAACATAGTTGAGTGTGGGTAATTGTGATATTGATCTTTTGTATCACGACTAACGGTTGATGTTTATACAATGAAGGTTGGATGGGATGAATCAGCAGCTGGTGAGCGCCCCAGTCGGGTTTCAATATGGGAAATTGAGCCTGTCGTGACTCCATTTTACATGTGTCCACCTCCATTTTTCAGACAAAAGTTCCCGCAACAACCAGGGATGCTGCTAGGTAATCTCTCTTTTTTCTTTTTTAATTTAATTTTATTTTATTTTATTGCTAGGTAATCTCTATGTTATGACATGTTAGATTTGCATCTTATTTTTGGTTATCCGTGGTGATACAGACAGTGATTCAGAGATAGAGAATGCTTATAAAAGAGGGATGACGATGCCATGGCTTGAAGATATGCAAGGTACGAAGGATGGGTCCAACTCGATCTTCCCCGGGTTAAGTTTGGTCCAGTGGATGAGCATGCAACAGCAGAATCACGCAGGCTTCCCACATTCCATTAATAGTAGCCTCAACTTTGAAGATCCCTCTAAGTTATTAAGCTTTCAATCCCCCCCGCAGTCCAACAAATTAAACCAAAAGAACCAACCTGCGACTCCCCTGCAGCAACTCTCTCCTCCATGGCCCCAACAACACCAACTCTTACATCCCGCCAATGTCAATCAACAACAACAGCAACAATTGTATCAACAACATAATTCTGTATACAATCAACTACAGCAACAACAATTACAACAACAACAACAACAACAATTGCAACAACAACAACAGCAACAACAACAACAACAACAACAACAACAACAACAACAACAACAACAACAACAACAACAACAACAACAACAACATCAACAAAACCAACAGGTGCTGCAACAACAGAAACCACAATCACTACAAATTTCAGGAAACACACAACCTCAGCAAAGTGGTTCCGCTAATAGGACTTCATTTAATTCATCACCAATGTCACATAATCAAATGGAACAACAACAGGCACAGTTACAACATAATCTGTCACTGAGGCAACAAGGCCTCTCAGAACAACAGCAAACGCTGCAGATACTGCAAAAATTGCAACAACAGCAGCAGCAGCAGCAACAGCAACATCAATTTTTTTCGCCGACAAGTCATGTAGAGACTCAGTTGCCTCTACAACATCAGGTTTTGTCACAAATACAACAGCTCAAAAACCAGCAGCAGCAACTCAGCAGTAACAGTTTGTCGACATCAACGCTTGTGCAGTCACCACACTTTCAATCAAACCAGCAACAGAGTCAGTACAAACCAATAAGAGTTCATCCTGGCATTACTGATGGGGATCCTCCCTCTTGTTCCACTTCGCCTTCAACAAATAATTGCCAAGTAACTCCATCAAACTTCCTCATCAAGAACCAACAACCGCTATCTGTCTTGGGAGATGTTCAAAGTCAAATTAGATCTGATACAAGAGTCAAACATGAGTTATCTAACTTAAAAGTACCAGATCAAACAAAAGACAAAGCGATTGCTACTGAACCTGCCACATCTGGAACATCATATTCATTGGATGCTGCTGGGCTTCCGCACAACTTTTCAATCCCAAACTTCAGTCTGGAGGGTGATGGTGTTCAATCACAACCTAGGAGCGATCTCCCTTTTGGGGCTAATCTCGATAGCCTGCCACCTGATGCTTTGTTGTCAAGGGGTTTTGATTCTCAAAACCTGATGTCCAACTATGTTGGTGGCCATAGAGATATTGAGACTGAGTTATCAGCTGCGGATATAAGTCCCCAGTCGTTTGGAATGCCCGCTGATATGTCTTTCAAACCAGGTTGTTCAAATGACAATATTGCTGCTAAAGATGCTAATGGTGTTCTAGGAAATGGGTTGTGGGGTAACCAGACTCAACGTATGAGAACATACACAAAGGTAATGACAATATTGCTGCTAAAGATGCAATAGTGTTTTTGATTTGTATTGTTGACATTGGTATTTGGTTTTAATAGGTCCAAAAGCGTGGATCAGTAGGAAGAACGATTGATGTGACACGCTACAAGGGGTATGAAGAGCTAAGGCATGATCTGGCTCGTATGTTTGGTATTGAAGGTCAATTAGAAGATGCACAAAGGATGGAATGGAAACTTGTTTATGTTGATCACGAGAATGACATATTACTAGTTGGTGACGACCCATGGGAGTAAGTTTGGATAGTGACTGCGTTTTATTTTATAAATTACTTAATGTTCCCGACTTTAACATATGACTTTTCCAGGGAATTTGTGAGCTGTGTGCAAAGCATAAAGATTCTGTCATATTCAGAAGTACAGAAGATGAGTTTGGATGGTGATTTAGGTAACGTACCGGTGCCCAACCCAGCTTCTAGTGGGACTGATAGTGGTAACCCATGGCGAGCACCATATGATGACAATTCGGCTGCATCTTTTAACAGGTAAAAAACATCTTACACGTCCGAAGATGCTTCTCAGCAAATATTATTGAAGATAGGTAGAGTAAGTATTTGTGAAGTAGATATAGCATGCAAAGTGTAACTAAAGAAATTATATTGCTGTTGTATGGATGATGGCGATCTGAGTAGGTATTTGTAAATGTTCTAATTAATTATTGAGATATGAGAAAGAAATATAGATATTATATGTTGTAGTAGCTCCTCATCACTGGTTTTATGAATATGATGGGTTACTTGTCTTTATTAGTGTTTATGAAAATGAAAGCAATGTATATAATATATAGATATGGAATGGATGAGGATAATTCAAAGCAGGGGTACACCTCGTGTGCTAGCAGTGTGTTGACATTCTCTGATATAATGGAAAAAGGGTTAAATACTAGTATAAAAATATTGGTTGACTTTGCTTTTTTATATAAACTGTAAGTATAAACATGTGGATCAAAAAATTTAGTCAATCTTTTAGGGTCAACCATTTTCTTTCAGTCATTTATAGTGGTCGGGACATGCTACCCCCACATTTTAAATTTAAAATGCAAGTCTTTCATGATTAATGTTAAGTGGCTTGTTAAACCAGATCCTCTTTTGTTTCACTTTCCATTTCTGTGCCTGCTAATCTGCTATGACTTACCCTTTTTGCTCTTTTTTGTATCTTTCATAAATATCAATTTTTAAACCAAACAGTTTTCATTACTACTAGGGTGTCCAAAAGCCGATCCGAACCCGACTAAACCTATTCAGGCCGGGTTACTCGAGTAAAACAAATTATTCGGGTTATTCGAATCAACCCAAGTAACCCAAATACTAAATAGGGTCAGATATCTAGTTAAAAATATTTAGCTAACTCAGGTTCGGGTCGACCCGATAGATCTGAATAAAGCTTTTTTCTACTTTTTTATTTATTTAATATAAATTATATATGTAAACATATTGAACTAGGTTAATTTTTTAATCATTTTACTCATATTCTTGTTGACCCGAACCCGAATAAAACCCACCCGATTAGACCCGACCAGAATAAACCCGAACCCTAAATAGGATCGGGTTCCGGTATGTAATGAGTAATGTGTATTCATTCAAATAGTTGCAAATATTTTGACTTATTATCGGGAAAATGTAAAGTTGATTTTAAAAATTTTAATCCTTACTTTTAATAAAATTTAAGTTAAAAGTATTGCAATATTAGGTTTATTTTATTTAAAATTTAAAGACTTTTTTATTAGTATATTTTAATAAGTATTATTTTTTATAACAAGATAACTAACTTTTGACATATTACCAGAAAAATCAAAAGTTGATTTTTAATACTACGTAACAAAATAACTAATTTGTCCTGGTGACATTTTCTAACAATTAAGCTTAGTATAACCATGCTCTGTATACACCTCTATTAACTCGAAACTCAAAATAATGGTAGTCATACAACGCACATCATCATTACATCCGAATGCATACAACCAACGTCTAAACTACTCATGGGTCTCAAATAGTGATAAAACAGACTCATTCTTTTTTTTGAACCGCGACTTTCATTTTTTGGAGAAGAGTCGCACCTACCCCAAGGGAGGCCCTCATCCACCACATACCCAGACTATGTTGTCTTAACCGGGTCCACGCTGGCGCAGTGGGGATTATTAACGGCGTCCGCCCGAAAACCGTACCGCCTCCACACGATTATAATTCGCTGGATAAACGGCCGGATGAAAACCGGGTCCGGCTCAGATTCAAACCTGCGCAGCTAAACGGCCGGATAAAACAGACTCATTCTCACCCGTGTATCCTAATTGTTTGACCATCTTATCTAACTCAAACACCGAGAAAACTTCAATGTAAACCCTATCAAAGATATCTTCTTGACCATCGACCCAAGAAACCTCCTAAATGACTCACCATGGTGTATGCGTATGGTGAACAAATATGTTGCATACTCTGCATAAAAAAATGCAATTACTTAAGAAATCAACAAAAATAAACACAAGCTCATAGAAAACTATAACTCAAATCAACAAGATTTCAAATAATTACCATATGTCTTCCCGCATTCCATTTCCAACTCTTCATATGTTTCAAACACCTTTTTTTTCCCCTCATCTTCCATGTTGTTAACACCATTGTTTACATGGATTTGTAGATGATAAACACTAGTTCACTATTTAAGTTTTTAGTCAGAGAAAGAAAATGGATGAGAGATGAGAGATATGATGGGTGGGTATGGGCGACAATTTGGAATGACATGACGGAGATCAGATAAGTAATAAGGGGAGAGATTTCCTGCATTTACCAAAAACCTCATCTTGTTCAAGTCAGCTAACGAGTATATTTAACTGGCGTTACATATAACCGAGGCCTTATGACCAAACGGGCATGAAAATCAAAAACTGGGAACTAAACGTGAAAGAACAGTAAAACGGGGGTCTAAACGGGAAACGGAGCCAAGTTTGGGACCAACAGTATAATTTGCTTTAGATAAGTGTTTGACAACATCAATTTCACTGTTCAATAAAAATGACACACCAAAAAAGTCAAACAAGGTATTTGCCCCATCCGACCAAACATATTTTGTGTTGGGATGACGTCATAATAGCTGGGATTAATATTATAAGTAACATTATAACTTTTAGTAGTAATATAATTGTTTATCATGAATAAAAACATAGGCTATTATCAATTTGGATTAATTAAAATTGTATAAAAAGCTTACTCTAAGCTAGGATTAATATTATTAATATTATAACATTATAACTTTTAGTAGTAATATACTCCATTGTTTATCATGAATAAAAACATAGGCTATTAGCCTATTATCAATTTGGATTAGTTAAAGTTATATAAAAAGGTTACTCTAGAGTGTACAATTGCATATTTAATCTTTTTAGTACCCTAATTTATCGAAAATCAATATAATACCCGCTTATGTTGGAAAAAAACATAAGATATTTCCATTGCTTCTTTTCTCTTTTACGTGTTTTAATTTATGTACGATCATGCTAGCTATGTGTTGTTCGTGTATTTCTTGCGTACGCTTTCGACTTGTTACTAAACTCGTATTATTAATTAATTATCATCCAAAACGTCAAAAACGTCACAGGATGGCGGTTATCACAAAATCTTGAGAGAATGACTAGCAAACATGGACATCCATAGTTCCATATGCATTAAGTACGATGGTCCAAACCGAAAACGGCCTATATTCAAGGTGTCTAAATCCCACCATTAATTAAATTAAATTATTTTTTGAAAAATAGGTACACAAAGAGTGACAAAACCGACAATTATTGGAGGGGTTTTTATTTTTATTTTTATTTTTATTTTTATTTATGTAATTGTCATACCTTTTGCTCTTAGACGGAGGGACTAATCATATATGAGAAAAGAAGAAACAAAGGTTGATTTATCTTGAGAAAACAAAATAAAATTTGTGATCCAGGTACTTGTTTGTATTTTGGAATGTAGTAGCTATAGATGTGAAGCATGGAATAGACTAATGGAAAATATATTTAGTGGGGGCACGTGAAAAAAAACAAGTAGCTTTCAAATTAAAAGTGGTCCTTTTGTTTGATGTCACCGCGTAATATAAAAATTTTATTGTTCTTAAGTGCCATCTGGCTTATCACTCTATTCTAGATCATTGGAAAATAATCAACGCGTCCCCGCTGACTTTGTTATAGCTGCCAAAATTTATTCAAACTATATATACTCACATAAACTTATCACAACAAACATAACACCAACAAAATACAAATACTCGATCAACTTGATACGTTATGGTGAAACCTTCTACTTCTACGACTGTCGTTGGAGGAGCATCATCCATGTCATGCCAAGGAGACAGGAACAACGACGCCAACGAGGCTAAGTACAGAGGTGTTAGGAAGAGGAAGTGGGGCAAATGGGTGTCCGAGATCAGGCTCCCCAACAGCCGCGAAAGGATATGGCTAGGATCTTATGATTCAGCTGAAAAAGCGGCTCGTGCTTTTGATGCAGCTCTCTTTTGTCTAAGAGGCAACAATGCGAACTTCAACTTCCCAAACGAGCCACCAAACATTCCTGGAGGCACGGATCTTCACCCTTCTCAGATACAAGAAGTTGCAGCTCATTATGCAAACTCCTACTCCTCAACATTATCATCACCTGATGATGATCAGTTGTTGCAACAACAACCTTCGGACGATGTTGTTTCTAGTAACACGTACTTGCAGACTAGCTCATCCTTCATGGACGTCGTTTCATCATCATCATCTTCCAGTTTTATGATGGATTATGATATTACGAATAATCCAAACATTAATAATATACCAGACTATGGGATATTTCCAGGATATGATGATTTTTTCATGACCCTTGATCATCATCAGGCGACATTCACTTCTGCGGCTGATGATTATGGATCAGAAGAGGCTGTCTACGACGGGGGTGTGTATTCGCAAGACCCAACCATGTTGTGGAACTTTTAAAGATAAATTATGCGTATATATAGTACGTACTTATATATATATAGGAGTTGATATATGAAGAGGGAAATAATGAGGTGAAGTTGGCATATATATTTATATATGGATATGCATGCATGGAGATGATAAAGGAGCATGCATGCAGTGGCTTTGTATATGCATGCATGTCCCCATTCTCAGCTCGTTTTTAGCTTCCACCATTCATATTATACATACGATCATCATACAGATATACATTATTAAGTTTTTGTTTTCCTCAAAAATATACAGTATATATCATGTACTCTAGCTAGCCCGATCGAGTTGTTACATATGATCGATCAATATATATATATTAATGTGCACCAAATTAGTCATCTTTGTCGTCTAGGTGCGATGCCACTGTGAATTTACAAGGACGGAATCATAACTAAATAAGACAATGTGCATTACTATAAACACATTTCTTTAAGGTCTGTTCTACAAGAATTAATACAAATATTCAACTAACTAGAATAGTCATTCGAGCATCTCCAGTACTGCTTACAGCCTATTTAGTACTTTAATGCATTAATTGCCAATGCATAGAATCCACAATTATAAGACTTATAGTTAATACTACAATGATCAAGTTATATATATATATATATATATATATATATATATATATATATATATATATATATATATATATATATATATATATATATATATATATATATATATATATATGTGATGGTTTTGGTTTCTCAAAAGGTGACATTAGCTAACTAGTTGTATGAAATTAAAGAAGTGAAAATTACTTGCTGAATAATATGATGACATCATAAATAAATATGTTGGAAGATTGTAAAATTGTCAACTTTCAACAATCAACATCAGATGTTGAAGATATATATATATATAGAGAGAGAGACACGAATGTGGGGTGTGTGTTTCATTTTCACGAATATATAAGTAACTAACACATGTCAAAACCTTTATTTAATCTAATTGGTCATCTATATTCTGCTTATTCTCCTTGACTTTACAATAAAATATATGTACGTTTATACGAGTAGCTTCTAAGTATTGACCCTTTAATATGATTCTAAACTAATAAAAGTGGTCAACAATTATACACCAAAACACTTGCTCTTTCACAAGTCGTACTCTCGTTGTAATGTTTTTAAAATGATACTCCAATTTTATATATATATATATATATATATATATATATATATATATATATATATATATATATATATATATATATATATATATATATATATATATATATATATATATATTTTATTAAGTATATATGATGTTTCAATGTATACCATGCATGCATGTTTAAGAAACATATATAGAATACTTCGCGGTCATTGTTATTCTCCAAATTTCCATCACCATCCAATTATTCAATCTTCCTTTTCACTATCCAAATTCCATCGGCCGGTCACGCCGGAAGCACCCCTATACCTCCATGGCCGTTGTCTCCGGCGACCTATTCATATCCCTCGTCCTCCTGATCTCCTTCCATTGCCATATATCTGTTTCTGATCAGAACCCATCCTCCCTCGCCCTCCTTACATTTAAAAACTCTTTGTCCAATTCCGATTCTTTAACCAACTGGAAAGACAATGATGATGACGATGAATCATCCCCATGCAATCCCAATAACATATGGGTGGGCGTCGTTTGTAAAAAAGACGTGGTTAGCTCTATCAATCTGGCCAGCATGGGTCTCCAAGGACGTCCCAATATTGCTGCATTTGCGTCTCTTGAAGATCTCGAAGCCATTAGCCTCCAAAATAATTCCCTCGTTGGTCCCATTCCTGCGTTCAATAAAGTCCCAAGTTTGAAAGCTATTTATGCTTCATACAACAAGTTTTCCGGTGTCATACCTCCTAACTATTTCAAACCATTGGGGTCGTTAAAAAGACTCTGGATATCCGATAACAGGTTCTCAGGCCCCATTCCAAAGTCCCTTGCAGACTTGTCAACTCTTAAGGAACTTCATTTGGAAAACAATGAGTTTTCAGGACCAATTCCTTATTTTCCGAATATAGATGTCTTGAATTTTCTTGATCTCTCTAACAACAAATTTCAAGGACCCATTCCCAATAATATGGACAAATTTGATAAGAAATCTTTTGAGAACAACCCTGACTTGTGTGGTATAAAAGCATCCAAACTCTGCACAAAAATTGATGATCCGCAATCACATCTGACCAAAAATTTAATTATCGCCGCTATAGTTGTAATCTTGTTAGTATTGATCATGTCCATCAAAGATAAAAGAAAAGAAGAAAACATGAGAATTTTGCGTAAAGAGAATCTCAATCATGAAGCTGTGGTTACAATTCCAAGCATATCCAGCAGGAAGAGCAGCAGCAGCAGCAGCCGAAAAGGGTACTCTAGCCTCAACAAGAGTAAGAACAAAAGCAAAATGAAAGACATGAATCGCTCATCTCCTAAAAGCGGCGGTGGGTCACAGCCAGTGGGTGAGTTGGTGATGGTGAATGAAGAGAAAGGTTTCTTCGGGTCAGAGGACTTGATGAAGACTTCAGCTGAGGTTCTTGGTAACGGCGGTTTGGGATCTGCTTATAAGGCGACATTCCCCAATGGAATGTCGGTGGTATTGAAGAAAGTGAGAGAGATGAACGTAATGAGTAAAGATGTGTTTGATGCAGAGATGAGGAAGTTAGGGAGGCTTAAGCACCACAACATACTCACCCCTTTGGGATATCATTTCAGAAAAGATGACAAGTTTTTAATATCTGAATATGTCCCCAAAGGCAGTCTGCACAATGTGCTGCATGGTAAGTACCAATTCCTCCAGATAACTTGTTACACATATGCTCATTTTTTTCCTCGATTATTATGATTCCATGTAATTACAGGTGATCAGGGGATTAAGCACTCGGAATTAAGCTGGCCGAACCGATTAAAGATGATAAAAGGAGTTGCGAGAGGAATGGGTTATCTTCATTCTGAGCTTGCTTCATATGATTTGCCTCATGGGAATCTAAAGTCATGCAATGTACTTATTGGACAAAACTATGAGCCACTTGTTACAGATTATGCATTTCACCCTTTGATCAATAGCACGCACACGGCTCAATCTATGTTTGCATTTAGATCTCCTGAAGCCATACTTCGCCAACAAATTTCCCACAAAAGTGATGTGTATAGTCTTGGAATCATCATTCTTGAAATGGTAACCGGTAAATATCCATCTCAGTATCTAACAGCAAATAACCAAAAGGGCGAGAGTGGAACAGATGTGGTTCAATGGGTGCGGTCAGCTCTTGTTGAAAAGAGGGAACGAGAGCTGATTGACCTGGATCTGCTTGCATCGGGTACACAAGAGTGCGTGAGCCAAATACAAAGGCTTTTACACATTGGAGCTGCTTGTACAGAAAGTGAGGTTGATACAAGAATCGACATGAAGGAAGCCATAAGAAGGATAGAGGGTATATAATAGTAGATGTTTAATGAATGTTGTTGTTGTTATAATATTTGATTAACTAATATTAGCTCAATCAGTTGGGATATGTAAAATTAACTCAGTGTACGTAGCTAGCTCGTCTGTTTGCTTTCTACCGTAATAGTAACTTCAATTTGAATGGATGAAGGTTTAATTTTTACTAGTCCTTACTCGTTTTCTCAGAAGTTCTTTCTATCTTGGGTCCGAAGAATTATGCAAATTAAACACTTTTAACACCAACAAACAGTACTCCTCGACTCATAAGTCATAAACTCATAATAGATAATTAACAGATCCCAATCCAGAAAAAAATGTGATTATTATATCACAACAGTAACGCTGTTGAAATTTGAAGACGAAATACAAATGGAAAAGAAGTTAGTAGAACGGGTCATCTCCCTTCTTACCAAAAATACTACGACCATATGTGGAACTCGTGAGGTCTGCAATGAGTGGAAACTGCAAAGTCACAAAGCAAGTGATCGGTAGGAATGTCAATGCAGATATTGGAATAAGAATCCATGAGTGGCTTTGACCAAAAATAAGGAATAAAGTTGCACCAAAGGCTACAATCATGGCTGTTGTCGATATAAACAGGGTGGCAAGGCCAATAATCAACTTTGTAGGCAAGTTGAAGAGAAAATCTTCCTCAGAAAAACGTGCGGTGAGGATTGACAAGAACATTAATAATGAGGTGGTAGATGTGAATAGTGATATGGCATCTGATATTGCAAATATCGTGAAGGCCTTGTTGTTAGAAAAAACTGGGATGCCAGTATCCTGATTGTTTCCTCCCGGCACGGTAATAGCAGCTGCAAACACAATGGTTGTGATTAATGCAGCTGTAATCGTGTATGACTCAGCAGTTGCCTTAATCCATTTTTCACCCTCAGTCACCAACTCCCGGTGTTCTCTTGTAAATACCATTTTAGGCGTTTCTCCGAAAGAGTTTTTTTGTATCATGTTTAAAGGGCATACAAATCCTTCTACCTCCTGCAAGATTACACTATGTTAAGGTCTTAAGATAACGAATGCGCGCTAGGTAAATTAATATTTCGAGTCAAAGATTCAATGCTACCTTAAACCATTGTAAATCACGTTGTATTTGCAAGGCTGCACCGGATATAAGAGTCAGTTTGCTTGTAGGTGCCAATCTAGCAGCCAGATGCAAAAGGTTGTTCCCAAAAGGATCTTTGATTGTTTTATAAACATTTTTATGTTCACTCATCTGATATAATAGGTTGTAAACCTTTTCTGAACGGTTTATCACAGCATACTGAATAATGTTGTGACCATCTTCATTGGTGCTCCAAATTGCATTAGGGAACGAAGATACAATCAATACTACAACCTCATATGCATTTTGTCGTGTGGCTTCAAGAACCGGGTTGGAGTAATAGAAATGGTGAGAGCTCGAATCTTTGGAATCTCTTATCAATGTGCACATTGATTTTAATAGTTTTGTAGCATCAAAATGTATTTGAAAACTCTCTCTAAGATACTTTGAGTGCGACGCTTCAACATAGAAACGAACACATGTCAATTTGTAATAATTAACTTGAGCAACAAAATCATATATTATTTCTTCTTTCTTACTCGTATTATTGTTTTATTTGATAGTATAAACAGAGATGACAATTTTTATTCATCTTTAATTTCTTAATGGTATGCTGGAAAGGCTTATCAATTATCCCTGAAATTGCTGTACAAGATGGTAAGTACTGATTCATCATACGTAACATCCTGATGATAAGCTGGATAAGGTTATCGATAGTGCGATGAATATGTTATAAAGTTGCTAACAATAAAACTTTTAACATGCATATTATCATAAGTTGTTTTGCATATTTGAAATCAGATGGATAGAGACAGAAACACAAATACTTGTTAAACATACTACTGAATCGTGACTTACCAATTGACACGAATACTCCATACAGAAACAAAAGAACCACCGTCACAATAAGTCCTCCCAATCATGGTCACAAAGAGAAGGACAACACTCATCTCAACAAAAATAGTAAGTAGAGCGCATGCCGTTGGTGGATTTGCAAGACCTTCAGCATTGAAAATTGATGTAAATAAATATTGCAAGCTCATTAGAGAAACCTCAATGGATAAAGTAACTGATAAGGTAAACAAACAAGTAAGAATCAACACACATGCATAGGCCATTCTTTCCCAAATGTTGAGTTTACGTGGGAAGTTTTGAGCTATAGCCATCAGCACAGAGTCACTATTCACATTACGGTAATGCTCTTTTAGAACCAATGCTGAATCTGTGTGTTGCAGATAATCAATAATTAGTAAAGAAACTGTAAAGAAGTTGAGAGTTCATCATCATCATCATCCAGATTAAGTGTTGATGAGTTTATACTTACGGTAATCATTTGAAGAAATAGCATTAACTAGTAGCTCATCACCATTAGTACCAACAAACAAAGTATCCAAATTTATGCCACGAGTATTTTTGAATTTCAGCAAAAAAATATATGTGTCTGTGCATATTCGAAAGTGCTCTCGATAAGGGTGTCTGACCTTCTTTGTCTTTGGAAAACAACAAATCTTGATTTATTTCAACTAAGATCTTAGCAGCTTCTGTGTTGCCAACAATAGCAGCAACATGAAGTAGTGTGCTTCCATCTGCATTTCGCATGTCCAATAGTGTGCTCTTATCTGCCATTTCTTTCAGCATTTGCTGTAAAAATTCAGTTTTCTTGGTCGTGCCTACCGCTACGTGGAGTGCCGTGTTTCCATTGATGGTGATTTTGTCTGTCACTGTCACTTTAATTTTTCTATTCCTCAAAATGAAAGCAACCTTATTGAAATTTTGAGTCAGAGTAGCTTCATACAAACTTTGGTGGACCTTTGCTTTTTCTTCTTCTTTTTTCTTTTTTTCTGCTTCTTTTCTAGCTTCTTCTTCAGATATTGGATCCACTTGTATTATTGATTCTGCTTCTATTGTTATCGTTTCTTCTTCTTCATCTGACTCTGTATTAATGTTGTGAATTGATTATAGAAAGTACAACTTACAAACTTGAGATTCTAATTAATCTTATCATTGTAGCAACAAGAAAAGATAACATATGCACCTGTTACTGCATGTTGAAGAAGAGTTGGACCATAGATATTTTGCAGTTTATCCCATAAATCTTTTGCAGTGAAATCTGCCGAGCTTGTGTTGAGAAGATTGACAACGTACCTTAGTGTTTGTTCAAAAAGAGAACCAAGTATCCAACCTTTGACCAGAGCATCCGATCTTCTCCACAACATGTGATTGCTGTTTAGAGATGGGCTTCCTCCATAGATGAAAGAGAGCATACAATAACCCTCTAGGAGACATAGCATCTGTGTTTTCCACATACCAAACATCTCCCTGCCACTCAGCTTCACTGTAACAAAGTCTGGTGCACAAACATGTGATGGGTATGCGAATTCTTCTACATGATTAGAACTTGAGCTTGTCATCTCAATTAAATTTGTTTGTTTTTGCTTTCTGTCAACCCTCGTATGATCTGGTATATATTTATATTAGCTGGATAATGAGATCAGCTTAATCAAGTTTAATTATAAATGCACCCTCGGCATACTCAATCCCCACTTACAATGTTAACATAGTTTGAGGGACAAAGCTGTGCTGTCTTATTATGCTAGTACTCATGTGTTTTTTTCAAAGATTGTTTTCTCAACACGTATACTCCTATGAAAGATGGGTGTAAACTTTGTCCTACTGCAGCGTCGTTTCTTCTTTCTGATGAACTTCCTTCTATCTTCTTACATATCTAAGCTGAGCTAGATCTATTTTACAATTCTTAAACAAACCGCCAATTCAGCAAATCAACCATTTGACTTACTGTGCTAACAAATTAAAGTCGTCCCAAATTTGAATTTTCAAACTTAGATATTGCAAGTGTTACAACATATAACTCGATTAGTAAAATAGGTGTTATGGTCTGATCATTCTATTTAAAATCTCAAGGAAGAAAAGAAGAACATCAATATACCTGCACAATCATCCCTATTGACCGTACAGTTGTGCCTTTGTTCACTTAATAATTTTAGGTCATATGGTCTTTATATGTAGTTATCAAGATTAATGCAGACCCTCCTCATCTGTTCCCCACTTAGGATTTTAGTTAGGCGCACATAAGCATAGACATGCTTTTTGTGGCGTTAGGTGTTTATGGTTTTCACATACGACTTTTCATTATACAAGATTCAGTTGCTAAACCACTCCCACAACGTATACCAATCAGTAACTAAAACAAACTATTTTCTCGCTAGTGTTACTTTATATAACTCATTCGATCAATAAATATGCTGTTTCATACAAAGAACAAGACAAGCATCTAACAAATGTGGTAGAGTACAAACTTACATGGTATACTGTATACATCTTCCAAATTATAGATGAAATATGTGCTTCTATACCTGCCTTAATGGTATCACGAGCAAAATGTATCATGGTAGGATTTCAGGTCTCTAGAGCTTCTATAGGAGTTCAGATTTGTGTGAAAAGGAGTTCATTCCATGTATCAGGAATGCCAGGTAAGCACCAATGTAAACAATCTTGCACCCCCGGAGTAGCTTTGATGCTGTATCTCGATATATGACCTTCATCTCTTACCTGAGATAGTGCCGTTATATCCAAAAGCTTCACATTGGTTCCCTTCACGGCCCCAGAGGCTACAGAATCAGTAGACTCGTCTTGTAAAACTTCCAGTGATCCAGGGGTAGTACTGTCACATGTACCTCCACTATTCCAATCACCATTAAAGAAGTGCCTGGGTGAAATAGACCTATAAAACGCCTTCAACCCAGGGTACTTTGGTAATTCACCATTCACCCACTTTATAATGCTGTGAATTGTTAAGTTCTTAGCATTGTTTATTTCTGCTATCCTCCTATCTGTATTGCGTTTCCCACCCACATACATAACCCATCGGTTGGCATTAATCTTCCCTCTGTTCCAGTGATGCCCCGTGTTGAGAACAAGCACATTGAATCTACTGATATAACGTTGTAAAAAAGCTGGCGGGCGGTCAAGATGCATTGCAAAGTAGGTGGTACCGTTTATGGGGTCAATCGGGTCCAGTTCACAAAGACTGGCAGACCAATAATAAAGAATTGTTGTGTTGGTGATTGGAAAACGGTAAGCCCAACCATCGGGCCGAACTGCCCTACGCGCTTTGACTAGACCGTATTTCTTACCAACATCTTCAACATCGTGCCTCTCTTCACCACCTGTGATCATGCACATTAATGACTGGAACTGCTGGCGTCCTAAGGAATCCCCGATAAAGGCCAGTGTTTTGTCCTGCATTCTGATATAAATAAGCGGAATCAGTAAAAAACTGTAACTTGTGCATAGAAATGACCAAGTTTTACAGGATTACAGTGCCAGACCTTTTAAGAAAATTAGGCCCTGTAAAATCATCCATTTTGCAATCTTTTGGCTGCCACTTTAACTTTTCATATCCAAAATCAGTTCGCTGAGTTAATCGGCAAGCCCACATCCCTGACAACCACTGTTTACAACCAAATCCCGAATATAGAGGGCGACTGTCATCTTTGACCCACCTCCCTTTACCATAGTTGCAGGCTGGAATAGAAAGTACGGAAAACAGATAAAAAGGTGATGACTAAGGAAATATAACAAACTATACTGTTACTTAGAAAATACAAAATACAGCTCTATGCTCCGGTTTTTTTTTTTTTTTTTTTTTTTTTTTTTTTTTTTTTTTTTTTGAGCAAAGTTAACAATTACTGTACTTAGATAAAAATATGGGAAATGCACCTTGCTTTTCCACATTTGACATAGAGACACCATGGCCTTCTCTTTCCACAGGTGCATCTAGTTTGTTAGGCGCCACTGTTTCAACTATCTGCTGTTTTGGTGGTTTTGTGTCGCTGTTCTTTTCAGATTCTTGACTAGGAACAGATTCTTTAACAATGCCTGTGGTATTTTCTGCACAATCATGACAGGAATTAATTAAAATGGGACATATAACGTGCCGGAAAAATGTAAAGCTAAAATTTTTCCTCCATACTAGTAGTACCAAAAAACAAATTAAGGCGGAAATTTAGAAAATGAGTTTGTCCCCAAAAAAACTAAAAAAGTGAATTAAGCGGGTAAGAGAGAAATGACAAAACATACAAGAAAATTTCTACCATGAGCAGTCGTTGAAATGTCAAAAGAAGGAGGCGGGGGTGATACTAAATCCAGTACTCCTTTATTCCCGTCAAAAGAGGATGACACGTTGTCGGAAGTTAATGGAGGGGGTATATTAACAACTCCTTGAGCTTGTCTTAAATCAGTGGCAATTTGGTTGACTTTTACATCTCCAGCTGCCATTGTAAGTATTTGAAGAATTAGCTACTGAATCGTCTAATAAAGTAGTATTTGCAACAAATCATAAAGTAATGTTAATCTCTTCCCTAAATGGATAACGAGACTACTACCCTGTTCCACATATGAAGCAACAAACTTGATGCAAATAAAACATGTGGAGTGTATGACAAAGTTTAAGAAAGCATGAGCAGCTAATTTATTTAAGGGTGTGTTTGTTTAAAAAAAAAAATCTTACTAGCCATCTTACTCTTACGAGGTGGGCAGACGTTTTGCTTGCTTGCTTTTTTCTTTTGAGTCAGACCAGTTAAGACATATAAGATCTTACTCAGTAAGAGGTGAGGGAGTTGTCTTTGTGCCTCTTACTCGATAAGAGATTAATATAATGTTATATTTATAATAAAGAAAAAGTATTGTTTGATGTTTACATAAGTTAGTTAAATAAATCATTCGGACAATTATACAAAAACAAAGAACATTTTATTTCGTTCAGATGTGGTAGTCAGATTCAGATCTAAAACATCTTAACGAAACAAACACAAGGTAGTTGTAATGTACCTGGAAAGAGGTTTACGAGTTGAGAATGGGAGGGGAATAAGGTAGTGAGGAGAGGGGCTTTCTCCCAGTACCAAACAAGGACGACGGAAAAAACAACAACAACGGTGATGAAGAGGAACCGGGGCAGGTGCTGGTGGTTGTTCTTGCTCCTAGAACGCTCGTACAAGTTCACTCCACCTTTCATCATTTAGTTACTTGTTTGGCAATACCAACAACAACAACAATAATAAGATTAAGATATTGTTGCTGCTGCTGCAAAAAAAACAAACAATATCATACATAAAGAATGAATTAGTTAGTTAGTTAGTGTTTAGATGCGTCAAGGAATTGAAATTACATACCCCCCACGATTTGAATTCACTCGTCTCTAATCAATCAATCAATTTTATTTGACTTGACTTGAATTGAATTGAATTGAATTGAATAATATTGACGTTTTATTGGGTATGATTGAATCCAGAGGATGATCAAGAAGATGACTTTTAATGCATCCTTAATTCCCCTTTAAATTTACTTATTTGCCCCGATCTAAGATTTTATTGGTAAATTGCAAATTTAGTCACCGAAAGAAAAAGTTATGCAAAAACGTCATTAAGGTTTTACTTTTTTTGCAAAACGGCCACCGAGAGCCACTGTACACTAACTCTCGTTGTTTCATTTGTTAAGTCGCATTGCCGTTTAGAGTATTATTGTCATTTCACGGTTCCCGCCTAAACCAATATAACACCCACTGATTATCTCAAAGCCTAATAAACCCGATTGTTAAAAGCCCAATTACAATTTCTGCCCTAAACTTTTCAAATACGCAGTTCAATCTACTAAAAAGTGATTAGGATGGCTCAACCATTTGGGAAAAACCGCGCAAGATCTTCCCCTATCTGTGATCTTCATGAAAGATACAGTATATTTTGGTCACTGTTAATTGAATCGTTTTTTTTTTTTTTTTTTTTTTTATTATTATTATTATTATAATTTCAGTGTGTGTTGATGTTTATTGTTTCTGCACAGAATCAAACCAGAATTCCTTCACTCTCAAAATCATCTACAGTGGAAAATTTACGTCACTATCAAAAAGGGTATATGTTGATCCAGTTACTTTTTACGCATTTAAATCGCTGTTAGATGACATAGGTGTCAACAATGGTGGGGTTTCAGAGTCTCATTATAGGATATCAGGTGAGACATTGGATGATGGGTTGTTACCCTTCAAGAATGGTGACGATGTTATGAACATTTTGAATTTGGTTCCAACATATAGAGAGATAGAGGTTTATGTTGAGGCTAAACGCAAAAGAGACAAAAGAGGCAAAAATCCAAAATAATTGATGAAGTACTTGGTGAGCATTCAACTAGCAAACTTGATGGAACCATTGGTACTAGGTTGTTAACTGACACAGACACTCCTGCTGCTCAACCACCTGTAAGTGTGGTTGCTGGTCCATAACAAGCTGAGCAACAATCCCAAATAATTGATGAAGTACTGGATGAGCCTTCAACTAGCAAACTTGATGGAACCATTGGTACTAGGTTGTTAACTGACACAGATACTCCTGCTGCTCAATCACCTGTAAGTGTGGTTGCTGGTCCATAACAAGCTGAGCAACAATCCCAAATTACGGATGAGGACTTGTTCCAGTTTGTCTCTCCTGTAGATGATGTTGGTATGGAAGAAGACTATACAGACATGGTCGAAGAACTTTAGGGTAAGGGCATGGTCGAAGAACTTTGTAAGTCAAAGTTGATAAGGAACCAGAAACCAAGTTTGTTGCATAGTGGTTCAGCAACTAAAAGGAACATTATTGACTACATTGTACTTTGTGCCTTGAGGTAACACTCTAGTGACGCTATCGTTATGCTGCGATATTTTAGGGTGTTACATGCTCCTCCAAGTCTTTTTCAAGGTCACTCCTTGCCCTCAGGAGGCCAGGGATCACATTGACTGCTTGGTAACACATTGGAGGATTCGTCCATCCAATAAACCCATATGACGGACAACAGTAGAATCGTCGTCCTGGGTTCCTGTTTGTCCAGCTTGTTTTGATTGTTGCTTGTTTCCCACAGTCACAAATCACGACCATTTTTTTTATTAGATAGTGAAAAGTATGTAAAAAAACTTGTGTGAAATAATGTGATCAAACGGTCATATTTAATTCTTGTAAAAACTTAGATTGCAAATTTAGTCCTTATAGCTACAGTGTTATCGTATACATAGTACCCCGAGAAAGTGAAATGACGATAATATCCTCAATGACGTGGCAGTTAACGAGGAAAATAACGAGAGTTACCTCTCAGTGGCCGTTTGGCAAAAAAAATGGTGGCCGTTTGGCAAAAAAAAATGGAACCTTAATAGTGTTTTTGCACGACTTTTTCTCTCGGTGTCTTTTTTGCGCATTTGGACAACGTTAGTGACTAAATTTGCAATTTACCCTTCTTTCTTCTACCACTCATCTTCCAGGTTCTTAGTATTTTTCATTTTATTTATTTTCGGAGTCTTTGTGCGAAAGCTTATGTCGTAAGTGAATAAGACGGCAATTTAGCTTCAATTTTAACAAATATATAGAACATAAAATCATATATAATTCATTTTTTTTTTTTGTGAGATGTAAATATTGAGGTCTGAATATATAGGGAGGTTTACATTTTGAGGCCCACTTAAAATTTTGAGGCACTGAGAGTTGCATGTATCGTTCACCTTTGTATACGGCTCTTTGAGTCAATTATATATATTCCTTTAACTTTTAATAATTTTACCGATAGTCTTTATGGTTCTTAGATTTGCACAACTATGATCAATAACACCATTCAGATATAATTCTTTTGCAAATTTGAGAACCACAAAAACTATCTGGCTAATTATTAAGAGTTAACGACTATACATAAAATTATGATATAACTACAAAAAATATCCAAAATAGAAATATTTACATTGTCATTTTGAACTATTTTTATGTTCTTTTTTAGTTACAGTCAATTAAATTATCTTTGAAATGATAGATATGAAACAATGTTGATGTACAACATAATTATCTTACTATTAAGTGTATATTTCAACAGATTAGTGGAGGTTTAGTAAAAAGGATTTATGATTATCACACTAAAATATTTCAACATATTAGTGGAGGTTTAGTAAAAAAGATTTATGATTATCACACTAAAATATGTAAGGTCTCAAGTTTAATTTATGCTAGATAGTAGATACACGTAATTTCGAAATGCTTACGCCAACCTCCTGGAAAGAAAATGCTATAACTAATTTAAGTTAGGGGCAGTTTGGTTTGAATGTTTATAGCACTAGATTAGGATTTGGTTTAAAAAATAATGTTTGGTAACTTCTACTTGGATTTCCGTACGGGAGTTTCTCCTAAAAATCTTCTTTGCGTAAAACCCAACAATGGGGCCTGGATTTGATCTATTGACAATTAATGCATCCATTTTAATAATTTAAATTTTTTGGCAGCCACACATTTCTTTATATTTAATTGATATATTTATATTTTATTTGTATTTAAATCTTAAATAGTATAAAATATTTAATTATATTAATTATTAAATATTATTTTTTCTCTCTCCTCATTTAATTTAAACTCAAATCCAAATCCTAATCTACAACTTTTCCATCAACCCCAAATCCTAATCTAAACTCATCTACAAACCAAACGGGCCCTTAATATGGCGTTAGGTTCAAATCCAGTAAATTAACCGGACAATTTTATTATTATTATTATTATTATTTTATTATTTATTTATTTATTTATTTATTTTTAATGTTAGAATAAAACAACGTAATGGACCATACAACATACGAGTAATAAGTAGGCGCAAATAATTGAGTGGAACGTGAGGGCCACATTGTTGGCCAACTACAACATAAATTGCATAAGCCTAGCTCTAACAACTTTAGTAATCTCATCATAGTTTTTAGAGTAAATTACATGGTTGGTCCCTGTGGTTTATACAAAGTAACAAGTTTCGTCCCTCTCTTTTAAAAGTTGCATGGTTAGTCCCTAAGTGCGTAAACAAATAACACCACAGGTCCCTTGGTTTAACTGGTGTTAACTAGGTTAGTTAAAATTTACAAGTTAGCCCCCTTTGGTTAAATAGCGCTGCATCGTTAATCCTTTGGCTAAATAGCGCTGCATCGTTAATCCTTTTAACGTTTTCGCCCGTTTTTGTCCGTTTTTTTTACGTTTTCGCCCGTTTTGTCCCTTTTTTTTTTTGTTTTCGCCCGTTTTTGTCCGTTTTTTTTACGTTTTCGCCCGTTTTTGTCCGTTTTTTTTACGTTTTTGTCCGTTTTTTTTTGTTTTCGCCCGTTTTTTTTACGTTTTCGCCCGTTTTTGTCCGTTTTTTTTTTTGTTTTAGCCCGTTTTTGTCCGTTTTTTTTGTTTTCGCCCATTTTTGTCCGTTTTTTTTTACGTTTTTGCCCGTTTTTTTTGTTTTCGCCCGTTTTTTTTTGTTTTCGCCCGTTTTTGTCCATTTTTTTTACGTTTTCGCCCGTTTTTGTACGTTTTTTTTGTTTTCGCCCGTTTTTTTTGTTTTCGCCCGTTTTTGTCCCTTTTTTTTTTGTTTTAGCCCGTTTTTGTCCCTTTTTTTTGTTTTCGCCCGTTTTTGTCCGTTTTTTTTTACGTTTTCGCCCGTTTTTGTCCGTTTTTTTTTGTTTTCGCCCGTTTTTGTCCTTTTTTTTTACGTTTTCGCCCGTTTTTGTCCGTTTTTTTTTTGTTTTCGATAAAAAAATTGGGGTAAAAAAAATTTTCTAAAATATATTTTTCGAAAAATATATTTTAGAAAAAATATTTTAGAAAAAATTTTTTTTACCCAATTTTTTTTTCGAAAAATATATTTTAGAAACTTTTTTTTACCCAATTTTTTTTTCGAAAAATATATTTTAGAAACTTTTTTTTACCCAATTTTTTTTTTCGAAAAATATATTTTAGAAACTTTTTTTTACCCAATTTTTTTTTCGAAAATATTTTTTTCGATGATTATTTAAAAAAAATTCAAAATTATATTTAGACAAAAGACGGACGAAAACGTAAAAAAAATGGACAAAAACGGGCGAAAACGTAAACAAATGGACAAAAACGGATGAAAACGTAAAAAAACGTAAAAAAAAGGACAAAAACGGGCGAAAACGTAAAAAAAAGGGACAAAAACGTATGAAAATGAAAGAAAATGGGCGAAAACGTAAAAAAATGGACAAAAACGGGCGAAAACGTAAAAAAACGGACAAAAACGGGCGAAAACGTAAAAAAAACGGACAAAAACGGGCGAAAACAAAAAAAAACGGACAAAAACGGGCTAAAACAAAAAAAACGGACAAAAACGAACGGGCGAAAACATAAAAAAATGGACAAAAACGAGCGAAAACAAAAAAAAAACGGGCGAAAACAAAAAAAAAACGGACAAAAACGGGCGAAAACGTAAAAAAAAATGGACAAAAACGGGCGAAAACAAAAAAAACAGACAAAAACGGGCGAAAACGTAAAAAAAAACGGACAAAAACGGGGCGAAAACAAAAAAAACGGACAAAAACGGGCTAAAACAAAAAAAAAACGGACAAAAACGGGCGAAAACGTAAAAAAAAACGGACAAAAGCGGGCGAAAACAAAAAAAAACGGACAAAAACGGGCGAAAACGTAAAAAAAACGGGCGAAAACAAAAAAAAAACGGACAAAAACGGGAGAAAACGTAAAAAAAACGGACAAAAGCGGGCGGAAAAAAAAACGGGCGAAAACAAAAAAAAACGGACAAAAACTGGCGAAAACGTAAAAAAAACGGACAAAAAAAAATGGACGAAAACAAAAAAAAACAGACAAAAACGTAAAAAAAACGGACAAAAACGGGCGAAAACAAAAAAAAATGGACAAAAACGGGCGAAAACAAAAAAAAAAGGGACAAAAACGGGCGTAAACGTAAAAAAAAACGGACAAAAACGGGCGAAAACAAAAAAAACGGACAAAAACAGGCGAAAACAAAAAAAAAAAACGGACGAAAACGGGCGAAAACGTAAAAAAAACGGACAAAAACCGGCGAAAACGTTAAAAGGATTAACGATGCAGCGCTATTTAGCCAAAGGATTAACGATGCAGCGCTATTTAACCAAAGGATTAACAATGCAGCGCTATTTAACCAAAGGGGGGCTAACTTGTAAATTTTAACTAACCTAGTTAACACCAGTTAAACCAAGGGACCTGTGGTGTTATTTGTTTACGCACTTAGGGACTAACCATGCAACTTTTAAAAGAGAGGGACGAAACTTGTTACTTTGTATAAACCACAGGGACCAACCATGTAATTTACTCTAGTTTTTATGTAACTTCAGGTTTTATTGCATAATGTTTTCAAGTGTTTGGTCAAAACAACGAATGTAAACCCACATGAGAAAAGGAAGTGACCAAATTTTATACTTTTTCAAATTAACTTGGTTTGACAAAGCATGGTCTATACATTTTGTTCCCAACTAAAAGCAACAGGGCTCCTAACTTGATTCTCAACATTTTTCCAAGTTATAGACCCAAAAGCACTATCATGTCTCATTCTATTCATTCCCTTCTTCGACACAAATGTAACCGTATATCGCAGCCTACGTCCCACATTCTTGAAAATAAGCCTTTTCGGTTTCACATCAACTTCAACACCTTCAGGTGCTTCCACTGCCACATCATACACGTCTCCCGCTGACCCAACGTTAGTCAACCTACGAGTGTATCTCACTACTCTTGATTTCCCAAAAACTATAGAGAACGACGGGTAGTTCAATTGACCCGGGTCCCTAAATTTCCTGGTACAGTTGACATCTGGGCGGTTCACTATAGCTTTTACTTGCTTCATGGTGTAGTCCAGTGAGCACACGAATGCAATGTAATCATGCGTTGATATATCATAAACAAGCCCAGGTGAGATCGCCTTGTGTGGGTCAACATGACCCGCTCCATGGGCAAAAGGTGTTGAAAGTTGGCCTCCTGCTGCATCACCTAGAGACGAGTTGGTGTTGTCCATGATATAGGCAGTGGTCATGAGAGCCGACTTGATGGCACTTGGACTCCATTTCGGATGTGCTGCTTTTAGCAAAGCCGCTAGGCCACTAATATGTGGGCAGGACATGGACGTACCTGTAATAAAAACACATTTGTTAATTACTTAAACAACCAATTGGAAGTATGTTATCGATTAATCACCTCGTATGAAATTTACCTGACATAATGTTATATGGTGTTTTCCGTGTATCAACTTTTAGCCCACTAGGTCCGCTAGCACCAGACCATCCAGCCAAGATGTTGACTCCGGGCCCAATCACATCCGGCTTCAATATCTCTGGTGTCACTTCATTAGGTCCCCTTGAGCTAAAAGCCGCCACCACGGGTGATGGCTTCACCCCCAACACCGTCCCACCAAAGCTAAGTATTGTGGTCGGTTTTGCTTCTGCTTTTAAGTACTCTCTAATCTCGTCCCCAACCTTTCTCCCCACCGCAATTGCAGGTAACAAATGACTGTCCGCCACCAATTCTTCTCCACTGGCTGCGTTGTTAGCCAATATCATCCCAATCCCACCAGCTTCTTTCACCACCACACCCTTTTCCACACGTGGGTTAATTCCCCTATCGCACAAAACAACCTTACCTCGTGCAAGTTCAGGGTCAAGTGAGCCGGGTAAGCACAAATTACCTGAACTATTATACCGCCGCTTAGCGATATGATACACCAACTCCACTGGCCTATCTCCCAAGCCTTTCCCACTATACAACGACACACCCGTGACCTTTTTACCATTCCCAAGGAGAGCATAGGCAGGGAAATTACGGTCTAGAGTCCCTGCACCAACAGTCATTATCCAAGGAGCAACATTGGCAAGAGACGACTTCACAGGCCCCGCATTTCCAGCTGAACACGACACGAACACACCCTTTTCCATGGCCTTAAACGCACCAACCGCAACTGTGTCACGATAGTAAGGACCAGAACCACCACCAAGGGACATAGATAAGACATCAACACCATCTTGGATAGCTTTGTCCATAGCAGCAAGGATATCTGAACCAAAACAACCCAATTTCCAACATACTTTGTAACTAGCAACCCTTGCATGGACAGCCATTCCACGAGCCGTGCCGCTAGCGTAACCAAACAGACTGGCGTTGGCCACTTGACCACCTGCAGCCGTGGTCGATGTATGTGTCCCGTGACCTTCAGTGTCACGGGGTGATGGATCATTCTCATTAATAAACTCACCTGCTTAATTTCACAACAATAATTCATTAATCACATTCCTTCAATTCTATATCTACATATAAATAAGAATGGCCTAGCTAGTTTCAAATTTTTTTAGTAACCAAAATTCTCAACCTTTTTGCCAGACTAATCAACGAGATTTGAATCCACCACTACACAGACTCAAACCAGACTCTTATTACCAACTCTTTATGTTTATCATTAAATTCAACAAGCTACCTTTATTTTTTGTTGCCATAAATGGTAAAAGCTAAAAATAGTAGTACTATATATGCTAATAAAACAAAAGTATTTACACCAAATTAAATGGTAACACATGCAATTAATGATAAAAATAAATTTTGCTACATAACTTAAAGTGGTGCAATAAGTATATACCAATCTTGGTTGCAGCCATACGAAATCCATTGTAGAACTTGCGAGCACCAATGAGTTTCTTATTACAAACTTTATTTGCATCAAAATCTTTGTGTTGTTCACACTCACCATGCCACCTGGCAGGCACAGGTGGCATCCCTGAGTCATCAAAGCTTTTCAACTCAGGCCAAACACCTGTGTCAAGCACACCAATGATGACATCACTGCTAGGAGTCTGTTGTTGATCACCTTTAGAAGAAAAGAATCTTGTTTCATCGTCAATTCCTAGAAACTGAGGAGTACGAGTGGTGTGAAGGTGATAGAGAGTGTCCTCGTAAACACCGAGGACAGAAAGTGAGTCTCTAAGGGACTGAGCATGTTGAGGGTCTAAGGAGGCTGCGTAGCCGTTGTAGACAGTGGTGTAGGAGTAGAGAAGGTCTGCATGGGTGGCTGAGGACACAAGGGATTGAAGGTGACTCAAGTGGTTTTGTTCTTGTTCTTGTTCTTGTTTGTGTTCATGGTTCATTTGGATAATGTAGGTTTGTTTGGTGGTTGCAGTGCATGGATGGCCATGGAGGATGGCTGCTGCTGTTAGCACTAAGCAACACATGAGCCATGGTTCCATTTGTTAAAAAAAATGTTAAAAGTTGTTGGGAGATTGAGAATGTGAGAGAGTTATATAAATATACAAAAAGTGAATGGAATATATGGTTATCAAGCACTAGGATAGGAGTGACGCATTTTTTTTTTTAATTATTTGTCTTCTTCTCATAATCCTTTTACATTAATCTTATTAAAAGAGTTGATTCGTACACCATTTTTTTTTATTATTTTATCACAATCAGTGCATCACAGTGTTATACTGTGTATTCTCTGTACATTACAATATTGTACAAAATGATGTAATAATTAAAAAATGTGATGTGTGAATCACCTCCCCTTAAATAAATCCTCATCTGATACAAACATTTCAACAAGATAAACATGACATATATGGTTTTTTTCGATTTTGTATGTGTTAAACAAACATTTAATTTATTTTAACATTTTATTAAAACGACTAGTGTATTAACTCTATTGCTATCTTTTCATATTTATTTTGACATTGATTATGAAATATGGATGACCATATATGATTCATGAGCATTAGCTCTCGTAACATGCCAATCTTTTTTTTAAAGTGTCATGTTATGTCACGTATGCTTTAACATCAATATAATTCACGCCATTAAAATACCCTTTCGCATTAACACCTATGTTTGAGACCCACTATTTATTTTATGTTCTAGGATTTTTTAAAGCAATTAAATTCATTCATTAAATACAAAAATTACATTAAATAGAGTTACATTACATAAGAATAGCATATTAAATTTTTAAAAAGTCGCATTTTTTCATACTTTACTTTAAGTATTTTCAAATTTTGTAAGTTAGAACAAATATTTATAAAGTTTAAAACTAAAAAAGAAAAAAAAATGTAAAAAGTTGAAAATAAAAGTCGTCTTCTTCCTCCACCCCTTTGTAAACGACACACATTCGAATCACATACGCATAACACATTACTCCGTTCGTCCCACAATATAAGTTTTGTTTGACATTTTTAAATCCTTTTTTTTTCAACCTTGATCGTAAAAAATTTTGTTTATATTATATAATACTTAATAAAATTATAACAAAAAAAATACATTTAAAACCCGATCCAAATATATTTTGGCATGTTTTTGTCGGTTTTTGGCCGAACCGGACCGAGCCGAACCGACCCGAAACCGAAATCATGTAAAACCTGAAACCGAAACCGAACCGACGGGCCGTCGGTCCGATTTGGTTTTTGTCGGTTTCGTCGATCCGGTTCGACTTTGAACCTTCGGTGCTTAGCCCTAATTATATAACATGAAAAAAAGATAATGTCAAAGTTAAAGAAGAAAAGCTTCAAAAGTTTAAAACAAAAATTATATTTTATAACGGATGAAGTATTTAATTATAAAAAAAAAAATAAAAAAAAATGAAAATGTTTGACGCACGCCAATAAGATAGCGTCACTTATGACACCACCCTGGCATGTGTCATGACGCTGCTATAACACTAGCCACGTAGGCTTGACGCAACCTTACACCATGATACTTAAATAATTTTGCTTGTTATTAGACGTGTTGAAAATGGTGTAAGTACTTTATGCGACTATCGAGAAGTTTAGTCGGTTCAGAAAAGATGGTGAAAATGTATTCTTTGATTCACAATATCAACCCAGGCATCCAACTTTTTCAAAATGTAACGCATACTTATGTTTTCTTGCCACTTGACAAACAATTACAAACCAACAATAGTTAAAAGTTAAAAAGCCTATTTTCTAAAAACCAGTTATTGGTATTTAAAAAGTTGATACATACCCTTATTTTGTTTTTCTTTTCAAAACATAGATATCATAAATATCACTTGAATTATATGATAGTGCATAGAAAAGGACAAGACCATCTCACATGTTTCATCACAATTAAGTTATTCGTACACAAGGATTTTTTATTTTATTTTATTTTATTTTAGACAAACGTAAGATTCATACAAATCACTAAGCGAGGTAAGTTTTTAAGGAAAGTAAACATCCCAATTAAACTTTGAAGTGATAGAAAGCGCATAACGAGTAACCAAATAAGCTACTCGATTATTTTCTTGATATCATCATTATCATAGTAATTATCTATCTATACTACTTAATTTTTGAGTTTCATGTCACAAATTTGAGTCGTAATGATTTAAATATCTAATAAGTATTTGAATGTGAATGTATTTTAAAAAGCAAACACCTATGCTATTTATTTTTGAGTTTCATGTCATAAATTTGAGTTTTAGTTATTTTTGGAAGGCGAGGAACGAGCTAAGATTCTCTAACAAGTCGGTGTGTGCTAGCGACATTCTGAGTGAGGTTAAGGCTGTGGGTTTTTTATGGTTCTCTAACAGAGGTAGGCTTAAGTCTATTTCTTGGGATAATTGGTGTAAATTTTGTTTCATGTAAGTAGTTTCTTTTTGGTTTGGGGGCCCTGTTTTTGGGGTTGCTCGTTTTGGTTTTAATGAAAGTTATAGTTCAAAAAAAAAAATGATTTAATAAATATCTAATAAGTATTTGATTGTGAAGATATTTGAAGAAGCAAAATATTCAATCATCACTTCTACATATTAGCTCATAAACACCCTTAAGAATTAAATCTATAATAAAATTTATATATCTATATAACAATAAGAATTAAATATATTTATAAAATGTTTTGTTTTCGAGTAATCTATTAGAACACCGTGTATAATATATTCTTAAGTGAATATAGGTTGTTAAAGTTTAATTTTTTATTACAAATGTGATAATACATGCATCGCACAAATATGCATGACTAAAAGCGATGTTAAAAGATTTTCTACTTATAATTAGAATAAATTGTCATAAATTCACATGTCCACATTAAAAGTGTCATTTTTGTGTGAGAGTTTAGTAAAACAAACGATGAACTTATATATATAAAAAATATGAAAATACATATAAAACGAGGAAGTGTTTAGCCTACAAGTATGTATGATTATCCTATTTCAGTGACAATAGTGTTTTCATTTTTGTGAAAACTAAATTGCATCCCTAAAATATGAAAATTTAAATATTTAAGAATGATATTTCTTTTTATTGTTTGATCTATTTAGCTTATTTGCTTTGCATCATTGACAATTCTATTTGAAAAGAAACAATGATCTTGTTTTTTTATGATAATAAAAAAGAGTAAAACTTGACTCAAAGAATGATTATAAGTAGATTATATGTAGATATGTACAAAAAGAGAGCTTGGCAAATATGCACACATCAAAAGTGGATCATATAATTGGTTGCATTCACATAACAACAATGCACAAATTAACTACTACTCCATAAAGAGCAAAAAAAATGCAATACAACCAACATGAATCAAAACCAGAATCAATGCATAACAATAAAATTCAAATCAGATTGGCAAAGAAATGGTTGTCTATAATCCTAATTTCTGCAAAATGGACATGCCACAAACAACGACTACCGAATATATGCACGAGTCCATGAAGAAAGCACTTAAACCAGTTTTCAACAAAATGCCCCACTCGAAAGGTGAAGAACCTAGACGATTATTGGGTAAATCAGCTTCACTTGTTGCCTCTTGTTGTATGAATTTCAAAAGAAGAGGCCCAATGGTAATTGTGATATTAACTAGCAAAAGTAGAACAAGTGGTCTCGATAGTATGATGCTCCTTATAATGTAGCTTCCTAGAATTGGGAAACCCATATGTGATAGTAAGGCCACAATACCAGCAAAAAAAGAACACTTGCGTCGGGTATCCTCTGAAACTAAAATGGCCGAACGTAGTTCATTAGGGCTCACAATCTTGTAGAGATAGATTTTCAAGTCAGATGATGTTGCGGACGCTCTAGTTTTAGCTGAATTTGATTTCCGTAACGTTGGTTGAGAAATTTCCCTCTTGTTTGCATCTGCAATATGATAATTTACAAACTACATCTATCTGATAATGTATAAAAATTGGTTACACTGAAACGCTAACATTTTTTCAACGATGGTTAAGGTCATTAAGCATGATATAGCACAAACAACAAATGGAATGAAATTGCTTAGCTAAAATACCTGCGTCCATGTGGGTAGGAAGGATTTCATCGGTAAGGGAGGGTGGGCACGATGCATTAGAAGAATGACCTCCTACAAGTGATGTAGAACTAGGAGGAGCACGTCCGCCGGTTATTAGAGCCAAACGATCTGATCCTTTCTCAACAATTCGTCGGCGTCGAGCGCTTGGATTGTTCGCGTCACTTGCCATTTCCAAACACTTTGTTCCAGCTAGCTACAACAAAAATAACAACGGTTAAATTCAAAATATAGATATATTATAACATTGATTAACACCCAACAAAATCTCGTTAATCACTTTGGATGTTCATCACCAAAATGTATTGCCTTTAGTTTACCCTTTTAGATGATCTTTAAACCAATGTAAAGGTGATAAATTGGACTATATTACAATGTCGACATACAAACAACGCTATAAATGTATGAAAATTAAAAAAATCTTAATCAAGGGTTTGAAGACATATATAGTCCGATTTCTTCACAACCATAAACTCTAGTTTTTTTTTTTTTTTTTTTTTTTTTTTTTTTTTTTTTTTTTTTTTTTGCGAAATGTGTTTTGATCCTAAAAATGAGGATTATTAGTTAACAACAATTGAAGACACGTATTAATTTAAGTTACACTCGGTCAAACTAATAATTGTATCCCGATTTGCAAAATTGGTCCCAATAAATTACGGGCAGTATTATTTCTATTTTTTATTCTAATTGCCAATAATAGCTTTACAATAAAATCATAATTCAACTTAACTGTGAAGAAGAACATATTCTACCAACTTGAAACAATTAGGAAAAAAAAAAAAAAAAAAAAATCTCATTTTGATATAGTACACATCTTCATTCAAATTGAGTAGACAATTATTAAAAAAAAACTGGTTTTGGTACGTAAAAAATTAATAAAAATATAAATATTTTTGAAATTTGATAGTGTATGAGGTGAAATCGATCTTGTGAATGTAGCCAAATTTTGTGATTGATGAGTAAACCATAAGTTTTAAATTTTGGATGTACGTTAATGGAGAAAGTGACATGATGATTTGTTTATATGTGAGCATGACAACGAGTGTTGGTTCACATGTGACCGAATCTTGACCCTCATTTTTTTAACTTTTTATCTAATTCAAAAATAATGTGCTCCAGTGCACTATAATGATTTCGTTTTTTTTTTTTCTTACACACCTTACTTGGATTATACATCTTAAACATGTGAATTGTCATAGGAGGTAAAGAGATAAGCATGCATCAAGATTACTAGCTACAATGTATGCATAAAATCATCCAAGTGCTTCAATATACTACTAGTCACCATACCTCTGAAATTCCCACTCACTATCATATGGGCAAACCACAAACATACTAAAGTATTTTAATTAAGGCACAATTCTAACATTATTTAAACTAAAGCTGACAATTTGTCATACCAACAATGGACACATATAGTGGAAGCCAGAAACCATGCTTGTATACTTTGCATACCTCTATTTATTTGTTATCCAGATAATATAATATAATAAATGGACATATCAACAAGTGTCATTTCACTTTTGTAGGTAATAAAAAGTTAGAACAAAACAAAATACACGTAAGAAGTATTTCGTTGTTGGTTGTAGCTAAAAACATAAAAATAGAATTAAGCACATGGGCAAGTATATGTACTTAAAGACCCCCATTTTTTTTTATTATTATTTTTTAATTTTATCTACAGATAGAAAGAGAAAATAAAAAAAGTGTTTATTATTATTATTTTCTTTTGCCACATATGTCTGCGGCAAAAGGAAATTAAAGAAGTTCGTTTATTTATTTTTAAACATAAGACCTAAAAATCGCTTTTTTTCTTTTCAATTTTATAGATTTCTTTTTGTCTGATTATCATTTATTGGTTATTCTATATTAAGATACTTTTAATCCACCTCTTCTCTCATATACATGATTTTACAGCTCATACATAAAATATCTTAAATAAATAAACACAACCTAAGAGTTTAGAAAATAAATGAGATTTTAGTTATTTATGTTTTTTTTTTCTTGTAAAACAAATATTTAAAACAAAACACTAGAAGTTTATACTTTGTAACTAATGAAGTACGTACTCGAAGTATTTGATTGACCAATAAATTTTAAAAATATCACTGATGTGTTAGGACTCAATAATGCGACCCAACAATAAAATTCCCAATTATACACCTCACATGTATCACATGCAATTCCTTTTTGGCGCAAACAACCCTATTGTCGACATAATTTATCCAGTTTATGTTTATATAACAACAGACTCAAACCATGTGAATAAGTCGATTGAAACTTACAATTACTAAAAAGAAAAAAGCTAATTGCATTTTTATGCATCTCACTTGTCACGTTTTGGCTACACAAAACTTTATGTGGGGTATTATAATTTTTTTTCTTTTTGCTATATCATACGTTTGAATTTCTTCATCTTGGTGTATCATATACCAATTATGTGTATCCTTTTTATCATTTTACCCCTACCCCAATTAATTTAAGTGTGTAAATAGTAAAGGTATAATGGTCAAGTAGTATACACAATTGGTCTATAATACACCAAAAATACAAAATTTATATACATAATACAACAAAAACAAAAACAAAATAATACCCCGCACAAAGTTAAAAAAGAAAATGAGAAATGCTAGGGCCACAAAGAAAGTCGCACAAAAAAATCTCAAACTGGTGTGGCAGAGACTGATTGGTTCAGTAAGAGAGAGGAGAAAAACTGTTACACAGTACACAGATAAAACGCTGACACATCAGCTTGTGGATGTTTTTGTGGGAGTTTCTTTGTGCGTCTAGCATACCTCAAACAAAATATTGAGTTACAAAGGTATAAAATAGAAAGAAACATATTTTGGTTTTTATCAACATGGACAAAGTGAGCCCAAATGAAAGAAGAAAGCCCAGCCCAGCCCATATGTTTACATTGAATGATAGTAACTAACAGATGAATGAAGAAAGAAGAAATTTGGGATAATCCTCTCTTTCTATCTGCTGTATCAGTGTAACTAGCAACCAATAAAGGTATGAACTTGTTCTTGTTGTTGTTGTTCATTTTTATTTTATTTATGCTACTTATATTATTATGTACTTTGTTGGTTGGCTGGATGTTTTGGCTTGAAAACCTAGGAGTAAGTTTGTCTGTCTGTCGGTTAGACGGTTAATGTTAAGGTAACTATAGTAGTACTAGTATATGTTAGTGGATATAAAATGTTTATTGGTAATTTGGATTTGCAGCACAGATATGATGGAGGGTTCGGGTTCGGGTTCGAATAGGGGGGAAGAAGCAAAAACATGGGATGAAATGTATTCCATTGATTTGATGCCTTCTGAGTTGTTCCTTAAATTTAGGGAACAAATTCATGGCTATCGTCTCGGCCTTAACTTGGAGGTACACTCTTTCGCCAATTTATATGTCGACTTGGGACTACTATTATGCTGCTTTCAATTAGTAAAACCTTATTCTGTTTCGCCGTATTTAGGGAACTCGGCACCTGTTAGAATTACATTCTGTTGTTGGTATAATAATGTATTGAAACTATGATTGTGATTCACCAGTTCTACAATGCCCCGGTGAACGAGTGCCAGGCAAAGCTGGTTCTGAAGCCTTTATCAGATGACAGAAGGTGGAAATTCATATACGAGCCTTTACATCATGATGTACGCCTTGTTTCCAAGAAGATCCCTCTTACTAAATTCCTTAATCTCCAGGTTTGTTTATCTACTTGCACGTTATCCATCTCAATCTCCTAACACATGCGACACAACAAAAGTACTCATTTTTAACCCATTTAGATATAACAAAAGTTGGAAAAACGCAGGTAGGAATAGGTCACAGTTTTCAGATGCATGCCACTGGTTGGAAATGGAAGCTTACAACTTGTTTAGGTGGAGACGGTGTGTCTCGAATCCGCAACAAGACATCCCTTGCTTTGTCTCCTGGTGTCGATATGCGTTTTGGATGGAGGGCTGACTACGTTCTTCCTGAATTTACAGGGCAAGTTTACATTCTCTATAAAACGCTTAACATGGTTTTCACTATAAATGTCATTTTTATAATTAAAGTTGAATATTTAGCCCTCAATTATGAGTGTTTTTTTTATGGCATTGACAGGGCTGTGGGGACTGGTGAAGCATTGTTTAACATGAACTCTGGTCGATTAGAAGCATCACTCGACCGAATCGAAACCATTTTGACCCATACTTCTAATTTGCCCACAAAGGATCAGGAAGTATCATCAAGTGTATCATCTCCTTAAGTGGTAGTCTTGTATAGCGTTTAACGGTTACTCTGAATCCTGTAATTATGCTCCATTATGGTTACTCGTTGAACTTGATGCCGTGTCTTCTTTACAACAAACATATACTTTTGTGCAGGCATTAGGCATTACTTGACGAGTTTTTTTTTTTTTTTTTATGTACTAAATATCGGTTACTGAATGCAATATCTTTAGATATGTATTAATCCTTAATTTTATGAGAACTATTTGAGAGACAAATTGAAGTCAGAAATAACCAAATATGTGATTATCAGTTTTACTCGAGTCATATGAGAAAAATGTTGCAAGAGTAAAACAAATGGAGAAGTAAAATACCATTGTAAGGTAACTATATAGAGGTTACATATCTTTGCTCTAAAAACTGAAATAAACTTTAATGAAAACCAATTAACCAGTCATAAAATATAGACGTTAAACATGGGAGTATGGGACCCCTTTTCAATCCTTAACGGCTAAATTTTCCTATGTATAAATTCAAAATCCTCAAACCACAATTCATAAAAAAATTTCCATCTAAAATGGCTTCTTCTTCTTCTTCTTCTGATTCTCGTTGTTCGTCTTGTCCATATGTTATTCTTGTATGCCTTAATTTCAGTCTCTTCGTTCTCTCTGCCGTTTCTTTAGCACCGACAATTATCATCAAATCGCAACCAACATCAGTGGGTTGGGCACTAGTCATGGTTTCTTCTATCTCCATTTTTTCATCTTTTCTCGGGTTCTACTCTCGACTCACTCATTTTTGCTTTGTTACTCATGTCACCCTCCTCTTCACCTCGTTGACCGCTCAATTTCTTGCCATTTTAACACTTTATACAAAGGAAAAATCCACCCTTTCGTTGCTGAAATCTCCAAGAGACCCGAGAGAAGCAATGGCTTTGGTGCGGTTGGAATGTGGGGTCTTTATTGTGATGTTTGTGATGCAGATATGTGTTTTGTGTTTAAGTTATGGTGCAAATTGGGGTCGGGTGACAGAATATGAACCGGAGATGAAGACTAGTAGGGTGGCCGAGGAATCCATGAAAGGGAAAGAATTGGAGAAGATTAAAACTGATATTGAAGTCTAAAAGGGTTTACGGATTATTTGATTGCGAAAAATTCTAGTTTAAATGTGTACAAGTTAAGACACCATGTTCTAAAACATACATTTTTACAACATATAATTGTTCTTTCATTTGTTGAATTATTCTTTAACATTTGTTGAAGCTTTTTAATCCTAATAATCTATCTTTTGTCCTTTAGTAATGAGATCAAGAACTCCATTTGTGGCCGGCAAACAATTTTGTGTTATCTGACTATGTTTGAGTGAAGTGCCAAAGAGGAAAGCATGGCATCTTTTTCTTGTACAAAATGTTAGATTCCAAATTACTTTTTCTTGTACAAAATGTTGCACCTAACAAAATTACTAATAAATACAGTAACAGAAAATGAAATGTTAAAAGTCTTTAATATAGATGCATCCAAGACATGCTAGTCACATTAATATATAGGGATGGTAACAAGAAGGAAGGAAAAGTGGTGGTCAAAAACCATCCACATGACATGACATCCAACAAATGAAAGCAAATCAAATTATTTATTGGTTATTATTTGGTCATTTCATTTGTGTTCACTACCTATTCCTTTGGACATCACTCTTCCAACACCAACAATTATTTCAACTTCCATAACCACCCCATCAATCCATGTGGCATTTTTGTAATTATCCAAGTAACTAAATAAACATATCATCATGTTAGAACACATTACATAAAAGCACTTTCTTTCACATTACTCATTTCCAGCAAAGGAAACCAAAAATGTGTTTCAAGATTTGCTTGTGTTCCAATTTAGACCATTTTCGCCCACACTTTCTTTCTTAAGGACCACCTTTGTAGGTAGGTAATTATGTTAAGCAAGTGTGTGATGTTAGGCACATAATATATTATTATGTCTTTTTTTTTTAAGTGTTTTTCTTGTATTTTAATCTAAACCAGCTAGCAACAACACCACAATTTAATACTTTTCTTAATGCTTGTGTGTTTGTCTCATCTTTTATCCCTCATTACATCATCTTTCTCAATAATTGCACCTTAAAAAAGATTAAGAATTTATGTTCTTTACGTATCCGAGTTAAGGGATATATCAATACCATACCTTAGGATTGGAGCGAAAGGTAAAAGCTTTGATGACGACAATCGGAATCCACAAACCGGGCTTCATCAAGGCTCCTTCTTGCTATGGAGCCAGGAACCATCAAAGAAATTTTAATCCATGTATGATCACAATGTGAGTGAGTTTTCTGTATCGCATATTTACGCTTTGTATCAATGAGTTTCCTCTGATTGTTTCTATACAGGACACTGAATTCAGGGTCTTCACAAGAAATAAAGAAACAAGAATTATCGATACAGAATCATAAAAACTCACAACTTACAAGTCAGACCCATCTTCAGTTTGACCGTCTGCAACAGGTTGAGGCTGATCAAGTATTTACGCAAACCAAGAAATATGAGTTTGGTCAGTTTGTAGCACGTGAAGCTGTGCTTGATGAGGAATATTGGGTAAGTGTTCGCAAATTTTCTAAAGGATCAGTGGTCAATCTATCTCTCAATACCTTGGCTAAGTTGTTCTGGCATATGTTATTTGGTTTTGTGGCAGACAGCAGCATGGCTGCGCGCAGAGACCCATTGGGAAGATAGGAGAGATGATAGGTATGTGCAGTCCGCGTGTTTTAATCAATGATCATATTAACTCATTTAGAGTATTTTCATATTCCAAAGATCCAACCAACAAAATACTCTCCCATTTCAGATGAAATTTGGTAAAAATAAGCAAAATAGTGAAAATACACAGTAGCGTGCAGAACTGCAGATACCTAATAGGCTAATATAACAAGTTCACAAGCATGGTTTTTCTCATACTATATGGATCAGATGCAACTTAACGACTTAAGATGCTGACTACAGAAACAGGAGTCAAAAGCAATGAAAGCAACTAATGCTTAATTTTTTTGATTAATACAGATTTGCCGATAGCTTCAGAAGGAAATTTACTGAGCAGGTAGGATCCTTATGGCATATTCTTTTGCTCCCAACATGGATTATTAAGTATAATTCCTTCTCAATGATCCGTCTATTTCCACTTGATTAGGAGTTCAATGCGTTAAAACGGCAGTCTGGAAACAAAATTGGACAAAAAAATTCATGCATTGTCACGGTATAACTCATGTAATTTTGCTGCCTATTTCATTCTGCATTTAGCTTATATTTCCATACAAGCGGAAAAAATGAATTTTACATAATGGCAAACTCTTGTCAACATGGTTAGGTAAAGAAAGAACATGGGGGTGAGAGACATACAGTACTCAAGAGTGTAGTTGGAACCCTTGATGTCAGCATTCGCCCCTTCTTGCATGGGGAAACCTTTCCTGGGGTAAATCTCATCATTTTGCTACAAATTAGAACTGTAGATGACGATGATCTTAACAGGCATTACTGAATTTCAGGAAATAAGTAAAGCACCAATTTTCTACACCGGAGAGAGAAAAGATCCCAAAAACCGATATGGGTACATTGCAAACTTATGTGTAGCTAAATCAGCACGTCGTCAGAGTATTGCAAGAAACATGTTACATTTTGCCATTGAGTCTGCTATATCAGATGGTGACATTTCATTATCTACAGCACTAGGATACTAATTTATTTATGCTTGGTAAAAAAACATACGACTAATGGTTTGATTTATGAATGGCAGGTGTTGAACAAGTTTATGTGCATGTACACAGGAACAACATAGCTGCACAGGAACTGTACCAAAAGATAGGATTCAAGGTAGTTGACCTTGCTAGCCCTCAATTGTCAAAAGATAAAATGTACTTACTATGCTACAGAGCATAAAACATCAACATATGTTGTAAATTCTTGTATCATAAGAAAGAAAGAACCCAATGACCCACAACTAGAAAAATGTCACATTGACTATTCTAAAAATTGTACATCACTTTACATAGTTCAAACAGATGAATAGTTATTCCGATTGGCAACAAAGTTCATCTTTTTACTCTTGTATCAGCATTATGAACACTCAGTTAATACAGTATATATCTTTTTGTTCGTGACATCTCATATAAAAGCGTGAAACATTCTGTTTACCTTACTAAACTCTGCCCACATATTCTTATCACCTCCATTTCATCTAATAATTTTCTCATTCGTGTCACATCCTCCCATCTACCAGCTTCAGCGTAGATATTAATCATAATAACATAAAAACTAACATTTTGGGGGTTCAACTGGTAAAGCCTGCGTGCCACACGTTGTGCTAGTTCAATGTTTCCATGGATTCTGCAGGCACTAAGCAAAGCTCCCCAAACATCAGCATCTGGCTCAATTGGCATATTCTCAATGAATTCATAAGCCTCCAGCAATTTACCATCACGGCCAAGAAGATCAACCATAGAAGTACAATGCTCCATGCTAGGAACGATCAAATAGTCCTCAGACATGCTTCTAAAATGCTTTCTCCCCTCTTCTACAAAACCTGAATGCCTGCACGCTGTCAGCACAGCAATGAATGTAAAGCTGTTTGGTCTAATTCCTTCCTCTCTCATCTTTGAGAAGAGCATGATAGCTTCTTTCCCAAGTCCGTGAGAAGCATACGCCCCAATAATCGAAGTATATGATACCACACTTCTATAATGCAAACCATTAAAGACGTTTGTAGCCAGGTCTATACTCCCACACTTCGAGTACATATCTATAAGAGCATTTGTAATAGCAACATTGGACTCCAAAGCCCTTTCTTTCACTAGCTCGTGTACCCATTTACCAGCATCCAGTGCTCCTATTCCAGCACATGCGGAAATAACACTGACCATCGTAATACTGTCAAAAATTATATTTTCTATTTGCATTTCACGGAAGAGCTGTATAGCATCTTCCCCAGCTTTATTTTGTTCGTACGAAGCAATCATTGCATTCCATGAAACCAGGGTTCGAACTTCCATCTGATCAAATAATTCTCTAGCTATCTTAACTTTACCACACTTTCCATATAACGCAATCAAACTATTCGTTAAAGAGCTATACGAGTCCACCCCGAGTTTAACTCCCAACCCATGAACCAACATTCCTAAATTCAAAAGCTCTAAACTGGCACAGGCAGGAAGAACACTCACAAGCGTCACAACGTTTGGTTTAGTCCCAGAACCCAACATCTCAACAAAAGTCACCAACCCCTTGACCAAAAACCCATTCTGTACATAAGCCGCAACCATAGCCGTCCAGGTAATCACATTTCCTTCAACTATGTCACCAAACGCTTGTTCCGAATCTAAAGTCTCCCCACTTTGCGCATACATCGTAACCAATGAACTCTGTATATACACATCCATATCAAACCCATTCTTAACTACATTACAATGAATTTGTCTCCCCTCCCACAAAGCAGACAGCAGAGTACACGACCTGACAACGTAAGTAAACGTGTACGTATCAGGCAACAAACCACTCCGAAGCATGCTTCTATAAATAGAAAGAGCTTCTTGGAAAGGACCCAGATGAGAATAACTTCGAATCAAAGTGTTGCAGAGGAAAACATCTCTGTGGGACATTGTGTCAAACACCTTGCGCGGGTAGTCCAATGTTGGCGACAGGGAAATCGCTTTGTTGACGAGTTTAGTCGATACGAGGAGGCTTCGATGGGAACCATTAGTGAGAATGAGAGCATGTATTTGTTCGAGCTGCGAAAGCGAAGAACATGAGTTCAAAAGATGGTTGAAATTGAAATTAAAACATGGACTTAAGAAAAAAGGTTGAATCTTTTTCAAACAAAGAGACAGCATCAATCAATCAGAGCACTCGGTAACGTAACCTTGCACCCCGAGTTATACTATAACGCAGCTTGCTAACGTGGTGCGTTATCTTACCGAGCATCGAGTTAAAGTGGTGCGTTAACGTGTTGAGTCATAGGGTTAACGTGCGTTAACATTGAAGTTGTATACAAAAAATTACACTTTTGGCCCTTGTAACATGACTTTTGGGGGTGAGTTATATGATAACGCAGCGGTAACATGACTTTTGGGGGTGAGTTATATGATAACGCATGGAAGTTAAGATGAGTTATGGTACCATGATGTTTTTTAGTGAGTTAAAGTGAAAAGGTTAAAGCTGATGTAACGCTGACGTAACATTGAATTATATTATAACTCAATGTCAAGTTACTCATTGCTCTCAATCGTCTAACCTTTTTTCAAATGTTTATAAGTTATAAATAGTTGCTATTTATATATTTTGTTAATAAATTAAGGGAAGTGATATTTACACGACACTTTTTGATGCACACACCACAGTTATGCATATATTATGTTGTAACTTGTGCATTAATGATGTGATATAGTGGTGAAAAAAATCAAAAAGTGTGATGTAAGTATCATCTCTGATAAATTAAACGAGCAACAAGTTGCGCGCTGCTAGCTATTTTTGGTTTGCAAAACTAATTCTCTTAAAAACATATCTGGATCTATATGCATAAAAAACATATCTTGATCTATATCTATGTGTCATAACATTACTATGCATAAAAAAAAAAAAAAAAAAAAAAAAAAAAAAAAAAAAAAAAAAAGTGACCATTTTTTCGTCGTATACCTTAAACCGAGGTTGTCAGTTACATCCATAAAATGAAACCCGCAAAATCAAAATGTGTATAAACAAGCCGTAATAAGTTGACAAGACCAAGAATAATAACATGTAACAGCAACAAAGAATTTAAAAAGGTTGGTATTTGTTTCCCGTGCTATAAACAATCAAAATCTACTACAAGAAGATGCAGCAGCATTATAAGTAGACATGGTGCCTAGTGGCAAAAAACGTTCCAAGAAACCCTGGTTCAAGCTGATGAATACCGCAATGGTAATAGTTCAACCGCCTCGATATTCTTTAATATCTGACTTTCTACCAAACCAATGATTTTGACCCTTTCATTGGAATGCCCATCTGTGAATACATTTGTAATCTGCAAAAAGGCCCCATGTCAGCTTATTCCACCAATGCAGATTTATTTGCACGCGAAACATCAAAGTGTGAGCACCATAATATGTTAAATTTCTATAGCAGAGTTGCGAAAACAAGATACAATCCGTACCTGAGTGCAACCAAACAATTTGAGCGTTTTAAGTGATAAGCAACTATCTGCAATCAATCCCAGGGCCTCATTTGTCATTTCACGGCAAAAAGATAAATCCAAATTTTCCAAATTTCTTGCATGTTTGGCAAGTGATATAGCCGTGTGGTGGGCAACCTGAAGAGCGTCTAATAACCGAACATTAGTCAACTAAGCAAAAAGATGATTGATGGAAAAAGGCGTTGATGGGCATCCAGCCTACCCAAGTGTACCAAGCAGAATATTGTTGGACTAAACACAGAAAGTTGGTAAAAACAAATAATGCAAACCAAATACAATAGCCCATGCTAATATTATCGTTATTACGAAGGACCAAAGAAGGAACCTTATTAACATGATTGAGCGATAGTTCCCTTAAACGCGCTCCACACACTTCAAGATATGCAGCTACAGCCACGTCACTGTCACATTGTTAAGATAACTATCAGGGAATCTTATCAACCAAAAGCAAGAATAACTATTGCCGCGTGCATCAATTCACTAGCAACAATATTCGACTAATTTCTAGATAAGGATATAATGTGAGATGTTAGATTATCACTCTAACTTAAGTAACTTTTTGTAACTAAAAAAGCCATACTCGCACGGATAACTAGTACATTTAGAAGAGAATCAGCCTAGTTGATGCTTTAAAATCAATATCATTCTGTTTAACAACAAAAAACAGAAAATAAATACATAAAATAGTAAACCTGAACATATTTCTGCAGAATTTCAATATTTGAATTGTTTGACAACCATTTGCAAGATGTGCTAGTGATTTATCCGTCAATTTACACACTTTGGTCAGATCTATTACACATAATCCTGGACAACTTTTTGAGATGGCTCTCAATGCTTTATCTGTCAATTTCCTGACCAAATTTGGAAAGAAGCAGAATTAGTTTAGAGTTGTACATGTGCTAAAACATAAGATGAATCATACCAAAAAAAAACAAACATAAACTCACGTGCAATTTGCCAAGACAAGCTCCTTCATCTTCTGACCTCGAGCAGCCACAAATTTAATGATGAAAGAATTGTCAACAGATTCATTGTGAGCGACGGACAGCACTTCTAGTTGTTCCAGCTTCAACAGTGCAGGGAGAATACGCTCAGCATCTAAATCAAAACATTCATCGATGTACAACTCCTTAAGGACTGGTCCAAGCTTGTCAGCTAAATTGTGGATAGCATCAACCGTGAGCAAAGAGCAGCACCCAAGATTGATAGATCTCAATGCAGGTGCTGAAGCAACAAGAGCTTTTAGCCCGGCATCTGAAAGCCGACATGCACCTTTTAAGGATATATTAATTAATGCAGACAACTGACTGGGCAAGTGAGCCAAGATAGGTAATAAAACATAGTCTGGTAAACATCGCCCACATTGATCCAGTTGTAGTACCTGAAGACAGTTTTAGGAGAATGATGAGCACAATTACGGCAACAAATAAAGAGAGAATGAAACAAATTGCCAGATAAGAATCTCACCGTGAGGTTACTAGCATCGGTCTTTTCAAAAGTTTTTGTGAATTGTTCTTCGGTTAACCAAGAACAATCACCTACACGTATCTCAGTAGGAGTTCCACTTGTAAGCAGGTCAAAAAAATGGTGGTTCATTTTTCTCGAGTCACAAATCAGTCGTGTAAGCTTGTGTCTAAGTACATCAGGCACACTTTCGAGAGAGGTTATCGCATCCACATGTTGGGACATGATTGTCATGCATAAATCCTTCAGTGATGGGGCCGCTCTCATGACACGTTGTTTCTTCTTGGGAACCCAAATCAATTGAGCAGATTCGGCTTTCCTTTTCTTTTGTGAAGCCATGTTTGCTGCTCGATCGTTGATTATCTTCATTGCAGTTGAGAAAGGACCCAGTTCAGGTTCATCATCGTCGTCGTCTATAACAAGGTCCTCTTCTTCTTGTCGATGAGAGAAATATGCGAACCTCGTTGCATGCTTTCTTGCTGTATTTTTAAACCTTTCCCTCATTCTAGAGCTAGTACTGGCTCTTCCAATAGTTGCACTTCCCAAACTCCTACCTATAGTACCATCCATTAAACCCACATCAAGTTCCTCGTCGGTGTCGGTGTCTATATCAAGGTCCTCTTCTTCGTGTCGATGAGAGAAAAATGGGAACAACCTCGTTGCATTCATTCTAGTGCTAGTACTTGCTGTGCCAATAGTTGCACTTCCCAAACTCCCAGCATCAGCAGCTATAGTACCATCCATTAAACCCACATCAAGTTCCTCGTCTGGATCACGGGAAAGTGATGATGAATTACCAACAACGTATTCCTCATCCATATTATCTGGACCACTGTCACTTGACGATGAATCAATCTCTATTACTTCTCCCTTCCCCTTATCTTCTATATTGATTCTACTCGTGTCATTCCCAAGCTCGGTCTCCATTTGTTCTTCAACATCCACCACCGACACCCGGCCTTTGTTTTCATCTTCTAGGCTGAACCAGCTCCTCATCCTCCCTCTCCTTTCAGGCTCGTTCTTATCAGATTCGTCGGTATCCCTATCAGACACCACGACACCAGTATCTACTTCCGTCGAAACCTTAACATCCGTACCATTCAAACCCAAACCATCAACATCGCTACTATCTTCCTTACTTTCAACTTTGACAGCAGCCTTCCGTCCCACATTCTCGACAGCATTATCGGGTGTTAACGGTTCGATTTCTAGTGAGGAATGTTGTTGTTCGTTTGGAGAAACTACTACTACTTTTCGGGACCTTAAAACACTCATATTTCCTACAGGAATCATAACATTGTTAATTTATCACTAGGATTGTTTTATTTAAATGTATGATAATTTTTTTTAACGGTGTCACTTTTTTTTAGTTGTACCTAGTTACGTACCATTGTTAGGATCAAACTATTTAATAACTTTTTTTTACGTGTATTTTTGGTAATTGAATAAAGCCTTACGTAATACAAATAATGTGAAGAAAAATAAATTATAAAGTAGACTGACTGACTGACTTACGTGATTGAATTTGTGAAGAAAAAGAAGAAGACGAGACAGTTTGGTTATTAAGGTGTATAAAACCTCGTACTTATAGGGTAAGCTTTATCCAATTCCCGCCAAATCCGACAACTTGGCTCTTTTATATCAGCCCAATAAACTGCATGAGCCGACTATGGGTGTTCATCGGATCGGTCACTGAGTTTTTCTGTTTATTTAGTTCGGTTAAATTTTTTTATAGATAAAACCGAAAATCGAACCAAACCGAGTTCAATTGGGTTAAACCAAATCGAACCAAATTTAAATTGGATTATACTGAATCAAATATCCGAAAACTGAACCGAATAACCAAAGATCAAACCCGAATAATGTAAGACACCGTATGTTTACATTGTAAACCCCGTTGGTAATGCTTCATTATTCATCATTATTTATAAAGTGCAAAGGTAGCATAAACATAACCCTAACGGACCCTAAGCCCACAGACGGCTTGGGCCTAAATTATCCTCAAACACTCCCCGCAGTTTAAGCGGCGAAATCACGAAAGCTCGGACTGGAGTAGAAAACTAGAAAACAAAAGAAAAACAAAGCATCAACGTAATAAAACCGTAACTTTAATCGACTCGTAACAAAACCGTATCAACGATCGACTGTAGTCGACTGGTACCAACGGTCAACTAAGTCGACTGGTAACACAACCGTACCAACGATCGACTTTAGGGACCGGTACCAATGGTCAACTTTAGTCGACTGATAATAAAGCCGTACAACAATCGACTAGGGCTGAGCATACCCGATTCCGACCATCCCACCGTCCCGATTCCGATTCCGACTAGTAAACAGGTCGGGAGTCGGTTTACGTTTTCTTGCCGATCGGGAGTTACCCGGGGAGAGCGAGCCTTTTATGACTCAGATGTGCAAGGCCTTACTAGGTTAATCCCAGAACCGTTTCCGACCCTTCCCTTTTGTTCAAACTGAAGAATCAAAAATAAGAAAACCATTTCTTTGTCGTATACCTTCTTAAATCGTGTTGTCAATTACATCCATAAAATGAAACCAGCAAAATCAAAATGTGCATAAACAAGCCGTAATAAGTTGACAAAACCAATAATAATAATATCCCTTTGGATTAACAGAACCAGCAACAAAATAGTTAAAAACTAGACAATGTTTACAAGATTCAAAAGATAAAAACATTCCGTTCATCCATAACAAAAGTGAACAAAAGGTTGGGATTTGTTTCCCATGCTATCTAAATTTAAATCAGTAGACATGGTGATGCCTGGTGGCAAAAAACGTTCCAAGAAACCCTGGTTCAAGCAGAATAACGCAATGGTAATAGTTCAACCGCCTCGATATTCTTTAATATCTGACTTTCTACCAAACCAATGATTTTGACCCCGTCATTTGAATGTCCCTCTGTGAATGCCTTTGTAATCTGCAAAAAACGCCCCATGTCAGCTCATTCCACCAATACAGATTTGTTTGCTTGCAAAACATCAAGAGTTAGCACCATAAGATAATGAAAATAACATATATGTTAAATTTCTAGTTGAGTTGTGAAAACAAGATACCATCCATACCTGAGTGCAACCAAACAATTTGAGCGTTTTAAGTGATAAGCAGCTATCTGCAATCAATCCCAGGGCCTCGTTGGTCATTTCACGGCAAAAAGATAAATCCAAAGTTTCCAAGTTTCTTGCATGTTTGGCAAGTGATATAGCAGTGTGGTGGGCAACCTGGACAGAGTCAAATAACCGACATTAGTCAACTAAGCCCATACAGCCCATGGTAATCTAAGCAAAAAAGATGATTGATTGAAAAGGCATTGATGGGCATCCAGCCTACCCAGGTGTACCAAGTAGAATATTATTGGACTAAACACAGAAAGGTGGTAAAAACAACATTATCTGCTGACAAATGATGCAATACAGCAAGCCAATTACAATAGTCCAACTTGCTAATAGTTATTACGAAGGACCAAAGGAAGGAACCTTATTAACATGATTGAGCGATAGTTCCCTCAAACGCGCTCCACACGCTTCAAGATATGCAGCTACAGCCTCGTCACTGTCACATTGTTAAGATAACTATCAGGGAATCTTATCAACCAGAAGCATGAATAACTAATAATAAAGAAACAAATCACACGTTGGACAGACAATTTGTAAAAACTATTGCCGCGTGCATCAATTCAGAGAGAGCTAACAACTATATTCAACTTTCTATATAAGCATGTAATGTGAAATGTTATATCAACTCTTAACTTCTGTCACTTGTTGTAACTAGAAAAACCATACTCGCACGAATAACTAATCATCCTAGTTGATGCTTAAGCAATGCAAAAATAAATAACAGATCATTTAGAAATCAAACTCATTCTGTTTAACAACAAAAAACAGAAAAAATTAGTAAACCTGAACATATTTCTGCAGAATTTCAATATTTGAATTTTTTGACAGCCATTTGCAAGATGTGCTAGTGATTTATCCGTCAATTTAGGCACGTTGGTCAGATCTATTGCACATAATCCAGGACAACTTTTTGAGATGGCTCTCAATGCTTTATCTGTCAATTTCCTGGCCAAATTTCAAAAGAAGCAGAATTAGTTAGAGTTAAACATGTGCTAACACATGAGATGAATCCTACAACATAGAACCAGCTTAAACTCACTTGCAATTTGCCAAGACAAGCTCCTTCATCTTCTGACCTCGAGCAGCCACAAATTTTTTGATGAAAGAATTACCAACAGATTCATTGTGAGAGATGGACAGCACTTCTAATTGTTCCAGCTTCAACAGTGCAGGGAGAATACGCTTAGCATCTAAATCAAAACATTCATCGATGTACAACTCCTTAAGGACTGGTCCAAGCTTGTCAGCTAAATTGTCGATAGCATCAACAGTGAGCAAAGAGCAGCACCCAAGATTAATAGATCTCAATGCAGGTGCAGCAGCAACAAGAGCTTTTAAACCGGTATCTGAAAGCCGGCATGCACCTTTCAAGGATATATTAGTTAATGCAGACAACTGACTAGGCAGATGAGCCAAGATAGGTAATAAAACAAAGTCTGGTAAACATCGCCCGCACTGATCCAGTTGCAGCACCTAAAGCCAAATAATCAAAATTAACAGTTTTAGAAGAATGATCCAGTTGTAGTACCTAAACCCAAATATTCAAAAAAACATCGCCCACATTGCATGTATCATACTTTCATGTGTTTGCTGATATCTTAAACCTCACATAATAAATGTTCCTAGTTTCAAAGCTACAAAAACCTTAATGCAGACTTCTGATAAGGAAAATGTTTTATAGGAACTCATTATAAATGGTAGCTCCCTGATAAACTTACATTTTACATGCATCAAATACCGATTATGCCAAGGAAACGAAAACAGACACATTCTATTGGATCACAACTACTGTGTATCACATTTAGATGCATATGTCTATTTTGTATTTTAAAATCAAGTAGAAAGGAGTATGGACAGCGTTACTGCATAAGACATATACAATGAGCACAAATACGGCAAGAAATTATGAGAGAATGAAACAAATTGCTAGATAAGAATCTCACAGCGAGGTTACTAGCATCGGTCTTTTCAAAAGTCTTTTTGAATTGTTCCTCAGTTAACCATGAACAATCACGTACACGAATCTCAGTAGGAGTTCCACTTGCAAGCAGGTCAAAAAAATGGTGGTTCATTTTTCTCGAGTCACAAAGCAGTCGTGTAAGCTTGTGTCTAAGTGCATCAGGCACACTTTCGAGAGAGGTTATTGCATCCACATGTTGGGACATGATTGTCATGCATAAATCCTGCAGCGACGGGGCCGCTCTCATGACACGTTGTTTCTTCTTGGGAACCCAAATCAATGGAACAGATTCGGCTTTCCTTTTCTTTTGTGGAGTCATGTTTGCTGCTCGATCGTTAATTATCTTCATTGCAGTTGAGAAAGGACCAGGCCAATCCTCCAAATCCGCATTTGCTTCTGTTTGTGGCAGTTCAGGTTCATCCTCGTCGTCGTCTACCTCAGGATCCTCCTCTTCCTCTTGATGAGAGAAATATGCGAACCTCGTTGCATTCTTTTTTGCTGTATTTTTAAAACTTTCTCTCATTCTAGAGCTAGTAGTACTGTCTCTTCCGAAAGCTGCACTTCCCAAACTCCCAGCGTCAGCAGCTATAGTACCATCCATTAAACCCACATCAAGTTCCTCGTCTGTGTCTATATCAATCTCAACTGGATAATCGTAACGTGATGATGAATTACCAACAACGAATTCCTCATTCATATTATCTCGACCGCTGTCACTCGACAACGAAACAATCTCTATTACTTTTCCCTTCCCCTTATCTCCTATATCAATCCTACTCCTCTCCCCTTCATTCACAACCTCGACATCCATATCTTCTTCAACATCCACCACCAACACCCCTTTGTTCTTATCCTCTCTACTAAACCTCCTCCATCTCGTCGTACCAACACTCCCCTCGCTAACTCCGTCTTCCGTTTCCTTTTCATCCTTGCTAGCAGGCGACAGTTTCTCATCATCATCCGCAAGCTGATTAAGATCCGGTATTAACACAACCTTCTTTCCTGATCGCAGATTCAAACTTTTACTTCCTACATCACCCTCCTGAGTAACCAATTCTTCAACACCTAAACTCGGAATCCTTGGAGTCGTAACATTCACATCACGGCCAACACCAGCATCTACATCCATCAAAACATTAACATCACTTACAACCCTCTCGGAACCATCCGATTCCTTCTCAACCCCATCCGTACCATTCAAACCCAAACCATCAACATCCACACTCTCAAGTTTGACAGCAGGCTTGCGTTTCCTAGAGGAGGCTCCCACATTGTCAACAACATTATAAGAAATTGAGTTCAAGGAGAGCCTGGCACTGCGTCTCAAGACGCGGCCAGAGTCGGTTTTTACGAGTAATTCTAACTTGTGAGAGGAGGAGGCTGGGGTGGTTTCGTTATTATCCATGGATTCTAATTGTTGTTTATCGGGTGTTAACGGTTCGGGTTCAGTGGCAACTAGTGAGGGTTTATTAGTATTTATATAATTGGGGGAATGTTGATGTTGTTCGTTTGGAATTGCAAGTACTACTTTTCGGGACCGTAAAACAGTCATTTCCTATGAGGAATAATAATAACACAATTAATTAATGAAAAGTAAATTAATACAGTTAATGTAAAGGTAAAAAAAATAAGCAGGAAGATGAATAAATAAGTTATGAAGTAGAAGAAGAGTGAGTGACTTACGTGATTGGAATTTGTGGAAAATAAAATAAGCGATTGATTAATTGTGATTAATTGATGATGAAAAAAAAATGGGGGAAGAAGAAGAAGAAACGGTTATTGGGCTTATTATTATTATTAGGGTATAAATAAAAAAAGAGAAGAGGGAACAAATAAAACCTTAGCTTGTAGGGTAAGCTTCATCTCATTCCCGCCAATTCCCACTCACGTCTCCATGGGCTTTTCCTTTTCAGCCCATAACTAATCCGCATTAATTAGCCCTCCCAGTACCGTGACGAGGGACGAAACTTAGAAGGGATCAACGGGGGTTGTGTTTTATGTACATTTTATACCGCTAGCAGGGTACCCGCGCGATGCGGCGGCGAGTACCCTGTAATTAAAATTTTCGGCAAACATTGTTTTCTTATTATATGGTTTTCATGACTCAAGTCACTCAACTATATGTATGAAAATTTTATATCAAAATAATTTTAAGCAATTGAAACTATTTCTTATGAAAATATTAGAGCGGCAGACGCAATATAGAGCCAATATAAAAGCCGTAGTTAAAAGTATTATAACGGTAGCAAATCAATGTGGTTAATATCGACTTATGTGGCAATTAGATATGACATGGTGTTATAAGTTTAATTTTATACTATATGGCATAAAGATATTCGGCTTAAGACGCAATTAGATTTGGCATGTGTGAAAGAATAACAATATTTGATTATTTGATAATAAAATCACAAAGGTCCAACATATGAGTTCATAAGGCAATAAGTCCAAAATCATCCCAAGAGACGTAATGACTGCACCAAAATTTTTGTCAAATACAATCACACATTCACAAATGACAATCTATATATTTCTGTGAACGAACAAAAGAGATAACCAAATAATTTTGTTTGATTATTTCTTTATAACATTCAGATATTTGGCTCTCACTTAATCAATTACTAAAGTTTAGCCCATGAATTAAGTTTAATATTCGGCCCATCCCTAACATATCCAGCCCATCAATGCTAAATTAGACAAACCTAAATATGCATTCCCTACAATCACTCACAAACCAACCATAATCAAAATAACGCAGCCTCCCTATTTGTTTCTTATTCACCTCGCAGCCACAATCATTTTTCATTCATCTATGACTCGAATCATAAACATAAAACGCTTCTATCATTTTCGTTTTCTTCTCAGGCACACAATCTAAAGGTTCGTCCCTTTCATCACGAAAGAAGAACCGACATTTTAGGCTTCAAGATCTTAATATAAGGTCTCAAGTAGGTGTTATGTGTTTTGATTTTCGTTTGTTGTGTCAATAGCTATGATGGATATGTGTTTAAACGAAAAAAAATCTTTAAAAGATTTGTATCAAAGTTGAACAATTTGAGATCTTTGGTATATTTTTGTTAATTCATTCGAGTCATGTTGTGGTTGTTTGGAGATGGGATTAGGTTAGTGTTGTAGCTGGTTGTTTGTTGTTGGAGTACGTAAGATGGGACAGATTTTTGTGTGTTGATGGGTTCTTGATATCGTCGGTTGTTGTTTCGAGTCTTGTTATATTCTAGACCACGAAAAGACCCATTCAATTGAATGACATCTTCAAGATCATGGTGTTGAACTCAGGTAGGTGTATTCTTTCTATGACGAAATGATAAAATGAAGAGCACATATCTATACTTCGGTCATGATGTGGAGGGAAGTTTTGGGCTGATGTGTGTGTGGGGAAGCAAAAGCGAAATTTATTGTATTTGTACATTGTGCTTAGCAAGTTGTACATATTAGTGATGGGGTGTTTCAAATCGTGTATTAATTGTATATAATACATAGTGTTTTTTAGCTTTGTTTGTGCTTTAAATATTTGTTCTTTGTGTTTTATCATTTGTATTTTACTTAAAATCTAAATATGGAAATCTTAAAAATTAAATATGAGAGAAGGTGCAATATGATTTATAAGTAGTATAGATTTTATATATGATTTTAGTTATTTTAAGTATAAAAATTTCAGCGTAGTGTAAAGGTAAAAGGAATGCTAATGAATGCAATGAGTAATAAATTTTATAATCCTCAATTTATAGGGTAATGCTCATTACTTTGTTTTGAGTAATTGTCCATTGCATAATAATAAACCAAGCATAAGTAATCATTCCTCACCCTCTAATACATCCAACCAAGCATGCCCCAAATATTTAGGTACATGAAAGCTCGATAAAAGCTAAACCTCGGCTTGTTATGTATTTCAAGCTAATTTGATAGGCATGGGCTCAATAAAAGCTTGACTCGATCAAATCAAGCTCGAATTACGTGATAAAAATTTGGCTTGTTTGTTGACAACATCCATCAATTTCACAAATTCTTAAGGGGTGTTTGATTTATATTAGGAATCACTATGGATATGATAATCAGAATGGGTTTTGAAACCCACATGGTTTTAGAAAATACTTAGTTTCACGGGCTTAATTCCTATTTTCAATCACTAAACCCACTAACCAAATAACCAAAACACGAAAGAAACCCATTCCTTTACAGTAAAACCTCTATAAATTAATAAGGTTGGGACTGAGATATTTTATTAATTTAGCGAGATATTATTATATAGATAAATTAATAATTTATTAATTTAAAGAGATTTTACGTATGACCTTTAAATTTCGAAGTCAAATATACTAGTTAGAGATGAAAAATAAATTAGAAAAAAAAGTTCCAATTAACATTTTATGAATTTGTCAAGTACATTATTTTTGAATAAGTAAAAAAGTGAGTTTCGTTAGGACAAGTTCCAATTACGTATGGTCTTAATTTAATTAATTGATTTGTACAAGTTCCAATTACATATGACCTTTATATATAAATGGAATTTTTTTTTAATTATTAACTTATAATTTGGTCAGGACCAATATATATACACTGGAGTTTTAAATAAATTATTATTCTATCGATTGAGGTGTAAATTTGTACTGATTTTAAGTTGGGATTAAATAAAATATTATTTTTATCAAGGTTATTAATTTATCAAGTATTAAATAAAGTATTATTTTACTGTAGTCATAGTCTCAAGCCAAACACTCCTCAATCCAGTTGCACAAAAATAAAAGTCAAAATATTTTGTATTGACTTACCTTTACACAGACAGACAGTATCACTTGAGCAAAGGGGGGTTAGGGCTTTTTTCCGATCATCATCATCAACCATGCCTATAAAATGGTAACAACACCCTTCTTCTTCTACCTTATCTTTTATTAGCATATAAATATAGATAGAATCGAATTGAATTGATTGTAAGTAAATATGTGTGTAGGATATTGCACTGGCAGCCGAATGCAGGGCACACCGTGAGCGGTCAATTGCTCGCAGAAATATCCCAATGCGTGGAAGCCATCAACGGCCTCAAAGGTCCCAAATGGAAGTCCACTCTCAGCTTCTACAGACCCGTTATCAAAGGTTGAACTTTTTTTTTTTTTTTTTTTTTTTACATTCATTCATTTTATAATTTATAATAATAAGTATAAAATGTATGTATTCTTCCTTATTCTTCCTAGACCAATCCAATGCCTCTGAATTATTCAGAGGCATTGGATTGGTCTATAATAAATATGAGGATGCTACATCCATTCACAAATTTCACACAAATCACCCGCACGCTGAGGTGTCACCCACTGATTGGTGGATTTTATTATAGTTTCTCTCTCTTCTCTCTCTTCTCTCTCATTCCACCAATCAGTGGGTGACACCTCAGCGTGTGAGTGATTTGTGTGGAATTTGTGAGTGGATGTAGCATCCTTCAATAAATATACCTTTTTTTCATTTTATTCATTCATACATACATTTTTTAATAATATGTCTCATTTAAATGTATTCCTAGACCAATCCAATGCCTCTGAATTCCCCCGCGACTTCCTCGGCATCTCCCTCCCCGACCAGCCCAACAAATACTACTTCGTTTTACGTACTCATCGTCTAGTCCTCGAGGCCGACTCCTCTATCCAGGTCATCATGGAGAAACTCCAGTCTTACAAAACTAGAGTCGCGCTCAACTTTGAAGGCCTTCAGTACCAGCTCGGTGATTTCCAGCTCCGTCTTGGCAAAGTTGCCTCCATTGCCTCTTCCGAAAGCATCAGAGGCATTGTTTTAGAGGTAACAAAAATAACCCGACAACCGTTTAGCTTTTTAAACTCTATTATAATGGATGAGTGTTTTTTATACTATGCAGATGGAATACCGTCCCATCTCTTCGTGGGAAAAGTCGCATAAGATCATGGGCGAGTTCTTTGACATATGGCAGGACGTGCTTGCTAAACGATCATTTCCGGGTCATTTTGTTCACATGGAACCAAACTTTGCTGACTATGGGCTATCAGGGGAATACACTATGCAACACACGGCTGTTCAGTATGCAACATTGATGCTTCAGATGGTTTCGACTTCTACTGCACACCACCCACTTAGAAACTAGGATAACCAGGTTCTTGTAAACTCGACAAATGCTCAGTTAAATTCAAACATATATGACCAACCATTGCTCATGACTTTATAGGAGATCAATGCGTGTATGCCTTTCCTTTCTCCCATTATAACTATGAAGGGGGACATGTTTGCATTTATTTCTAAACATATCCAAGCCCGTATGTCATCTGTCGTCTTTTATATGAATGTAAAAGTTTGAGCCTGTTTGGATTTGCTTACTCTAGTCTGTTATGCATATCATTTAACTTTCACGCTAGTGAGCAAATAAGTGTTTTAATTTTACTTTAAAAGAAGCATTTTTATAAGCAAATAAGCACTCCAATATAAGCACTTCTTAGCAACCTGTTAGCGTTTTTTAAACTGTAAAACCAATGGTTTTTGGATGACTGCATTCCTTCCCAACATATACAATTTTCTGTCTTCAACCAGTTTTATCTGTAAGAGACGTGTGAATGATCTTTTTTAGGACTGTAAAACCTATTGCCAATAAGCATAGCATAACAAAAAGCTGTAATCGGGGTCATAATTTTGAGAGGGTGAAAATAGAAGTAAAATTGAAGATAAATTATTTCCTTTTATGTGATAAGTCAATTTTGTGATCTGCAACCACCCAAATTTAAGAGGGAAGTTGACACTGATGCAACATTATAAACTTTTAGCAATGGGTTCATTCAATTCCTATCAACTTTTTGTTGTACTCACTTCTTATAGGAAAATTGCAATCGGCTTTTCAAATTTCAGGAAAAGATAACTCTCTGTAATGAATAATACAGTCGTTTAAACATAATTTATAACGGAGATAGCCATTCTCCTCCAATTTCAGGAATCGAACTAAAATAGTCCAAAATTTCCTTAGATGAAGCCTGTGTTGCATCTGTAGCAGCAGCAGTAGTTGATGAACCGGACATCATGTCACCCCCTTTTACCATTTGATCGTTTAAGTTGAACCAATCTGAGAAATCCATATTGAAAAGACCAGATAAACAAGCCCCTCCTTCCATATTCACATCAAGATTAAAACTTGATGCATTGTTATTACTAGTAATAGTATCTGTATGATAGAATGGGAATGCAGCAGATGGTTCAACATGTTTAGGGTTAGCTGGATCTTTAATCTCGACAAGGTTGGATCTTGGGTGTGGACTAAAATGTGTCCCGGAGCATCTCACCGCCTTGGTTGTAACAACATTCGTGTCTGTCTTGTTCACACATTCCTCGTCTTTCCTCTTCTTAAGTTGTTCTTGAGACTGATTTGACACAACATTAATCTGGTCATTATGATGAAGATCATGCACCTTTTTGGCAAGTGTCGTGTTCCAGTAGTTCTTAATTTCATTGTCTGTTCTCCCTGGTAGCCTCCCAGCAATAAGCGACCATCTACACACACAAACAACAGTGCAAGTAACATCAAAAAGTTTTCATGACTTTTAATGTTGACTTTTACAGACTAGATAACGGACCTGTTTCCCAAGAGTTTATGGAGCCTGATGATGAGATCTTCTTCATCGCAAGATATGTTTCCCCTCTTAATATCCGGTTTCAAGTAATTCAGCCATCGCAGCCTGCAACTCTTTCCACACCTCTTTAAACCTGCAAAGATTCATATGTACACAGTAAGTGACACATACACACACACACACAGAGAAACTGGACAGACAAATAGATAGATAATTAAATACCCGCTTTAGTGGGAAGCTGTCTCCATTTGCCTTCACCATGAAACTTAACGTAGTCACTAAGAATCTTGTCTTCTGAAGCTGTCCACGAGCCTCTGTTCAGGCCTATCTTTGTGCAACATGGGCTTCTTCCCATCTTCTTCTTTGTCTCTTAGTTTGATGTAGCAATGGTCTCATAGTTCTATATATACATGGCTTAGATGAGATGCTCGCTGTCAAGGATTCTAATGGTGGGTCCCTCTCGTATGTTGATATATAGTATGCATTTACTAGAGTGACTTATGACTGTTAAATGTGATGAAAGATCAAGCATCATAGCAAGTCAGCTGAGTAGAACAATGTTTCTTGAAAAAGGATGTTTTTAATGCATGCATGTGTGAGGGACCCTTCAATTCACCAAGCATTTTTCCTTCTTTGTTTGTTAAATCAATTCAACTCTTTTGCGAGCAGCTGGTTCATACTTCTGGAATCCCAACATTTCGAACTTCCATATATTTACCACATTGAACTATATTACTGCTGTATTCTAACAACTTAACATTGTCAAACAAATGCACTTGAGTGTATTAAGTTCGTTCACAATAGACAAATAAGTAAACATCTTTGTAAAATCTCATTTGGTGCAATGTAGCAGGTCTAGTGATGCAACACTTGTCTGTAGCTTAATGCTGCACGGTCTAGTGATCCTAACACGTGGGGTAAGTTGATTATGATTCTGTTTAAAAAGGATGCTATAGTATGGTGTCTTATTGACGGTTCACTTTTAGTAGAAAAGGATTTAGATCTGCAATGAGTTAAAATCTTGCTATACTGCGAAATATTTCATCACTGTGTTGGATCTGCAGCGGGTCATTTTGTGGTGGCTCGGGTTGGTAAGATCCAGGTGTTATTTGAATAACTTTTTAGTATTCTTTATTTCTTTAGAATGTAATTAAAGGTTTTAATTATCACCATTGTTCTTTATATGATGTATTTTGTACTGTAGGTTGCATGTTTTTCCTCCAGGAATGCTTGGAAAATTGCGTTTGAGTACAGGAAACTTTGGTTGCTTGCTATCGATGCGCACATCAGAGGTGATCTTCAAGTCACGAACATATATTACTATCTAGTAATTAAGTTTTACCCAAGCTTATCTTAAAGCTTTAATCATTAGAATTAAGTTCATTAACCTTTTAAAGATGTATCACAAACTTGTATCACATGCAGCATTTATTACTTAGTCACATATAGGGTTACGTGGTGTAACAATGTAACATCTTAGTACTGTAATCGGCTTATCATCCCAATTGCTGAAACAACTTAATCACCCCTAAATTAAGCTCTTTAGTGGCACAACCACACAAGACATCATATTTCTCTAGACTTGTAGTATTCAAAAGGAAAGCTACACCATTGCGCATAAGTAGTGCCATCTCTGTACAACGTATACCGATAGATGGAAAGACCATCAAAAGTTTATTTCCAAGTTCAAATTCATAGCTTCGTCTAGCTACGAAGGTTCTTAGCAAAAACTGATCAAGTCAGAGTTTTTATAGAGCTTCAAAATCGTAAGAACTCAAAAGGAATATCAAACAAACAAGCTTAAAGTACATTGTTAAGAACTTTACTTATAACCAATGTTGCAAAAATTGGCCTAGACGGCCTTGTAATCAGCGATTACAAGGTACACGGCCTTCCACCTTGTTGATTTTTACAAGGTAATCGGCCTTGTAATCAGCGATTACCTTATTACAAGGTAATCGGCCTTGTAATCGGCTATTACAAACTACAGGGTGGTGAACCGCCTCATTACCAACTCACGATTTTTGCAACATTGCTTATTATAACTTAATTAATGCCCCAAATGAACATATTGGTAATTTAAAAGTTCCTAACATTAACTAGTTGAAGAAAAACAATAGTAGTAAATTTGTTTACATTGATGGTTAAACATGGAATTAATTTGAAGAAGCCTTGACAGGGTGGTGGCAGTTGAGAGAATTAATTTGTTTACATTTCTGAATAAGAAGGTGGTAAACAAACTTTCTATTTTTATCATTAAGGTAGCAATTTTGTGGGCAACAATTGCATATACGTATTGTCCATATTGTTTACACTTGAAATATGAAACCACTATATGACCCCAATCTTCAATGCCATATTGATTTCTTTCACTGTAATAGATTAATTATTATGGCCTTAATGGAGGGACTGATTTTCGGGTTCTAAGTGCTAACCTATTGAAAAGTTACACCATTAGTTATAAATGACAAGACTGAGTTCAAAATCAGAACTTCTAAACATTAGCACTACGTTGCAATGTATGTTCCGAACCCACCATAGTTCCAACCATGTGAGGGATCAAGTTATAACCACAAATTCACAATTCCTTGGTTACATCTTATCAACTTTTGTTGAAAAAAAAATATTCATTATACATCTAGTTTAGGGTTTTTCATGATTTCGATCCTGTTCGGTTTCGGTCTAGGGTTTTTCATAATTTCGATCCGGTCCGGTCCGGCCCGGCCCGGTCCGGCTTAAAAACCGGACATTTAGCCTATTTGGACTGAGAGCGGACCGGACCGACAACATTTAGTCTGGTCTCGATCTTGGTTTTTTGTCAGATTCGGTCTCGGTTCGGTCCGGTTTTCACCCGATGATCAGCCTTACTCTTGAGACTTGAGAGATTTAAAACAAACACTTTGATGAAAATGAGAAGCCCACGTAAAAACAAACTGGACCACGCAAAATCCCAAAGCCCAACCAAATCTATGGCCCAATCCAAAACACATACATGCACTAGAAAGCACTATTGCAGTTTACTCATGAGCATATGAATTGAACATTATCTTGTTTTCTACTAATGTGTCATTTTCTTTAAGATTTCTAGTTTCTATTTATATTTTTCTTTTTGTTGAACAAGTTTCTATTTATATTTAGAAAGTGGAAAATGAGTAGGACTAGCTATAGCTAGATGATGATAGTTGAGACTTGAGAGCATGGGCAATGAATTAAAAAAATGGTGAGTGCATCTGCAGGTACCTAGCTAATCTAATCCTAGATCATAATTACAAATCAATAATGGCGTAATCTACTACTACCAACATATATATTTTAACAACTATAATATGGAAAGCTAGATTCCTACTTCACATGTTATGTTTCTTCTAATTTGGCTTACTTGTATTATCATCATATCATAAATGTATCACTATTATCGCATCATGCATGTACTAGTACTTTATAACAACAACAATAATGTTATACGGCTATTAACTAAAGTAATCAAGCCTTGATTTTGTAGCAATGTGAATAGAAATGTAGTATTTGTATTGAGTATAGTGCACTGATAAAAATGGCTTGGCATATTCCTACAGTCACCTACAGACCAGACAGACAATAGGTCCAGCCAAGACTTCCATCTTCATTTGTATTTCACATGTTACAGCTATTTTATAACAAGAAAATTGTTGGCATTATATATGTTCAAGTGACGTTATTGGGGTGCTTGTGGTTGACATATAGTACCCCTCGAACTTGCAAAATCCATATCAACTTTTTATATTATATTATACATATTGAGAATGTATACTTGTTCAGAAATCAACATTTTAAAACATTTAGTGTCATTAGAACAAAGTTCGTGCGAAAAAAAAATTATGGCTAAAATTAGAATTAAGTGTGAAGCAAAGTATAGCTTATTCATGAAAAGGAACTTTTAAGTTAAATATATATATATTCTTTTGGAAACGGCAATGATATTAAAAACCACAAGAGCAAAAAGAAAAAAGATACAACATAAGGCTTCGAGCTAGAGCAACAAAAATAAAACAAGAGAGAAGAAAAACACCCAAAAAAGACTCCAAAAAAGAAGCCTATAAAAACTAAGGAGGTCTCATTTCCGCAGGAGAATGAATCCACTGATTCCATATAACCGGATACTTAGAAGCAATCTACAATAAGAAATTCTTTGAACCACGGGAAAAATATCTTCATATATGCCAAAGGGTTGTTAAATAATTACTCTTGTGCTGTCTAAGTATCCACTGAAATGTTATATGTGATCCACTGAAATGTTATATGTGATATAAGGTCTTTGTTATTCACTCACCATCTAAAAGTTGATCAATGACCGATAGTTCGAGACATTGCAAAAACCAATCTTGTACGTAAGTGTTTTGACCGAATTGCACGCGCATTTCTTATAACGTAAAAAATGCATAAGTATAGTTCCTGTTATATATTGTGCAACTATCATCCTTGGCAAGAACATTTTAAAATTGTGAATCCACTTTTAAATCTAAGCCTCAACTTTTTTAAAAAAACAATGACATTATGTTCATTTAATTTGCCATACGTTATGTTCATTTAATTTGAAATTGCGTTTCTTTTCGTGTTTTTCACTAGTTCATACGACATTTATTAACTTGCTAATTCATTCTTTTGCATCAAACAATTAAACCTGAAATTAAATAAAGTAAGACAAAGAATCATATTTGTTGAATGGTTACTTCATATATGTGTAAAACCTTGATTGTGTTTGAAAAAATGAAGAGGCAATTAATTAAATGAAAACATTTGGATGGAATGATGTGGTGGAGCCCTAGCTAAGGCTAATAATCCTAGGTTAGGAAATTAAGAGCCACACCTACCTCCCATTTATATAAAGGGATCTATTAACCGGACGGTCCCTGACCCACCACTGTCCCCCTTGTCCCCCTTGATGTTCCTCACTTTATTTCAGTACAGCACAGCTTTTTGTCAGTTTCTGTTCCGTATTTTTGACAGTTTTAAGTGTTTGACATATTAAACTTTATATTTTCTGTTCCGCACTTTCAGGTTTATAGCTTTTTAATATAAAAAAAAAAAAAAAAAAAAAAAAAAAAAAAAAAGGGGTCCAACTAACAAAAAAGGGGACCGTCCGGTTAACCCTGCCCTTATATAAAAACTAAAAAGTAAGAGGCTAAAATATAAATGTTTAAAAAAAAAGAAGTATGGAAAGATAAAGCACATAAGTAAGTTGAGTTGAGTTTGAGCCTTTGAGGGGTCCTGCCTTTTTATAAATCATTCAGTTCATGTCTCACTTCTACTACTATTGCCATACCTTTTCTTTCCCGACATTTTTTACTTTCTTTCCATCAATAATCATGCATTCGTTCTACCTTTTTTTTATTTTTTTATTTTTTATTTTTTGAACGGCCAAGCTTATATATAACAAACAAGTCTCGCAAAGGAGGAATAAAAGTACAAAACAACATATCTACAAGAAGAAAATCTGCAAAAGGAAAATAAAAATTACCACCTAAAACATAAAATAACCAAACAACCTCCAATTAGAAAAGCTACCGAGCTACATCACCGACAATAAGATAGAAGAAGGGTTCGAATTCCAAGTGATCCAATCGATGGGACTGTTAATTCCTCAGTTGGAAATCCAAAGCAATGAAAGAAGTTGGGCTTGAGTAAAGATGTCTTCATTACGGATCGAGCTCAGAGACACCAATTCCGCGTGAAAAAATCTATTACGCCATGACCAAATCTCCCTAATAAGGACGTATAGTGACACTGGTAGATTTTACAATGATTCTTTGAGATATGAGGCGAAAATTCCAACAGGTCTGATATCGAAGACATATTAGGGGGTCATTAATGCGCCACCAATTCCATAATTTACTCCAAAACTGAGAGACAACCGAACAAGATAGATTCCTCCTCAAGGCCACACATGGGACAAAGAGAAGATGAAATGTGTAAGCCCCGAAATGCATTCGTTCTACCTAATATTTTTCATTCAGGTTATTCGAGAAAAGCGAGTCTTTGACCAATACAATGTACTCACCAATGCATTTCTGTCATGTTTCCGACAATTTCCCTAGTCACCTCATATGCATACCTTTTAAGGTTTAAACTCTATACGTCTGGTGAGGACTAAGCCATTTGGTGATGGTTGTGCCAACATATGACCCCCTAAGTAATTAACTAACAATGCAAAGAGTGTGCACCAACATCTTAACATTTCTGTTTCTTTATTAGATTAAATATTGAACATTTTTACCGACTAAAGTTAACAAAAATATGTTTAGGCCAAGACACATGTACATCTATAAATGATATTTTTAACTTGATAGTCTGAATAGTAAAATACCAAAGACGAAAAGGTTGCATGCTCTAAAAGTAAATACTATAAAATCAAAAGCAACAACCTTTTTATATTGCATTAAGTGGATTAATTAACTTCTTGACCAATTTCTTTCACTTTCAACACCAACTTAAATACTTCAACATACCAATGAATGTATAAAGTATAAACTACTAGATTAAATTGTGACATGCACCTATCAATTTGATGGGTCCTGTTTGAGCATATTAAACTTTCAAAAAGTTAATAAGATTATTTTTTTTGGCTTACAAACTTGAGTTCATTAGCTTAAATAAGCTATCGGCTCCAGTTAATAAGCTAATAAGCTCAAAATATTAAACTTACTATTCGAAAGTTTTAAATAAATCGATAAGCTAGACAAATAAGCTTAAATAGAAAGGGTTTGATTTAAGAGCATTGCTAAATTCTTTTACATTTTATTTTTACTCATCTTCTTACGAACAAAAAACTAATACATGTGTTTTTTACTCATTATCCCTCTTCATTTGAACAAAAAACTAATACATGTGTTTTTTACTCATTATCCCTCTTCATTTAAACTATCAGTTTTTTTTAGATTTCAAGATGTATCATGTGATTAGGAGAGTATTATTTGATGATATGTAAGGCTGGGGACAATAAGGTCACACGACCGATTGAATCGATCGATCCCAGTCGATCCATGTTGCTGTGGGTATTCGGTCGAAGCAAGGAAAATGGGACAAAAGGTCGAGAGCTGGATCGACTTTTCAAAAACATATGTTTGTTCCTTTTTATTATTTAGCCGTTAAGATTTATTAAAAAAAAAAAAAAAAAAAAAAAAAAAAAAAAAAAAAAAAAAAAAACTTTTAAATACCTTATTATAAATACACAACATAAAACACACTCCAATTCACAAACCTCATTTCAAACATTCTCTATATTCAATCACACCATGAATTCTTTCGATATCTTTTTTGCCAATTCGTCTTCGGATGACGAAAATGAAGTTAGTACCGAGTATTTGATGTTTGCGGAAGATTGTTGGGAGGCTTATCAAGCGTCACAACCTAAAGAAACCCGAAACCAAATTACTAGGGATCGTTTGGGTGCTCATAACCGTTTAGTTACTGCTTACTTCTGCGCTAACCCAACATACGGCGAAGAACAATTCCATGATCGTTTCCGAATGAGCCGAAGACTATTCACACGAATTGTTCGAGAGGTAACTGATCATTCACCTTATTTCCAACAAACTCCTAGTTGTGCGGGCTTACTTGGTATTTCTCCATTGTTGAAAGTTACTTCGTCAATTCGTCAATTGGCATACGGAGTGAATCCTGATATGCTAGACGAATATGTGCAAATGGGTGTGTCAACAATTCGTAAGTGTCTCTATAAATTTTGTGAGGTTATTATGGAGTTATATGGTAGAGAGTATTTGCGAAAGCCGACGGTTACTGACGTTGACAGACTCTATGAGCATAACTATCGAGTTCATGGTTTTCCTGGCATGATAGGCAGCATTGATTGTACAGATTGGCCGTGGGAGAATTGCCCACATGCTTTAAAAGCTCAATTTTGTAGGGGTGATCACGGGAAAACTTCTTTCATTTTATTGGAAGCGATCGCCTCCTAAGATTTATGGATTTGGCATGCGTTCTTTGGTGTCGCCGGGATGAATAATGATGTAAATGTTTTACGTGCATCCCCACTTTTCAATGATCTCAAAATGGGGAGAGCACCGGATGTGGAATTCGTTGCTAACAACGTGCCCTTATAAACGGGGATATTATCTTGCTGATGGGATATATCCAGAATACTCTGTTATTGTGAAGTCCATTAAACATCCAGGGACGCATGATGAAAAGCGTCAATTGTATAAGAGGATGCATGAAGCAGCAAGAAAAGATGTGGAACGTGCTTTTGGTGTACTAAAGAAGAAGTTCCTAATGATTAAACGTCCGGCTAAAGGATTTGACAAAGATCGTCTTGGACATATAATGTACACATGCATCATGTTACATAATATGATAATTCAAGACGAAGGGCGGGCGATATCTCCCGAATTCTTTCCAGCGGAGCAGCACCGTTCTTATGACCCTTTAAGAACGCATGAGGAATCGCTGAAAATTACCAGGGAGATATGCAACAAAACAACTCATCTTAACCTCAAAGCCGATTTAGTGGAAGACATTTGACATCATCATAATCCAAATTAGTTTGGTCGTTTTAATGTAATTTGAATTAGTGTTGTAATGTATTTTATTTTATTTGAATTATTATGTAACTTTTTAATTATTAATGAAATTTGAGTTTGTGTTAAAAAAAATAATAAAAAAAATAAAATAAAAAATAAAAAAACTGAACTAGGTTGCCCTTACTGGGGCAGTGAATCGACAGCAGGTCGCTGGAGAGAGAAAGCAGACGTGGCAGGAAAAAGTAAGAGGATTGAATGATTGAATCCCCTTACTGTGCCCAGCATGAGAGTATTAAGTATGAATAAGTATCATTGATTTGAATAAGTCAAATGAAAATGTAATAAAAAAGAGTGAAAAAGGTCATGAGATTGAGTTGGGTGAGGGTTAAAGGGATGGTAGTGTGTGATTGGGGACTAAAAAGCTGCTTTTTTCTTTTCTATCTCCTTCAATTTGTGTTCAGAGCATCTTTGCAGACAAAAAAACACATGTATATGCAATCTATGGTTTCTGTTTTAACCTCCTACAAATCATCAAAATAACAAAAAGTTTACATCCAAAAAAACCAACCAAAAGCTGGAGACATAAAGCCAAGAAAAGAATATTACCATATTAATAAAAACCAACAACATTTAACTAATGCATTTGTTACAAGTCATAATAATACCATCTTTAACTTAACAGAAAATAAAAGAGGATGCATTGGCTACATTTTATTTAAGCAGGCCTAATCCTCTTGTGCAAAGCCTTTGCATCTAATCTTGAATCGCCTTCGGATGAATTAACATCTTTTGATAAATTTGACGAAAGATCGGAATAAAGATCAACCACTCTTCTTATATTGTTGTTGAGTTCTCTAATCAAGCCCGCATTTCTACTTAGATTATCCGGAATCTTTGAGTCATGATTCTGATTAATCTCATTGATTAACACGCGGTTATGATCCAAAAGGTTTTGAACTTGAAGGAAACTCTTTTGAAACATTTGCATTGCTTTTCCATCTAACTGAAATCCAGTATTTCCCATCAATTGATATGCTTCACCCTCCATTAATCTTCTCATTAAATCAATACTAATCCTGCAAACATTTCATACACATTTCATACTTTGACTTTTGAAAGTCAAATCAACCACTTCCAATCATAAATTTATTACCTAAAGTCATAGAAAAAGGTGACATCAACTAGTACACCAAACTTTCATGTTACAATTTTCATTAAAGGGACCCTCAAAAAAATACTATTCGTTCCCCATACTTTTTTTTTTTTTTTTTTAATATCAAAAAACTATAAACCTTTAAGTACGAAATAGAAAATATAAAGTTTAATAAATCAAACGCTTAAAATTGTCAGAAATACAGAACAAAAACGGACAAAAAACAGTGTTACACTAGAAACAAATGGGGACAAACGAAATCTTTGACAAAAACCCCCTTGTGTGACATCATAGCGGGGTCCTAATAACATAACCCTTCATTAAAATGTCACTAGTTACAAAACTGAGGAATTTAAGCTTGACTTTTAAAGTCAAGAGAGAACATGAAGATATGGATAAAGGGCAGACAAGAAACATAAAAGAATTACACTTTGAAGAATAAAGACAGTTTATAAGATATAGGAATTCTTGTTTACATGGATAACACAAAAATGTGAATTTTAAAACAGATATTTTGGTTATTAATAATCATTATTCTTTTGGGCTAGCTAATAATTCAGCATTATTGAAGTTAGTTTAATTTTGGGTATGATGAGATGTGAAAAGCAGATCCCATATCCATAAAAAGCAAAACTTTATTTTTCCAAATGTACTTACAAAAAAAAAAAGGCCAGGGAGGGCTAGCAGCTACTTGTTCAAAAAAGAAGAATCTCAAAACACATACCACAAATATATCATATGAACATCAAATGTGTCCTATTTCCAACACAATAAAAAGACATCATATTTTCACAAGAAACATGCATATGCATAGACATATTTACATATAATGAATGTAAAGTATGAAAATTATCAGAAAACTGAAATGGGGTTTGCTTAAAATTCTGGTAAAGATGAAGACAAGGACAAAAAATTATAGTAAGAAATAAATGTTTGTATTAAAAAGAAAAAAGAAACCGTACATCAAAGCATCAGTTTTGCACAGAGGCATAAATAAATGAATTCCTAAAATAGCATATAAACTTGACAAATAATTTGCTTCATTTTGATCATATCTGTATTAAAGCATCAGATGTGTAACAAGATCAAAGATAAAGATGAGTAAGTAAAATATAATATGAAATTTTAACACATTAACTTAGAACCTAAACTACTACAAGTCATAAACATCAAGAAACTGCTTCAATATGTGTCATCAACATATGAATATGTAACAAAATTTATTTAAGAAAATAGAAGAAGTATGTGTACCTTAAAAATGTTGGAGCATTTATTTAAAATTGAAGAGAAATATGGAGGATGAATGTGTGTTATGAGAGAGGAGAGAAAAGAAAAGAGAGGAGAATAAGTAGATTTGACAGTCACACAAAGACAGGCCCCAGACCCACTCCCTGTCCAAATCTATATATCTCTCTCCACATGTACTATTTACTCTTTAAATAATAATTATTATTTTTTTTAATTATTATTATTTTTTTAAATAATAAAAATTGATTTTTTAGAAATAAATAAATAAAATTAAAAAGGGTCTCACTTGTATTTTAGAGAGTACCCGTAACCAATTATATGGTTTTTTTAACTTGTGCTTTAGGAGAACAAGTTAAACACACCAAAAATACACAAAGACTCATGAAAAAGTACATCTGGATCCACATAAAAGTACACTTGTCTGTATTTTTATGTAAGTCTTTATGTACTTTTAATTTACTTTTGATGTGCTTAATTTGTGCCCCTAAGGCACACATTAGAAAAACCCCAAAATATATTACCCCATTTTCATTTTGAGATATCTTGACATAATAGTGTTCATTTAGTATGAATCAATTAAATTAAAGTTTAGTAGATAAGGATGAAATTTGATTATTTGTCTCACTTTTTTGAAACTATGTATTTTTCATATAGTGACAATAATTATGAAAGGGAAAGAGCATTAAAATTTACTAATTATATGGTTCAAACAAGAATAATGAAAAAGAATCACATTTATGATCTCATTGAATACTTATCACTAAATGCAAATACTAGTATTTTTCAAGTAGGTATACTATGTCTTGAATTATATATAAAAAATATATTAAAACATGTGTTATTATAAGAGGTATTACTTGTTCACTCAGGTTCAAATTTCATCAATTATACATAAGCGTGTCTAGGTATTCTTTTTTAAAATGCAAATAAACATATTCAAGTATTATTTAAGAATACAAAAAAATTTCAAAGGATATCCTCCATCAAATTGTATCATTAGATATTGAGCCAAAATATAACCATAAATAGCTAGCTATACTTGTCTAGCTTTTACGTACTTACTAAAATACTTACAACCAAGATTTTTGGTAGCATTTTCCTAAGATTGAGTACTTGCTTTACCGACTTGGTTGAAGTCTTGAAGCAAACATCTTATACGTACAACATTCAAGTCATCTTAAATTACTCGTAATTAGTTATGATGAAATAATCACGAAATTATATTTCACTTTATACAAGATGTTTCCTGAAACCAAGAACAATGTCCAAATTAAATTATACGAATAAAGTTAAAAGCATTTATTTAAGGCTTATTATCTATAAGTTGTTTGAAGGGTGGCAGTGGACAACGGCATCACCAACGGCATGCCCATGTCGGCGGTGAACACCGCCGCCACCTAGCCGGCATGCTCCATCGGCAAGGCTCGGCAGCAATATATGATTCCACGACATGGATTTAGTTAAGAAGAATGTACAAGTTTATATGCATTATGTATAAGCTTAATATATATGATGCTATGGATTTAGTTGGGAGGTATGAAAAAAGCATGGTTGCCACTAAAAAGGGGTTGGGGGTATGAAAAAAGTATGAATGAGGTGGAATGAGATAGAATGATATTATTGGTGGATTTGAGAGGCATCGATGACTTCGGAAGCGCGACTGCCACCATCCTTAGGTGTGGCAACCTTGCCTAAGGTTGCCTCAACTTTTGATGCAAACAACCAATCAAATAGTTCTAACACATTTTATGCATGCCAAAAGTTCTTTATAGATCCAACTTTTACCATATAACCCATCAAGCAATTTTAGTCACTCATTTTTTTTTTATCAAAATAAAAAAAAAAATAAACTTTCACCCTTTTTTTAAAACTTAAATATTTCGCAAACCGTAAATCGTCAAGCTACAAAAAAAATACCATCGCGACGAGAATTAAATTATCTTTTTATAGACATGTATTGTTATATACTTTCGGCGAACTTTTTTTTCGCCCAGAAAAATCATATATGATTCGTAAGAATATATATGATTCGATTTTAACAAATCATATATGATTCGTAAGAATCGAATCATATATGATTTTTTACAAATCATATATGATTTTTACGAATCATATATGATTCTTTCTGGGCGGAAATTAAAAAAATATATATATATCGTCGAAAGTATATAACAATGCATATCTATAGAAAGATCATTTAATTCTCGTCGCGATAGTATTTTTTTGTAGCTTGAAGATTTACCGTTTGCAAGATATGTTGTTTTGAAAAAAAATGTGAAACATATAAATGGGTGGCTATGATTGGTTGATAGGTTCTATGGCATGTATGAGTTCTTCATGGATCTCAACTCTTTAATGCAAAAGGTTGCCTCAATATGGATTTTTAGTGGCAATCTTGGTCTCCAAAATACTAATTATTAATTTTTTTATTTTATTTATTTATAATTATATTAAACAATTTAATAAAAACAATACATTTTATTAATAATTCAAAGCAAAATTACATAACACTTAAAAAAAAAAAAAAAAAAAAAAAAAAAAAAAAAAAAAAAAAAAATCCAACAAAAATAGGAAATCACTAGTCATCGAGGTATGGTAAGTCTTAAACCGCTACGTGCTCCGTAAGATCATATCGAAGACGATTATTGATATCTTCGTCGAGTAACTCATGTAGCACACTATTATCATAAACTGGCGTTACCGGCGGATCCATTATATGAACCGGTGATATTGCCAGCCCATCGTTTTTTAAAATCATATTGCACAATATAATGCACGTATAAACCAGTTGTCGAATCTTTTGAACCGACATAGCTCGGAGAGGACGACTGAGAATCATCCATTTTCCTTTTAGACGACCAAAAGCTCGTTCGATATCCTTTCTTGCAGACTCTTGTAGTTTCTTGAATCTCTTTTCCATTGGGTCAGTTGGATACGGATATGCTTTAACAAATGTTGAATACTTAGGATAGATAACATCAGTAAGATAGTATCCACGTTTGTAAAGCCTTCCACCCAATAAAAATGAACTGTTTGGTGCCGTTCCATTTCGTTCAGTGACATACAATGGAGACTGATTCAAAACATTGATATCGTTGCTTGAACCGGGAGGACCAAAAAACGAATGTCAAATCCACAAATCATATGAAGCAGTCGCTTCAAGCATAATAGTCAGGTATTGGTGATCACCTCTCTTATATTGGTCTCTCAAGTGTCTAGGACAATTTCACCAAACAAAATGTGTACAATCAATGCTACCATGCATTCCAGGAATATGATATTTTTTTTCATGTACATGGAATAAGCGTGCTACGTCATGGCTCGTAGGCCTACGTAAGAACTCTCGACCATATAACTTTATAATCGCATCGCAAAATTTATCAAAGTATTCTCCTAAAATAAAAGGACAACTTTTAATAAATAAAAAGAAAAACGAAATATATAACTAAAAATTAATAACTAAAACATTTTAACAAAAATAAATAACGAAAACAATTTAAATAACTTAATAACAAAAACAAATTAAAAAATTAATAACGAAATAATTAAATTAAAATAATAACCTGACGTTCTTCGTGTAATGTTTAGATAGTCATCAAATCTATCCGGAGGTTCACCCGTTGCAAGTTGTCGAATGGCGGATGTATATTTTTGTAATGGCGTGAAACTATTTTGGCCCATGGCGTCTTGACCCGGTTGAAACCATTCGAATTGGGCTTCAATATCATCAACAATTTTTAAAAACAAATTCTTACTCATACGAAAATGATCACGAAAAACGCTTTCGTTAAACTTTGGTTGTTTAACAAAATAATCATTCAATAGAGTTTCTAAAGCTCTTTCACGAAAACGTTGGACATAACCACGGGTGTCGATAGAGCTAGCCGTGTCTTCAAGAGCTTCGTTTCCGGCTAAAAAGGTTTCAAACGTACTTCCGGATAACCATTCTTTGGACGAATCCGAAGGAATAATGATCTCGTCCGATGACGAAGAAGATATTGACATGGTTAAATAAATTGTGAATTGTTTTTGTGATTTGTTGTGTGAGATTTGTGTGAATGAAACAATATGTGTTATTAGTGAATATTTATAGGGATTTTTTTTTTTTTTTTTTGAATCAATGCACGCTCCAAGCATTTACTCCTCCCAAACAGTCATTTTTTTCTTTGTTTTTCTCCCCACCGAATTGGTGATACATACCGTTTGGGGCACCGATTTGGACTTGCCGAGTGGGTGGCAGCCATGCTTGCCGAGCTCCTTTCCCCGCAAGGTTGCCAGTACCCTTACAAGTGGCATGTCAACAAAGCATGAAATATAATTCACGTTGAACGGGCTTCTTCTACTCGTATTTTGGATTTTATTTTGCAGCATTTCTGATCACACTATTATTTTTTCCTTATATATATCCAATTTATTTATGTTTCAAAAAGATATCATATCCCTTTGTCCAATAATATTACAAAGAATTTAAAAAATACAAAAAACGCACTTCTATAGATTTAATTGATTGGAAGTGAAAAACCACATCAACGTTTTGGTCATGTGTAGTTTGTGGCGTAAGCAAGAAAGTTGATAGCTACCGGTAACGAAATGATACGATAATGGTGTGATGAGATTGAATACATGCAATGCATGCATATGATGTGTGCTTCATCATCAAGCTACATTAGAGATGACATACATATGTACGTACGTAGATGCATGAACATTACATACATCATCTTTCCATGACTGGTTGGTTGGTTTCCTTAAAGTTTGTCTAATTATAACTGGATTCAGTTTGAGTAGTTGTAAACTCTAGGCAATTGACATTGACATAAGCCCAATGGATATAATGAGAATAGAACTGGAGCCCAATTCTTGTTATGGAAAAGAGCCCATAAACTCATAGCTACCTCACTAATAGCATATAACATGGATGTCTTATGAAGACATAAACCGAAACGTAGTTATTCAGACATCCACAACAAGTTCCATTCTCTAGCATTTTCATTAGCATGTGGTCGCAAAATGTCACATTCCGATTTTTAAAGAAACGAAAGAGCATTTGTTATCGTTTGTAACGAGCAATACTGACTTGACCTTAAATAGCTAACACTACATATGGCCAATATTGACAATAAGTATATTAGGAAGCTTGTGGATTACAAAAGCTAAACAACTACAACCAATCATACGGATAACGGTGTTATTGGTGTTACAAATCGGGAAGGAACAAAGACACAAATTGACTAAGTTTATTTAAGAAAGATTAAACAAGACTAGAAACACAATTTTTTTGGACCAAGTGTCTTAAAAAAATGGTTTTTTGTACTTGTATTAACACTACGCCGCAAAAAAACTATGACCACCCAAATCCACCCTGGTTCCGTCCCTCGTCACAAAAACTACTAGTAATAATGAAGAAGCCACTTAATTAGCTTGAATATACATCCTAATATTAGTTATATGTTTAGATTAAAACTGGTAAAGGGAGAAGGACATCTATTCGGGTTACTCGGGGAATTCAAGCCTTTTTTGTTGCACGCTGCCGGCCTAACAAGCATTCCCGTGGCTATTTACGGACTTTTCCATGATCATCCCAAGGTGTTTCACGAACTAGTTTGCGCACTAGTCTCTTATGAGACTAGCCCACTTGGCGATAGTTGCTAAATAAAGCACAGCCACATAGTATGCTCATTATTTGAATTGATTATGCAGCAATAGAAATTGTAAATATTCTTATGGCAGAAGACAATTCCAAACAATTTCTAAAGCCATTTGTTCATGGATAATATAACTAGATTATTATGCAAACATACATGAGATGAATGATAATAAGTTTGATTGATTATATAAAGAGATTACACATGATATAATTCATACACAGGGAATAACAAGAAGAACAGAAAGACTGCATGCATAAAAAGCATTAGATAAATAAAATTAACTGCGCTTGACAGGGTCAAAATTGGAAACACCAATGATGGCACCCAAGATACCAGCAAGAACCACACCACCAGCACCAATGCTTAGCAAGAAGTTGTTTAGTGATGGAGTCACACCTGAAGCAGCTTGAGCTACATCTGGAACCACCATTGAAGCTGTCAAAGCAGCTGCAGTCATGGCTGTCACTGCCTTCTCTTTCATTGAGCTCCTTACTACCAACCTTTTGCATGGTGCACCCACCAAGGTCTTTGAAGAAACCCTAATGGTCAATGGGTTGAAGAACATGTTTTTGGGGAGAGCAGTGTTGTTGGTCAATGGCATGGCCATTGAAACTGCTGAGGTTGAAGCCATTGATTGACAAGGTTGTTGTTGTTGTTCTTGTTCTTGTGTTTGTGTTTTGTGTGTTTTGTTGTCAATGAGAAGAGGTTGATTCAAAGGTAGTAGTTAAGTTAAAGGAAGGTTGAGAGGTGTTTGTGTGATTTCCATATAATCTGAGAGTCTGATGTGGCTGCTTTTCCACTTGGTATTGGTGGATAACCTTATCTTTTCATATCCATACATCATTTTTATATCATATTTCAGTTTATTCATATATGCCAATGTTTTATGTGGAGATTGGTTTTTGGTAGCTTTTATCACATTTGGTTTAATGGATAGTGAAATATAGTAGGTTGGTAACATTTTTTATTTGACACATTCAAGGGTTTGATCCTTACTTTATGTAAAAAAGTCGTCTTTTGAAAACAGCATCTCTACCTTAAAGTAAGGGTAAATCTGTTTATATCTCACTTCCATCATACCTCGTGGAGGCCTGATTGAGTAATGTTGATTTTTGGTTTAATGGATGGTGAAATGTTGGAATTTTTAGTTATTTTACGCTCTAGGAACTATGTGACCTAGTCCAACTCCTAACTAAATTAAAACGTGCAAGCTAGATATTGCAACGACTTGACACAACCAATAGTGAAAAGGCGATTCGTTTACTGCTAATAAACTACTTAACCAATGTTTGGTTTATGATCGGGAATCAATATATGTTTGTGTTTGACACTAACTTGATTATATCAAGCAAAATGCTTAATATTTATAACGCTATGGAGCGTGATATGATAAAAACATTATATTTAGTTTAATTTATAGATTAAAGATTGACGTGTGTCGTGTGGTAGTGTCGTGTGGTAATGATTTTCATTAACTGATAATTAGAAGAAAAAAAAAAGTAAGAGGATAATTAGTCAAACTTAAAATGGTTAAATTTAAAATAATATTAAATTTTGATTAGTAAATTGAATTTACATTTAACCCGAAACTTTTTAAAAATATATAATCTCAAATTTTTTATAAAAGATATCTCATAAAATGGATATTTGTTTTTAGAAAAATAATGAGTAAACTTCAAAATACATTTATGTGGTTTACCCAATTTCGCATCATAAATCTCTCTTGAAAAAGTTGCAACAAATACATTCATCCGTTAGTAAAAGTCAACCAATATACATCCATCGGTTAAAATAAGGACTAACGGTGCGAATTATTTCTCCGTTATCTCCTAACGAGATAGAACATATTTGCACCGTTAGTCCTCTGGGTTAACAGTATTTGCACCGTTAGTCTTTTTTTTACGTTCTCTTTCGTTTTTTTTACGTTTTTGTCCGTTTTTTTACGTTTACGCTCGTTTTTTACGTTTTCACCTGGTTTTTTTACGTTGTCTTCCGTTTTTTTACGTTTTCGCATATTTTTTTACGTTTTCGTCCGTTTATTTACATTTTCGCGTGTTTTTTTACGTTTTCGTCCGTTTTTTACGTTTACGCTCGTTTTTTTACGTTTTCACTAGGTTTTTTACGTTTTCTTCCCTTTTTTTACGTTTTCGCCTATTTTTTTACTCTTTTGTCCATTTTTTTTACATTTTCGCATTTTTTTTACGTTTTCGTCCATTTTTTTACACTTTCGTCCGTTTTTTACGTTTTCGCCATTTTTTACATTTTCGCCTGTTTTTTTAAGTTTTCGTCCGTTTTTTATTTTTACACCGTTTTTACGTTTTCACCCGGTTTTTTTTACGTTTTCTTCCATTTTTTTAAGTTTTCTCTCATTTTTTAACGTTTTCGTCCGTTTTTTTACGTTTTTGCCTTTTTTGTGGTTTCATCCATTTTTTTTACGTTTTCATCCGTTTTTTTACGTTTACACCCGTTTTTTTACGTTTCCGTCCGTCTTTTTATGTTTACGACCGTTTTTTGGGTTTTCACCCGGTTTTTTACGTTTTCGTCCATTTTTTACGTTAAAAAATGGACGAAAAGATAAAAAGAATAGACGAAAACGTAAAAAAAAACGAAAACATAAAAAAAGGCGAAAACGTAAAAAAAAAAGAAGGAAAAAGACGTAAAAAAATGAGAGAAAACGTAAAAAAATGGAAGAAAACGTAAAAAAAAAACTAGTGGAAACGTAAAAAACGGGTGTAAACATAAATAATAGACGAAAACGTAAAAAAACAGGCGAAAATGTTAAAAAAAAAAAAAAAAAAAAAAAAAAAAAAAAAAAAAAAAACGGGCGAAAACATAAAAAACCGGTTGAAAACGAAAACAAACAGGCGTAAACATAAAAAATGGACGAAAACGTAAAAAAATGGCGAAAACGTAAAAAATAATAGACGAAAACGTAAAAAAAAACACGCGAAAACGTAAAAAAAATAGGTGAAAACGTAAAAAAACGGAAGAAAACATAAAAAAACCGGGTGAAAACGTAAAAAATGGAAGATAACGTAAAAAATGACTAACGGTGCAAATGTGTTCTATCTCGTTAGGAGATAACGGCGAAATAGTTTGCACCGTTAGTCCTTATTTTAACCGAGGGATGTATATTGGTTCACTTTTACTAACGGAGTGATGTATTTGTTGCAACTTTTTCGAGAGTGATGTATGGTGCGAAATTGGGTAAACCACAGAGATGTATTTTGAAGTTTACTAAAAATAATATATATTAGTAGAGCAATGATACGGAGGCCTAACATATATGCCTAAACTCATGTCTAATTTATTAACAATTTGACACATCACTCACACATTCTCTCTCTAAATCTTCATTTTTGAAATTTTCACTTGTCATCATTTAATTCTTAGGCATGTTTTTAGTCACGCATTTTAGGCATGTCAATCATTTTCCATATTGTTATTGTTGTACAAAGTAGTTTATAATGTTTTTGTTAAGTGGACAATCAAACAAATATATCGAACTATCAAAAACCCAATTAGTATGACTTATGTAAAAACTTTTTAAGTACAACTTATGTCAAATCTTTGTGCGTGCGAGGATCTAAAACTAGTTTGAACAACACAAAAGAAAATATGAATAATTAATCTCGGACGGAAAGAAGAACTTATCTAAAACTAGTTTGAACAACACAAAAGAAAATATGAATAATTAATCTCGGACGGAAAGAAGAACTTATTAAAAAAGGGCTATTGGTTCTTAAAAGGTTATGATTTTTAGTAATATTTAAAGTATATGCTTAGTTTTAATCAATTATAATTATTATTAATCAATTCTAAACATATATTTAAATATATAATAACAATCTAGCCATGCATGAACTAAACTTAGAGGGGTATATAACAAGGGTAAACGTTACTTCCTTAGTCGATGTGGGATGTAAGATCCAAGGTAAATGATTTAGTTAAAATAAAGTATAAGAAACCTACCTACATCTACATATATGTAAATACCATGAATTCGAACTCCCAACCTAAAAAGACGTATTTGTGGTTTTGACTCGCTAGTGGATGCCAAATATGATTTTTCATAAACTAATTTAGGAGCAATTTTATATCTTTTAGGATAAGGCAAGGACGTGTAAAGCTAAAATTTGCAACCAATGCTGTTAAAATCAAGATTTCACTATGGATGGTTTTTATATTTGCAATATTAAAATCGTAAGATCAGATTGAGATCGATAGACCGAGCTTAAATGTTACAATGTCTTATATGTCTAGTAATTCATATTTAGAACTGACTGTATAATAAATTTGTAAAAGTGAGAGTTTTAAGAGTTATGGCAATATGAAAATCCATCTTTTATCGATTTAAAATACTACAGTATATAATCGCCAGGGACGGAACCAAGGGGTGTCCCGGGGGGTCCCGGGACACCCATGAATTTTTGTCTCGTAGTGTTAATTTTGTTATAAAACCTCTATTTTTCTATAAATGCACCCGGTCCCAAAAAGTTATGCATGTAGTCTTGTTTGATTTGTTATAAATGCACCGGTGACTTTGTCTTCTGGTTCCGTCCTTGATAATCGTTGATTGAGGGGGTTGAATCTTTTAATATGAAAATTTATATATTTCACTCTTAACAAAAACACTTAGGTGTCGTTTGATTATTAAGAGGCTATGAATCTAAATATGATTCACATATCTAAATCTGAATATGATGTTGAAATGTATGAATATGATTCAATGTTATTATGAACAAGAGGTTGAGTAATCTGAATTTTACTCATATAACAACTTTTATTTGTGTAAACTTTGTCCGAATATATTAGATTAACAATGAAAATGTTTCACTTGACACAAAAGGACGACTTGACATTGACACAATGATAAAATGGGTTATGGCTATGGTTAATGGATGAGCGACATGGGTAACTCGTTTAATAAAGGGGCATGTTTGGTTTCACATTCTCAATACATCAAAATATGTTTGGATTATGATTTAAGGTTTTCAATAGGAATTGTCACCCTTAATTATAATCATCTTGTACATTTTTTTTCTTTAATAAAATAAATGCGGTGTTATGACACCCACTAAAATTCTAGTTCAATTTGAGTTTTAGTCTCATAACACCTCTTAACGAGAAGGAAAAAAAAAAAAAAAAAAAAAAAAAAAAAAAAAAAATCTTAGTCATAACTTCATCTTACCGCCTCTTAATGACAGAAAAATAAACACGGTTTTTGTTCCAAATCTCTTACCGCGTCTTACTCAATCATATTAAGAGGCTATTAAATGTTTTTATTTTTTATTTTTATTTATTTTATTTTATTTTATTCTTTAAAAAAAAACAAACACAACCTTACAGTTAACCACACTTGCTACATTGTTTTACTTTATCAAAATTCATTCATTTATTGTTTATTAGTTAACGGTAGTAGCATCGGATTTGATCGAAATCTTACGATCTTATGGTAATATCGAAACTCTACTTAAGATCTTATAAAGAATCGACTCGGTTTCGCTTTGTAAAATCGTAAAATTAGAAAATCTTAAGAGCTAGATCGAGATTTTAACGGCTATCCTTAAAACCATAAAATAAATAGACAAAGCCATTAGACGAAAAGCTTTATATAATTACCAATTAAAGGCAGTTGATCATTAGATCCTAATCGATAACCAAAGTTTAGTATAACCAAAGTTTAGTATAAGCAAAGATTGTTGTGTAACTTTAAACCCTTTTTAATCATCTCTGTCAAGTCACTAAGTTCCGCCTCTACGTTGCGCCGAACTATACTTGTATTACATATAGTCCGGGGTCAGGGTATCCCCGTCAATCTACACCTTTTGTAACAATTCGCAATTTCAGGTTAATTACCATTCCCGGAAAATTTCACTATTCACTTTTACTATTCATTTTTCCCGAAACTTTCCCGAAAGTTGATTTTTATTTGATATTCTCGAGTGATAAATCATTTCCATGGCAAATTAAATGTTTGACATTCGTCAGATCATTTTCGTGAAAGTTATTAAGGAATTACACGTTTTAGGGTAAAACGTCATTCAGAAATTCTACGTACAACGAAACTCGACCGCGTTAAGTGACCCCGCATCAGAAAAATGTTTGACACACTCATGATTTATTTGAGAATTAATTGTGACTGAGAAAAACATGACCAAAGACTTCCCGGCAGGTCACCCAAGCCAGTACTATTCTCACATGAGCACGCTTAACCGTATGGGCGATTAACCGTTAGACCACAAAACGCGTTTCTAACACGATTTGAGTTTTCAACTTATTAGAAAAAGTCAACATATTTTTCCCTCCTCCATTGACCAAAAATCATCCCTTGATGTTATAAGTCATTTCGTGATTTTTAGGCTTACGGTTTGATGTCTAAAAGACATTTAATACCAACCGACACTAGACTGAGCCCAGTCTAGACATTATAAGTCATTTTAAATCATTTATAACCTATTAGAAAAGTAATATTTTACTTTTCTCAATTTTACGCAATATTCGTACATTTTACGTATTACGCGTTTTAGACCCGTGTTTCCAGTTTTTAGCAGGGTTTTAGCACCCGATAGATCCTACCACTCATTTTATATTTTATTATGGACTATATGGACATATTTAACAATACTTTCAAGTTCCATAATTTTACGATACCCGATTTTAAGTTTCATGACTTAACGACTTACCGTTAGCGATTACCGGGACCAAAACTCACTCCGTAAGCTAGATAATACCAAGTTTAAGTACCTAATCACCCTAACCATCTTATGAACGTGTATAAGGGTGATTCACCATGCCATGTGCCTAAGTTATAAGTCTTGATCTATTGGATTGGTTACATGTGTTAAACTTGGTCTCCAAGTGTTGGAAAATATCCTAAATACTTGCACCTCCTTAAGGCAACTTCCTAGCACCTTCCTAGCACCTCCTCAAGGCCTTATATAACCCTCTCCTCACCCTTTGGTCGTTCATACCATCACAAACACAAACACATTCATGATTTTCTCTCTACTTCAAGTTTTATGCAAGAAATCAAGAGCAATATCAACACATAAACCATAGTTTGGTTTTGATTCATCAAGCTACTTCAAATCCTTTGAAACTCTTGGTGATTCTCTTGAGTTTAGATCCACTCAAGTCACCTCAACCTTCATCATCCATCTTTCAAGATTACAAGGGTAGAAAGATTGCATGAAGTGAAGTGGGTTGAAGCAAGTCTATCAAAGTCCTATCCTTACATGTTAACTTCCTTTCATCTTTGAAAGCCAAAAGTTGTAAGCCAAACCCTAACATGATTCTTGTTAAATAATCATATTCATGTTATTTACATATTATTTGTGCTATATTATGTCTTGTATTCATGTCCATGATGTATAAAAGTGAGTAAAACAAGTTATTGTACATGATTGATAAGACAAGTTACTATAACAAGCAAACTAGTGACTTTCTTGGTAAGACCTGATCAAAATGGTAACAATATGATATTTGATCATTACATATTACAGTAGAGGACTTAACAAGGAAACCGTAGCAACTTGAACCACCCAAAACGAGTATACGAGTCAAAAGTTACGCCCATTTGAAGTTACCAAAACTTTGCGGCAAACTGCCAAATACCATTCTGATCAAATTTGGGTTTTGAAAGTCACACTTCTGGTCCGATTCATCAAAAAGTTAAAACACGAAAGTTGTCCGGAACGACGTTTTCGTTCAGGAATAAAGAAGCTCGAGCCCTAAAAACGCTTTCCGAGTGATAAAATTCTTCAAATTCTAAACAGCCCATTTTTAGGCGAAAGTCACTAGATTATGGTTATACTTTAAAAGGAACAAGAGGTCTTATGACCTATAATCAAGACCACAACCATGGCTAGAGCCAAGGTTGAGTTTCATGACCTTGGAACAAGGACCAAAGGTCATGGCTAGGCCATGACGAAATGACCATGTAAGATTACTTAGGCGAAAACATGAAACAAAGTATTGGCGATAACTTGAACAAGCAACTTGGATCTACTTCATCTAAAGGAAACATGAGATATTACAAAGAGAAAATGGTCATACAAAACTTATGAAACTACCCCTAATAACAATCTTCATGTACTAATAAACTTTCCTAAGTTTATTCAAATATCGGACATGTAACTTTTTGGATCAAAACTAATACTTTATCAACTACTACAATAGTAGGGAGCCTCATGTGAGGAGTTCATTATGTAAGCCGTCGAGTTGAGTTGTGGATTTACGAGTTAAAGTGTCCTGGCTCCTCGAACGCTTACTAACATGACTTCTGAATTATGTCGGCCCGAACGGTAGTAAACGATATACAAAACATACATATTCATGAATCTTTTCTTTCAAAGACTTACATTATACATCATACCACATCATGGGCTAAATGCAAGATATATATATATAGGCACTACTTCATATTCTTTACTCCGATCCTAAGTCGCAACATTCGATTATAGGTTGCTCGTAGAAACCTTCATGATTCAACCGTTACATTCATTACTTGCTATCTTACTTAAGGTGAGTTCATAGCCCCACTTTACATTACTTCAATGTTTTACAAACCCTTGGGGGGAATACATGCTATTATTTTTCTACTCGAACACAATGCTTTCTACTGTATGCTATTCGACTATGTTTTATTATCACTAAGTAACATCCTTGCCAAACCAAGATCCCTTATTATGAACCATTTAATCACTTGCGAGGGTTACTTGCAAGTGAGCGCGAATATTGTGAATAGGCCTATTGGGATTGACGAATCCCATTTGTATTGACTAAGTTCAAACAAATGCATTAATATTTGAAACATTAGGTATGACGGCAAAGTACCTACCGGGATAAATCTGCCGATCGATATTGGTACACGTTAACGTTTTGGTGTCATAAGCTTAGTGAATTAATAACCTTTCCGGGCATATAACAACGTAGCCCATCTTTTTTTTCCAAACATTGGTGTGAGTCTATAGCTCACACTACCAACATATTGTGTTCAAACGATTTAACTACAAACACTACGATTATTGTGTTCAACGATTTAACTACCAACACATTGTGTTCAAACATTAAACAAACTCTATGAATATCACTCAACCTTTGTGTTGACCTCTCAAGCATGTATTTCAGGTTCATGACGATCAAGGATGGCACGGAAGGGCACGGATACTCAAGAGGGCTATAAATTTTATTATCATTCAAAAACACATTTATTATACATTGTAAACATGGAACCATTTGGGACCTCATTTTGTAATCTCTGATATTTATACAATTTGAATGATAAATCTTTTAAAACGACTCAATTGGAGTTCGTTTTCTATTATTGTGACTATTGTGCCGTCGAGTAACACCCAGTTCGAATTCCGCTGCAACCATGAATTGGGGGTGTTACAGATTGGTACCAGAGCCATGGTTATAGAGAAACGGGTCTAATTGAGACCTAAACTATAACTACAACTACAAGCAAAATCATTTTTATAGCCTTCCGCTCTCCGTGTCTTCCATCCTCCAGACGATTATGGACTTAGTAAGCATGTTATGCTACACAAACATATTAGTATATTGATATATACACACTAAGCATTTTATGCTACATGAACACATATTAGTATATTGATATATACACACTAAGCATTTTATGCTACATGAACACATATTAGTATATTGATATATACACACTAAGCATTTTATGCTACATGAACACATATTAGTATATTGATATATACACACTAAGCATTTTATGCTACATGAACACATATAAGTATATTGATATATACACACTAAGCATTTTATGCCACATGAACACATATTAGTATATTGATATATACACACTAAGCATTTTATGCTACATGAACACATATAAGTATATTGATATATACACACTAGGCATTTTATGCTACATAAACACATATAAGTATATTGATATATACACACTAGGCATTTTATGCTACATGAACATATTAGTATATTGATATATAAACTCGGTTTATTTTCAATCATTTATCTAAACAATGAACTAAACATATCTGTGTATGCCTATTCTAAGGCATTTCGACATAGCCACACTCTCCCAATCATGTTCCTACTCCAACATTCATTTTCCAAGACATTGTGAGATACAATGGTCTCATTCATTTTTCAAGACATTGTGAGATACAATGGTCTCATTCATTTTTCAAGACATTGTGAGATACAATGGCCTCATTCATTTTCCAAGACATTGTGAGATACAATGGTCTCATTCATTTTCCAAGACATTGTATGATACAATGGTTTTAATCATTTCTCAAATGTTTTGAGTCACACAATGGCCTAACCTACTTCCCAGACATTGTGAATTGCACAATGGTCTAACCTACTTCCGAGACATTGTGATTTGTGCAATGGTCTCTGGAATTATTTCACGACCTCATCAATATCATTTCTTATGATATCAAAAACCCATCACAATCTAACGATTTCCAAACAAGAAATATGAGATTTCTAAAGGACAAACTAATCCATCGTCGACAAAAGCTGAACTTTCTCTACATTCATTAAAGTTTTCTGATGAAACCTTCATTATTAAAAGTTCGTGATCCTGGCCAAGTATGTTCTATTTTAGAACTACTTAAAACTTCCTTTCCATACGTATCTACCCTTACTACCTTCTATGCAATGGAATATGAAAACATACGTTACAAGTCTTGTATGGACGGGACTTGCAACTTAAGGGTTGACATCGCCTTTGTTTAGTGAACAGTTTCCCAAAACCAACGGACATATCACAAGTATACCTAATTTAGGTATTTGAAAATTTTATCGAACCTTGGCTAAATATAGACTAGTCACCTATATTTAACCTAGGGACAGTGGAATATAGTCTGACTAACTATATTCGACTTAAAATTTTCAAATACTGAGAGTAGTTGTACTGGGGTTATGTTTAGATTGATTTCCTACATGAACACGATAAACCACCAGAATACATTAAAACAATCTAGAGACACGATAGTGCCTTACCACTCAGCGAAATCTTAACACCTTATTTGTATGATCTAAATTCATTTTTGAAAGTTTTCATTTATGAGATAATCCGAACTACTATCTTGGGATAGTTATCAATTATTCTCTTCATCCTGTAGAAGTACCATCCTGTTTAGGATACCATTCCATCATAAACTTTTAAAATCTCTTAAGATTTTCAAAACAAACTCAACATCTATACCTAAGAGTATTAATGTTAAGCATACACTACATCAACATATCATAACATTATCTTCACAACCGTTGGAACCACAAGCTCATTAACAGATCTTGATGCACTTTTAAAGCTCAAATCATCCTTAGTTACACCACAAGCACCCTTATCAGCTTTACAAGTTTGAATATTCATCTTGTACTTTTGGAACACCAGTATCATCTCGTAATACACTACCTTGTAACTCACCGGCTAATTGTGAATGTTGTGTTGGGAATTCTTAAGTAGGATGATTTGTAATTATTTGAATGGATTGGGATGCCTTTTCATTTAAATAAAGAAATTGTAAATCGCCGAACCATAAGTTTATAATTCCGTATTTACATTGTTTGGGATGCCTCTCTATGTAAATAAAGAATTATAAACAAGTGGGCTTATTTGTATCCGAAATAACATATGTATGAAGTCAATAAACACTAGGTACAACAACAGATTACCTACTATGCTATGATTGCAACTACTATCCCAATTTCCATTGATATTCCACTACTATATCAATTTCCATTTATTGGATTCCTATGTAAATTGCTATTGTTGTTCAACTGTTATATCAATTGCTATTGATACTTGACAACTATATCAATTTCCATTTTGATATTTAACTATATCAATTTCTGTACAACTACTATATCAATTTCTATTAATAATCGACTGCTATATCAATTTTCTTTGATATTCGACTATTATATGGATCTCTACTGATATTCAACCATGTTATCAATCTCTATTGACACACCATATTCTGAGACAAATCAAACTACATCACTAGTAATTCCAGACTTTGGTCCTCATAAGTAACCACACATCTTTATCGACACCACTCCAACATATGACACACATAGAACTTCGGGACGAAGTTCCCCGTAAGGGGTAGAGACTGTAACAATTCGCAATTTCAGGTTAATTACCATTCCCGGAAAATTTCACTATTCACTTTTACTATTCATTTTTCCCGAAACTTTCCCGAAAGTTGATTTTTATTTGATATTCTCGAGTGATAAATCATTTCCATGGCAAATTAAATGTTTGACATTCGTCAGATCATTTTCGTGAAAGTTATTAAGGAATTACACGTTTTAGGGTAAAACGTCATTCAGAAATTCTACGTACAACGAAACTCGACCGCGTTAAGTGACCCCGCATCAGAAAAATGTTTGACACACTCATGATTTATTTGAGAATTAATTGTGACTGAGAAAAACATGACCAAAGACTTCCCGGCAGGTCACCCAAGCCAGTACTATTCTCACATGAGCACGCTTAACCGTATGGGCGATTAACCGTTAGACCACAAAACGCGTTTCTAACACGATTTGAGTTTTCAACTTATTAGAAAAAGTCAACATATTTTTCCCTCCTCCATTGACCAAAAATCATCCCTTGATGTTATAAGTCATTTCGTGATTTTTAGGCTTACGGTTTGATGTCTAAAAGACATTTAATACCAACCGACACTAGACTGAGCCCAGTCTAGACATTATAAGTCATTTTAAATCATTTATAACCTATTAGAAAAGTAATATTTTACTTTTCTCAATTTTACGCAATATTCGTACATTTTACGTATTACGCGTTTTAGACCCGTGTTTCCAGTTTTTAGCAGGGTTTTAGCACCCGATAGATCCTACCACTCATTTTATATTTTATTATGGACTATATGGACATATTTAACAATACTTTCAAGTTCCATAATTTTACGATACCCGATTTTAAGTTTCATGACTTAACGACTTACCGTTAGCGATTACCGGGACCAAAACTCACTCCGTAAGCTAGATAATACCAAGTTTAAGTACCTAATCACCCTAACCATCTTATGAACGTGTATAAGGGTGATTCACCATGCCATGTGCCTAAGTTATAAGTCTTGATCTATTGGATTGGTTACATGTGTTAAACTTGGTCTCCAAGTGTTGGAAAATATCCTAAATACTTGCACCTCCTTAAGGCAACTTCCTAGCACCTTCCTAGCACCTCCTCAAGGCCTTATATAACCCTCTCCTCACCCTTTGGTCGTTCATACCATCACAAACACAAACACATTCATGATTTTCTCTCTACTTCAAGTTTTATGCAAGAAATCAAGAGCAATATCAACACATAAACCATAGTTTGGTTTTGATTCATCAAGCTACTTCAAATCCTTTGAAACTCTTGGTGATTCTCTTGAGTTTAGATCCACTCAAGTCACCTCAACCTTCATCATCCATCTTTCAAGATTACAAGGGTAGAAAGATTGCATGAAGTGAAGTGGGTTGAAGCAAGTCTATCAAAGTCCTATCCTTACATGTTAACTTCCTTTCATCTTTGAAAGCCAAAAGTTGTAAGCCAAACCCTAACATGATTCTTGTTAAATAATCATATTCATGTTATTTACATATTATTTGTGCTATATTATGTCTTGTATTCATGTCCATGATGTATAAAAGTGAGTAAAACAAGTTATTGTACATGATTGATAAGACAAGTTACTATAACAAGCAAACTAGTGACTTTCTTGGTAAGACCTGATCAAAATGGTAAAAATATGATATTTGATCATTACATATTACAGTAGAGGACTTAACAAGGAAACCGTAGCAACTTGAACCACCCAAAACGAGTATACGAGTCAAAAGTTACGCCCATTTGAAGTTACCAAAACTTTGCGGCAAACTGCCAAATACCATTCTGATCAAATTTGGGTTTTGAAAGTCACACTTCTGGTCCGATTCATCAAAAAGTTAAAACACGAAAGTTGTCCGGAACGACGTTTTCGTTCAGGAATAAAGAAGCTCGAGCCCTAAAAACGCTTTCCGAGTGATAAAATTCTTCAAATTCTAAACAGCCCATTTTTAGGCTAAAGTCACTAGATTATGGTTATACTTTAAAAGGAACAATAGGTCTTATGACCTATAATCAAGACCACAACCATGGCTAGAGCCAAGGTTGAGTCTCATGACCTTGGAACAAGGACCAAAGGTCATGGCTAGGCCATGACGAAATGACCATGTAAGATTACTTAGGCGAAAACATGAAACAAAGTATTGGCGATAACTTGAACAAGCAACTTGGATCTACTTCATCTAAAGGAACCATGAGATATTACAAAGAGAAAATGGTCATACAAAACTTATGAAACTACCCCTAATAACAATCTTCATGTACTAATAAACTTTCCTAAGTTTATTCAAATATCGGACATGTAACTTTTTGGATCAAAACTAATACTTTATCAACTACTACAATAGTAGGGAGCCTCATGTGAGGAGTTCATTATGTAAGCCGTCGAGTTGAGTTGTGGATTTACGAGTTAAAGTGTCCTGGCTCCTCGAACGCTTACTAACATGACTTCTGAATTATGTCGGCCCGAACGGTAGTAAACGATATACAAAACATACATGTTCATGAATCTTTTCTTTCAAAGACTTACATTATACATCATACCACATCATGGGCTAAATGCAAGATATATATATATAGGCACTACTTCATATTCTTTACTCCGATCCTAAGTCGCAACATTCGATTATAGGTTGCTCGTAGAAACCTTCATGATTCAACCGTTACATTCATTACTTGCTATCTTACTTAAGGTGAGTTCATAGCCCCACTTTACATTACTTCAATGTTTTACAAACCCTTGGGGGGAATACATGCTATTATTTTTCTACTCGAACACAATGCTTTCTACTGTATGCTATTCGACTATGTTTTATTATCACTAAGTAACATCCTTGCCAAACCAAGATCCCTTATTATGAACCATTTAATCACTTGCGAGGGTTACTTGCAAGTGAGCGCGAATATTGTGAATAGGCCTATTGGGATTGACGAATCCCATTTGTATTGACTAAGTTCAAACAAATGCATTAATATTTGAAACATTAGGTATGACGGCAAAGTACCTACCGGGATAAATCTGCCGATCGATATTGGTACACGTTAACGTTTTGGTGTCATAAGCTTAGTGAATTAATAACCTTTCCGGGCATATAACAACGTAGCCCATCTTTTTTTTCCAAACATTGGTGTGAGTCTATAGCTCACACTACCAACATATTGTGTTCAAACGATTTAACTACAAACACTACGATTATTGTGTTCAACGATTTAACTACCAACACATTGTGTTCAAACATTAAACAAACTCTATGAATATCACTCAACCTTTGTGTTGACCTCTCAAGCATGTATTTCAGGTTCATGACGATCAAGGATGGCACGGAAGGGCACGGATACTCAAGAGGGCTATAAATTTTATTATCATTCAAAAACACATTTATTATACATTGTAAACATGGAACCATTTGGGACCTCATTTTGTAATCTCTGATATTTATACAATTTGAATGATAAATCTTTTAAAACGACTCAATTGGAGTTCGTTTTCTATTATTGTGACTATTGTGCCGTCGAGTAACACCCAGTTCGAATTCCGCTGCAACCATGAATTGGGGGTGTTACAGCTTATATGGATACTTGTATTACATATAAAAAAAGAATTTAATTTTTTTAAATCAATAGATATTTTGTGCTACAAAATAACTTGAATGAGAATTAAAATCACTAATGTGTCATTTGTTTTTTTTTTCTTTTTAAAGAAGCAATATTTTCTTCCTTTTACTTCTTTTGTTTGCGGGCGCGTAAAGATTTTTGTTTGTTTGTTTTTTTTAGACATAAGTGTTTCTTTTGATTTTTTACCTCTTCAAAAATTAGACATAAACTTTCATTTATTCTCATTTCTTCAATACAAACCCTATCAATTTCTCTTTCTTTCTTGTCTTTCAAAAGCACAAAAAATAGCAGTTTTCTTCCTTCCGGATGAAGACTTTAGATTTTTTATTATTTTTTTTTGTTTGTGTGTAAAATAGCAAATATTTTTATTGATTTAATGTATTACATGCATGAGATAGCATGTAAGTTTATATTAAATAAATAGCTTTAATAATAAGCAACATAATTCAAACCCTAAGCCTAACAGTTTTTGCAGACATAATTTGTAGATAAAAAACAAACGACACACAAGACTTTATCATAAAGGCAAGGTGTTTATGGTCAGTGCAAAGGAATTATTCACTTGGAATCCTACTTTTTTGGATCATAAAGAGATGATGTATTCCTCGAATGACGAATCAGTTCATGTTGGTAACAAACAAACAGTAAGTGAGGGGGATTCTAGCGATAACAGTGATGTGGACAGTGTTCCTGAAACTAATTTCGATTCTCTTAATGTTCGTAGTGGCGAGATGGTTGACCAGCAATCTGAGGATCCTTTTAAGATTTATGACCTTTTGAATAAACAACTAATTGCCAGTGAACCAAGTGCATCGTTGTCACACCCTCCTAGTTTTACCCCGGAGACATCTGAGATTCGAAAGGAGAATGCGTACGTTGAAGGTGATATGGACAGGGAAGTGGTAAAGGAGTTTTCACCTTCGGTAAATGCCAAGTTGATGAATCATTCACAAGAGTTTGTAGAGGAGTCTAATAGGGATTTAGATTGTCATAATGTGGTTCTAAATGGAGGTTCTGTCTTGGGTGTTTTGGAAGATATGATTCGGGTAGGTAAAGCTATGGGTTATTCTATGGAGGGTTGTGTAAACGATTTGGAAAATATCATAGGGACATACGGAGCTGTTGAAGTTCCCGATGAATGTTCTTTCCCTTAATATTCAAGGTCTTGGACACAAGATGAAAAAGGAGTGGATTAAGGAGTTAAATACAAGGCATAAGATTAATTTTCTTGCCTTACAAGAAACTAAAATGACTCATGTCACTCATATGGATGTCAAGTTCATAGGGGGTAATTCTAATTACCAATATATTTCTAGTGATTCTGTAGGGAGTTCGGGTGGCATTTTATGTATATGGGAGGCGTCTATCTTTAAGAAGGACTATGCTACTATTTCAGATAATTTTATTGCTATCTATGGGACTTGGCTTCCTAGTAATACCAAGGTTCGTTTTGTGAGCATTTATGCTCCTCGACAGCCTTCTCTTAAACGTGCTCTATGGGAGTATATTTCGATTCTGCTTGGTTGTTGGAACGGGGAGGCAATTATTATGGGTGATTTTAACGAAGTTCGGTCTGCAGATGAGAGACGTGGTTCGGTTTTTAATCCTTTGACGGTGAGGTTTTTTAATAATTTCATCTCTTCTTCGGGTCTTGTTGATGTTAAACTTGAAGGTTTTTCTTTCACGTGGACGCATCCTTCGGCTTCCAAGATGAGTAAATTGGATCGTTTTTTGGTGTCTGAAGGTATCCTTGTTCTATTTCCTTCTATTACGGCTTTATGTCTAGATCGTCATTTATCAGATCATCGTCCTATTCTTCTCCATGAGATTCATACGGACTTTGGTCCGACTCCGTTTCGGTTTTATAACTCCTGGTTTAGTTTAGATGGCTTTGATGACTTGGTGGAACGTACATGGAATTCTTTCTCGCATACTCATGTTAATGGAATGATTAGATTCAAGAAAAAGCTTCAGGATTTAAAGTCTGTTATCCGAAGTTGGGTCAAGGACAAGAAACTTCTTCTTTCTGGTGCTCGTAATTCTATCATAAAAGAATTGGGCGATATTGATAAAGAGTTGGACCGCGGAGAATGTTCGGATATTAAGTTGCAAAGACGTTTGGAATTGATGCATCATGTAACAATACGCATTTTCAGGTTACTATTCATCCTCGGGATTTCACTATTCATTTTCACTATTCATTTTACTATTCATCGTATTTTGGGTCAGTATAGAAACTTAAAACTTTTTCCTAAAAATTACTATTCACTCCCGATACCCGCACCACCTTTTGACTAATACATTTTAAATGACCTTGCCTAATTATATACCTAGTCATCAACTCGATATTATTTAGATAATTCTTACAAAATATCTCATTAAGAGAAGTCAAGTTGAAATTCCCTTCTTAAATATTTTAACTAGATATTTACAATTCCGGTTTTAGGTTTTTACGACTTTAAGCATCCCGATAAAACTTATCACTCATTTTGTAGCCTCTCGTAATTTTCCCAACGGTTAGTAAATACTTACTAGTTGTTACGTTATTTAAATACCCACTTTTGCGTATGACAAATTTTTTTTTTTAAGACTTGATATATAATTCACAACAGTAAATTGGGAATTATCTTTTGCTTAGAAACGTTGCTTGCACACAAACCTAGATAGTCTAAATTATCGCGAATATACATATACTAAAAACATTTATATTTTATAAATATACGTTTCGTTATCTATACCGTACAATATTTATATATTCCGGAACCTACGAAAATTCCCGAGATAGCTCACTATCGTTACTTGAACTTATCCCGACTCCCTAAAAGTTTCCAGGTGGGCCCCAACACCCATTGGGCCTCGTAATCCAATACACAAACCAAACGGACTAGTGTTACCTATTTCTTTCTTTCTTTCTGCTGGGCCAAGACCAAACCATAAGCCCACCAGGCTCAAAGCCCAAACGCACTCTTTTAGTTAATTTTTTTTTCTTTTGCAAACACACCTCGACACCCTCAAACGCACCCTATTATTTTGCTATTCCTACACACGACATACCCATTTTACTACGCATTTTGATTCACCTAATGTCCAAGATACACACGATACCAAAATTTCACTCATTCATCCTCGTTCACTATACTAGAAATGACCAAAGCAAACACCAAACGAACCTCTTTATTATTTTCTTTTCTTTCTTCTTTGACAGTCTCGACACCCCCACAAAACATCCCCATTTCATTCGAATTCGACACACAACCCTATCAAATCTTTACATGTCTCAATTAACGACCTAACAAGGATCTAGTAATGATAAAGTTTATTAAATAACTCACTCGTTTGATACACTAATTTTGGCCAAAGTGAAACGATGAAACCAAGGTACCAAATTTCCATAACGTGACATATAAATTCTTAGCCACCGCCCAAACTCACCTATGGCCTCAAATCTGACAAGGATACACTGTTGAAGATCACGAATGTATAGGAACACTCTTACATATTCTTTTTGTTTGTTGGTTCTCGATTGGTGAAAGTTGTGGTGTCACCTTTTGGAAACGAACAACACACACACACTCTTGGTTACTTATGCTTATCATCACTCTCAAAAACCCTCTATATAATGTCCCATGCAAACTCATTTGATCACACACTCCTATTCGAACCATATTACAAATTTACAAGTCGAGTGCACTAGTTTTTGGGACAAGAAGTGAACCAGGAGTACGAAGCGTAGAAGTGATCCAAGTGAACCAATCTTTGCTCGTCTTGAACCTTGGTGTGCCGTGAACCACGCTACAATCCTTCTTGAACCAAACTCGATCCATACGTCTTGTTTTACTCCATCATTTTGGGTGAGGTAAGAACGCACGAACTCCTTATCTATTTTATCTCGTTACTATTAAGTTTTGCACGTTTACTTTACTAAATTAATTCGTTATATACAAACGTGACATGACCATATTATTCGACATTCTAATTGTCCAACATAATGACAAACGAGTGATATAAACTTTTGAACCTAAAACTAACGTTTAAACTAATATATTCGACACGTTTAGGAGGTCACTTGACCCATTCGTGTCATTTCAAAACACTTAGAATATTTTAGCTATGAAACTGTTTTGTGAAATAAAGTTGGAACGTTTACTTTGGTCGCGTCATTTAAAAATTTGACACATGACACGTCCATTTTATTGCTCGACCCCATTGTCACCTTGGTAAACAATTAGAGAACGCTTTTCATTTGACCTAACTAGCTCGTATAACCACTTTACTCGACCCTTTTGTCTCGACAAAAACCAGATTTTTAGAAAACTTTTATAAGCTACGTGGGCTTATGTTAAGCCCACTAAGCTTATGTGATACACTGGGCCTGGGAGCCCAACACCAGTGTTTTTAGTATCCTAAAATGAGTCCAAGGTCAGGCCCAAACCTTTCGTAAGCCCATTGGATCACAAAACGTTAACGGACCCTTAAATTTGCACGTTAAGCCCATTAGGTGAAAAATAAGCTATTAATAAGCTTATAAGCTGCGAAAATAAGATTTTCTAAATGTTTTGAGCTTAAGGAAATAATAAAATGGTTAAGTTTTGAAGTTGGTAAAATATGGACCATTTTTGCAAATGTACGAGAGATAGGGACTAAATTTGTCAAAATTGGTAAACTTTAGTGAAAGGTATAAAAACTGTTTCATAAGGGGTATAAACTGTAAATATTGAAACTAAAGGATAATAAATGTATATATTTGATATTTGGACTAAAAATGTAAATATATATAACTTTTGGACTAACGGCGTAAATATTTTCCGTTAAGGGTAAAAAGTGTAAGATTGATAAAACCTTAAGGATCGAATTGAAATATTTAATTTTGATAAATAAATCTATATTTATTATATAAATTTGATTATATATTAAAAACAATAAATAATAAAACGTAACTTATTATATAATACGAATAAAACTTATATAACGATAATCAAATTTAAACGATATAAATACGTTAATTATTCTTGTAAAACGATACCTTTATTTCTGTTATAAAAACTAACTTTATATCAATCATCGATATTTTTACTTACGAGATATAATTATATATAACGTTGTTTTTAAAACTTTAGGCACTTAAACAAACACGAGATTTATTCGTAACTAAATAACAAGTATTCGCGATAAAACCAGATTTAGACTATTAACTGAAACTTGCAGGTTGTGTTGTGTGAAGCCGTTTCCTTGCTTTGTTGAGACTACGATACCACTGTACTACTAAGGTGATTTCATAGCCCACTCTTTAACTATTTTCCCGTGGGGAGATACATGCTTAAAACTCGATCACAAGTCTTTTATACCGGGTATTGAAATACCGTCAGGCCAATGTTATTTGCTTAAGTTACTATTGTCAGAAGTCCCTCGATCATGAACCTTAATCACTTGAAGGGTGAACGTAAATAATTGTGGATAGTACTATTAGTGATTGACAATCCTCGTTTGGTTGTTGAAGAAAACACCAGGCGCACTTTATTGTTCTTATAAATAGGTTATTGACAAATACCTATCTTTGAGGGCCTATTACTTACCATCATAATTCATGTTTATGATTGGCTGTTAATCGTTGAGTTTCATGAGCTTAAGGCAATAACAGGAACATTGATTTTCTTAACATATTGATTGTATGTGATTACAATACATTCGTAACTTGTGATTAAACTCTTAAACTCAAACCTATGAATATCACTCAACTTTATGTTGACTTTAGCATGTTTATCTCAGGTAACTAAACAAGATGGATCTGGATGGCACGGAGTGGGCAAAAGCATGACAAGGACTATAATAAACTACTTATTTTCCTTCAGAATAAAACACGCTCTTAACTTAATAATGTTTTGTATTCCTGATATTTGGTATTTTGAAATAAAATAAATCTTTAATACTTCACTTTGTGATATCTACTACGATTGTGACAAAGATCCTCGAAGTAATACCCCGAAAGTCTTCCGCTGACATGTTAAGTCTTCCGCTGTTAATAACGACTTTTGGGGGTGTTACAGATTGGTATCAGAGCCAGGTTTATAGAGAACCAGATGTTTTAAACATTGGACTATAACTACACTTTAACTGGACCATTTTTACAAAATACCACTTCATGCCCTCCGTGCCTACATTCCAACATCTGGTAGAAAAGATTACTTCTCATTATTTCTTACTTATATAACTTGATATATGCTTACATGTTATGATTATGCTAATAACTATGTTTACTAATCGGGATTATTACAGTACCATGTCTTCCAAACCCAACTTCATTGTTTTGTTATCGGATTCGGAAACTGAGAGCTCTACACCTATTGTACCAACTCTTGCTCCAATAACTGTGTCACCTACAACAGATAAGAATAAGGAAAGTCAGCAATCCTTTACTTCACCTCAAGCATCATCTGGTCCAATCAGACGCAGTAAGCAAACTTCTCCATTCCAGCCTTATGAACCAGCCACAGCTGGAAAAGCTCTTTCATATGCTGAAGAAAAAGACATCTGGGATGATACTAAATGGAAAAAGGAAGTTGCTCCAACTGCAGAACCAGTGATACTACCTAGCATATTTTATCAGCAGACTACTACTGTACCAGTGACAATCAACAGTCCACCACCTGTGAAAACTTCCAGTGCTCCTCTATCTTATCAACCAAGGAATTACCAGATTCGTCCTACCTCCTCAGATCCTTACTACTATGCAAGAACCAACCATAAGGCTCGTAAGCGGGTCAATGCTCGCAAATGGTCATTTCTACTACCAATCCTTAAGTATTGGAGATCTCAAGAAGGTACCCCCACCAACAGAGAACTTGGTGAAAGATCATCATTTGCTGCATCTAAGATCCTTCCAGTCACTGGAGAACCCATTCACCATACCATACCACTCTTGGCAGCTAGGTTAGTAAGACATGAAGACAGGTTAGACGCCATAGCCACCTTGGTGAACAACATCCCTAATGAACTAATAGAAGTCATGTCAGTTGAGATAGAACAACTTGTGATGGGACACTTAGAGATGGGAACCATGATTGAACAACTAAGTACCCAATTCGGTGAAGCTATGGAATTCATCGGATTACTTTGCTCTGCTAACACCGTAAACAGGGACATCATGTGTGACATCGATCAAGCCCTCGACACCACAAGAGCCCAAGTCATGTCTCTGCGACGTGCACAACAAGAAACACAAGCTAGGGAGAGAGACCGAGACCAAATCATAGAAACCATGGCCGCCAAAATTCAGGAACTAGAACGTCGTCTTGGTGATAACCAAGGAAAACCCTAGAATGCCATAGATTGTCGATGTAGCCTCACCCACATCACAGTAATAACTTGTATTTGAATGTCCTAGAAGATATGTCAACAAGAATAAATAAGTGATGTAAACTCAAAACGACAATCTAATCAATGATGTTATGTTTGCTTTATTTTCATAAGTGTTATGATATCGTATATTGCATCGTGATATATGTGACACTATTATAACTTTGAACCTATTGATGTTACTAAATAGTCTAACACAAGATGGTTATTATGAAAATTCTGAAAATATATTCTCATTTTTAGGAATATGGCACCTAAGAGAACCGTGACCACTACCTCAGCAGCAACCATGACCCCGGAAAACGAAAATGGATTTGTGAAAAGGTCAAATGGAATGCTTTGTTTCAAGGAAAGAAGCTGGATTCCTCTCTTCGGAGGTATTCGTGACCTTATCATGCATGAGTCTCACAAGTCAAAATACTCCATTCACCCAGGTTCCGACAAGATGTACCAAGATCTTAAGAAACTATATTGGTGGCCGAACATGAAAGCCGACATCGCTGAGTACGTCAGTAAATGTCTAACATGTTCAAGAGTAAAAGCAGAATACCAGAAACCCTCCGGATTACTCACCCAACCCGAACTCCCCATGTGGAAATGGGAACGTATTACAATGGACTTCATCACCAAACTTCCCAAAACCTCTACTGGCTACGATACGATATGGGTTATCGTTGATCGTCTCACCAAGTCAGCTCATTTCCTACCAATCAAAGAAACTGATGAAATGAACACGCTTGCTCAGATATATCTGAAGGAAATTGTATCACGACATGGAGTGCCGATTTCCATTATATCAGATCGTGACAGTCGTTTCACGTCTCATTTTTGGAAATCATTGCAAAAAGCTTTAGGAACAAAGCTGGATATGAGCACAGCCTATCACCTACAAACTGATGGTCAAAGCGAGAGAACTATACAAACCTTAGAAGATATGCTACGCGCTTGTGTTATAGACTTCGGAAAAGGTTGGGACAAACACTTACCATTGGCAGAATTCTCATATAACAACAGTTATCATACCAGTATCAAGGCAGCACCATTCGAAGCACTCTACGGTAGAAAGTGTAGATCACCCGTTTGCTGGGCAGAAGTCGGAGAAATACAACTCACAGGACCAGATCTAGTTCATGAGACAACCGAGAAAATCATCAAAATCAAACAACGTTTACAAACCGCTAGAGACCGACAGAAAAGTTACGCTGACCTAAAAAGAAAACCCATGGAATTTCAGATTGGAGATAAAGTTATGTTAAAAGTATCACCATGGAGAGGAATGATACGATTCGGAAAGAGGGGAAAGTTAAACCCAAGATACATCGGTCCATTCAAAATCCTAGAAAGAATTGGACCCATGGCATATAAACTTGAACTACCCAAGGAACTTAGTAGAATTCACAACACTTTCCATGTGTCAAATCTCAAGAAGTGTTTATCCGATGAATCTTTGGTCATTCCATTGAAAGAATTACAACTTGATGACAAACTCGTTTTTACCGAGGAACCAGTAGAAATCATGGATAGAGAAGTCAAACAACTGAAACAAAACCGTATCCCTATCATAAAAGTTCGATGGGACTCTAAACGAGGACCAGAGTATACTTGGGAACGCGAGGACCAGTTTCACACCAAGTACCCGCACCTCTTCTCATAGACACCCTTGGCAACCCTCCTAAACTCGAATTCCGGGACGGAATTCACTGTAAGATGTATGTACTGTAGCCTCTCGTAATTTTCCCAACGGTTAGTAAATACTTACTAGTTGTTACGTTATTTAAATACCCACTTTTGCGTATGACAAATTTTTTTTTTAAGACTTGATATATAATTCACAACAGTAAATTGGGAATTATCTTTTGCTTAGAAACGTTGCTTGCACACAAACCTAGATAGTCTAAATTATCGCGAATATACATATACTAAAAACATTTATATTTTATAAATATACGTTTCGTTATCTATACCGTACAATATTTATATATTCCGGAACCTACGAAAATTCCCGAGATAGCTCACTATCGTTACTTGAACTTATCCCGACTCCCTAAAAGTTTCCAGGTGGGCCCCAACACCCATTGGGCCTCGTAATCCAATACACAAACCAAACGGACTAGTGTTACCTATTTCTTTCTTTCTTTCTGCTGGGCCAAGACCAAACCATAAGCCCACCAGGCTCAAAGCCCAAACGCACTCTTTTAGTTAATTTTTTTTTCTTTTGCAAACACACCTCGACACCCTCAAACGCACCCTATTATTTTGCTATTCCTACACACGACATACCCATTTTACTACGCATTTTGATTCACCTAATGTCCAAGATACACACGATACCAAAATTTCACTCATTCATCCTCGTTCACTATACTAGAAATGACCAAAGCAAACACCAAACGAACCTCTTTATTATTTTCTTTTCTTTCTTCTTTGACAGTCTCGACACCCCCACAAAACATCCCCATTTCATTCGAATTCGACACACAACCCTATCAAATCTTTACATGTCTCAATTAACGACCTAACAAGGATCTAGTAATGATAAAGTTTATTAAATAACTCACTCGTTTGATACACTAATTTTGGCCAAAGTGAAACGATGAAACCAAGGTACCAAATTTCCATAACGTGACATATAAATTCTTAGCCACCGCCCAAACTCACCTATGGCCTCAAATCTGACAAGGATACACTGTTGAAGATCACGAATGTATAGGAACACTCTTACATATTCTTTTTGTTTGTTGGTTCTCGATTGGTGAAAGTTGTGGTGTCACCTTTTGGAAACGAACAACACACACACACTCTTGGTTACTTATGCTTATCATCACTCTCAAAAACCCTCTATATAATGTCCCATGCAAACTCATTTGATCACACACTCCTATTCGAACCATATTACAAATTTACAAGTCGAGTGCACTAGTTTTTGGGACAAGAAGTGAACCAGGAGTACGAAGCGTAGAAGTGATCCAAGTGAACCAATCTTTGCTCGTCTTGAACCTTGGTGTGCCGTGAACCACGCTACAATCCTTCTTGAACCAAACTCGATCCATACGTCTTGTTTTACTCCATCATTTTGGGTGAGGTAAGAACGCACGAACTCCTTATCTATTTTATCTCGTTACTATTAAGTTTTGCACGTTTACTTTACTAAATTAATTCGTTATATACAAACGTGACATGACCATATTATTCGACATTCTAATTGTCCAACATAATGACAAACGAGTGATATAAACTTTTGAACCTAAAACTAACGTTTAAACTAATATATTCGACACGTTTAGGAGGTCACTTGACCCATTCGTGTCATTTCAAAACACTTAGAATATTTTAGCTATGAAACTGTTTTGTGAAATAAAGTTGGAACGTTTACTTTGGTCGCGTCATTTAAAAATTCGACACATGACACGTCCATTTTATTGCTCGACCCCATTGTCACCTTGGTAAACAATTAGAGAACGCTTTTCATTTGACCTAACTAGCTCGTATAACCACTTTACTCGACCCTTTTGTCTCGACAAAAACCAGATTTTTAGAAAACTTTTATAAGCTACGTGGGCTTATGTTAAGCCCACTAAGCTTATGTGATACACTGGGCTTGGGAGCCCAACACCAGTGTTTTTAGTATCCTAAAATGAGTCCAAGGTCAGGCCCAAACCTTTCGTAAGCCCATTGGATCACAAAACGTTAACGGACCCTTAAATTTGCACGTTAAGCCCATTAGGTGAAAAATAAGCTATTAATAAGCTTATAAGCTGCGAAAATAAGATTTTCTAAATGTTTTGAGCTTAAGGAAATAATAAAATGGTTAAGTTTTGAAGTTGGTAAAATATGGACCATTTTTGCAAATGTACGAGAGATAGGGACTAAATTTGTCAAAATTGGTAAACTTTAGTGAAAGGTATAAAAACTGTTTCATAAGGGGTATAAACTGTAAATATTGAAACTAAAGGATAATAAATATATATATTTGATATTTGGACAAAAAATGTAAATATATATAACTTTTGGACTAACGGCGTAAATATTTTCCGTTAAGGGTAAAAAGTGTAAGATTGATAAAACCTTAAGGATCGAATTGAAATATTTAATTTTGATAAATAAATCTATATTTATTATATAAATTTGATTATATATTAAAAACAATAAATAATAAAACGTAACTTATTATATAATACGAATAAAACTTATATAACGATAATCAAATTTAAACGATATAAATACGTTAATTATTCTTGTAAAACGATACGTTTATTTCTGTTATAAAAACTAACTTTATATCAATCATCGATATTTTTACTTACGAGATATAATTATATATAACGTTGTTTTTAAAACTTTAGGCACTTAAACAAACACGAGATTTATTCGTAACTAAATAACAAGTATTCGCGATAAAACCAGATTTAGACTATTAACTGAAACTTGCAGGTTGTGTTGTGTGAAGCCGTTTCCTTGCTTTGTTGAGACTACGATACCACTGTACTACTAAGGTGATTTCATAGCCCACTCTTTAACTATTTTCCCGTGGGGAGATACATGCTTAAAACTCGATCACAAGTCTTTTATACCGGGTATTGAAATACCGTCAGGCCAATGTTATTTGCTTAAGTTACTATTGTCAGAAGTCCCTCGATCATGAACCTTAATCACTTGAAGGGTGAACGTAAATAATTGTGGATAGTACTATTAGTGATTGACAATCCTCGTTTGGTTGTTGAAGAAAACACCAGGCGCACTTTATTGTTCTTATAAATAGGTTATTGACAAATACCTATCTTTGAGGGCCTATTACTTACCATCATAATTCATGTTTATGATTGGCTGTTAATCGTTGAGTTTCATGAGCTTAAGGCAATAACAGGAACATTGATTTTCTTAACATATTGATTGTATGTGATTACAATACATTCGTAACTTGTGATTAAACTCTTAAACTCAAACCTATGAATATCACTCAACTTTATGTTGACTTTAGCATGTTTATCTCAGGTAACTAAACAAGATGGATCTGGATGGCACGGAGTGGGCAAAAGCATGACAAGGACTATAATAAACTACTTATTTTCCTTCAGAATAAAACACGCTCTTAACTTAATAATGTTTTGTATTCCTGATATTTGGTATTTTGAAATAAAATAAATCTTTAATACTTCACTTTGTGATATCTACTACGATTGTGACAAAGATCCTCGAAGTAATACCCCGAAAGTCTTCCGCTGACATGTTAAGTCTTCCGCTGTTAATAACGACTTTTGGGGGTGTTACAGATTTAATATGCTAATATAGATTATATTGATAGGGAAGGGATCTAGTAAGAAGAAAAATTAAAATGATAAGAGTAATGAGAGTTTCTAGCCACACAATTCAAATAAGAGGGAGAAATTTAAGGGAAGATACATCTATTTTTGTAGGTGCATCTCAAATGTGTGGTTGTGGTTTCTTCTTATCCTTCTCATTTTAGTTTTTCTTCTTATTTGATCCTAACTCTATATTGATAAGATTTAATATATTTATAAGTTTCATATTTTTAGTATAACCGATTTTAAGTTTCATGACTTTACAGCTTCCAGTTAGCGATTAACGGGACTAAAACTCACTCCGTAAACTAGATAATACCAAGTTTATCAACCTAGTCCATCCCAATTAAGTATGAACGTGTATACAGTGATTCACCAAGGCCTGGTGGCTTAGTGAGAGCCATGGAACATTTAGAGCATCATGTGTTACATTAGGAAGCCATAGAAAGTCTTAAGGCTAAAAATCAACCAAGTATGCATCATGTGATCCATTCTAGACCATGTCTTAGTGGAACTAACCTCCTCAAGGCCCTATAAATACCCTCCTTCCCTCTCTTAGTCGTTCACTTCACCAACAACATCAAACACTCTTCATTTATTTTCCAAGTTCCAAGTTATACATAGAAGATGAAGGCCTAGTTATTCCCTACATGAAACTAGTGTTTATTTGGTGATTCCATGATTGGATTAGGAGCTACACAAGGGTACTAGGGCTGAGCTAAGATGGTTTTTCACAAGGGTTATATCAAGGTTATCAAGGGTTAGCAAGAGTTGTGTGGAAGGATTGGAAGCTAGGGTTTTCGATTGAAGGATTTAGATCTTGTCTTAGTTCATGAGTTCCCTTTTCATTAAGGCCAAAAGTTGTAAGACTTAAGCATGTTATTCTTCCTTGTTTTCATAATCCTTATATTCTATATATGCTCTTTATATTGATTCATGATGTGCTAAGTCCTAAAAACAAGTTAAAACCCTTATATGTTAAATTATGTTAACAAACTAGTAAACTAGTGAACTTATGTACACAATTTTCACAAAACCAACCACATCTAGATTTGATACTTTATATATTGTTCTAGACAAGGTTAATATGAAAACGTAGCAATTTGAATCACCCAAAACGAGTACACGAGTCAAAAGATACGGCCAATTGAAATTTCCAAAACGAAACTTAAAAGCTGTCGAAAACTTTCTGTGACAGAAACATAGAACACGAAAAACGAGGCATTTCTGCTTCGATTCATTAAAAAATTAAAACACAAAAGTTGTCCGGAGCGACGTTTTCTTCAAAAACTCAGGTGCATGGCTTCAGAAAACGCATAACGAATGCTATTTTTCTTCAAATTCTTAACAGCCCCTTTATTACCTATAAGACTATGCCTTTTTGTCACGGCTAAGGAAAACCAAATGGCCTAAAGGACTCGAGCTGGGATCACAAACGTGGCTTAGGCCAAGGTTTAGATCTCAAAGACATGGTAGCCAAGACCAAAGCCACGGCAAGGCCACAGCCTACAGCTAAGACCTCAAGGCTTTATAAACCGAAATCATTATAACTATTATACATGTTTTACAAATTGAATACTACAACACTAGGGAACTTTATGTGAGGGGTTCATTAGAGTAAACCGTCGAGATGAGTTATGGATTGACGATTTAAAGTGTCCTGGCTCCTCGAACGTTTACTGCATGACCTCTGGATTGTGATGGCCCGAACGGTAGAGATATACAAACTAAAACCATTTAATAAACAAACGTACATAAAACTACCAAGTACTACATCATGATCAATATAAATGACATATATAGGCTCGTCTATGTTTTATTAGACATTGTTCCAAACCTAAGACATATCATCATATTCTAGGTTGCGCGTAGAGACTTCTTGGCTTAATCCATCAATTACATTATACGTTGTGATATCGTTAGTTCAAGGTGAGTCATAGCCCCACTTTTACTCGTTTTAATACTTGTTTTACAAACTCTTTGGGGGAGATACATGCTCAACTACTTTCTTACTTGTACAAATACTTAAAACATTTATACCTGATTGCATTATACTTGATTGCAGACATACATGATTATGATAAACTTATTTGCGTTATTTTTGAATGCATTATACTTAATTGCGTTGTTCAATTTAGTGGCTAGCAGTAGTCTTTGGGAAGTGGCTCCTAGTTATCTTTGGGAAGTGGCTCCCAGTAGGTCTTTGGGAAGAGGTTCCCAGCATGTGCATTTTAGTGACTAGCAGTAATCTTTGGGAAGAGGCTCCCAGTATGTGCATTTTAGTCTAAAAGTCTCCCAACATAAACGGAGCAACACTAAGTGCAATTATGTGAACTATTAAGACTATTTGTGTGTTTGACTATAATATGTACTATCTTTTAGGAGTAGGTTGTGAACACACAGGTTGCAAATGTTGTATGGGCGGGATTTGCAACTGAGTGGATTTACAATGCCTTTGCTATGTGAACATTCTTTAAAGACTTTACAAAACAAACTCTATGAACTCACCAACCATTGTGTTGATACTTTAGCATGTTTATCTCAGGTTAGTAAGGCGATAGCTAGTGCGTGGAAGATAGAGTCAAGCTGCATATTTTGAAGATTTACGCTTTTATCATTTACCATTCAAAACATTTTGTATACATTTATGTATCATACTTTGGAATCTCATGTTTGTAAATTTGAATTCATTAATCGAATGGTTACTTTCAAAACGTCTCATTTAGATGTTATTTTCTACAACTTGTACTTTGTATTATGAAGTAGCACCCCAAGTGACACAGTCTTCCGCTGCGGTATTTTGGGGGTTTTACACATCAGCTTCACGATATTAATCTTACGGAATCTAAAGATTCTATTCAGAAATCTAAAATTAAATGGGCGGTAGAGGGAGATGAAAACTCGAAATTTTCCATGGTATTGTTAATAAGAAGCGTTCTCAACTGGCGGTTCGTGGTGTTTTCATTGATGGTACTTGGATTACTGATCCGCGCATGGTTAAAGACGCTTTTCTTAAGCATTTTGAGGCTAGATTTCAGAAACTTGCCCCCTATCGGTTGAAACTGCAGTGCCCGTTTAATAATAATCTTTCGCCTAGTCAAGTTGTTGATTTAGAGAGAAGTGTGTCAAGGGACGAAATTCGAATGGCTGTATGGAGCTGTGGGGATAACAAATCCCTTGGTTCGGATGGATACTCTTTTGAATTTTTTAGGAAGTATTGGTGTTTTGTTGGTCCTGGTTTTTGTAGCGGTTGAACACTTTTTCTCTAGTGGGACATTTCCAATTGGGTGTAACGCGTCTTTTATTGCTTTAATCCCGAAGGTAATGGATGCTAAATTTGTTTTAGACTACCGTCCTATTAGCTTGATTGGTTGCATTTACAAGGTTTTCACGAAGGTTCTCAACAACCGTTTGGCACCAGTTATTTCAGACCTTGTTTCGGATACTCAGTCGGCGTTTGTTGCTAATAGACAGATTTTGGATGAGCCGTTTGTTCTTAATGAGGTTATGAATTGGTGTAAAAGAAAGAAGAAACAAGCCATGTTCTTTAAAGTCGATTTTTCCAAGGCTTATGACTCGGTCCGTTGGGACTACTTGTTAGATGCTCTCCAGGCGTTTGGGTTTGGTCCGAATTGGTGTAAGTGGATTCGTGGTACGTTTAGTTCTGCGATGGCTTCTATCTTAGTTAATGGGAGTCCTTCGTCTGAATTCCAATTTCATGGTAGGTTAAAACAAGGAGATCCGTTATCTCCTTACCTTTTTATTCTCATCATGGAATCGTTATATTTTTCCTTCTCTAGAGTTGTAAGTGAGGGTCTTTTCAAAAGAATTCTTTTGGATGGGTCGATCTCTATCTCACATCTATTTTATGCGGATGATGCTGTGTTTATAAGGGAATGGTCTGATGATAACTTGAAGAGTATCATTAATATTCTTAAGTGTTTTTCCCTAGCGTATGGATTAAAGATTAATATTCATAAAAGTCAAGTTCTAGGAGTGGGCGTCCCTTATACTCGTGTTGTGCAGACAGCGAATTCTATTGGTTGTTCTATTATGGATAAATGTTTTCGTTACTTAGGTGTGATGGTGGGTGAATGTACATCTCGGCACAAGGCTTGGTGTGATTTAATTCTTAAGTTAAGATCGCGGTTATCTAATTGGAAGGTGAAAACCCTTTCAATTGGTGGTAGACTCACTCTTTTGAAATCGGTTCTTGGCACTTCCCCTATATATAATATGTCTATATATAAGGTCCCTAAAGGAGTTTTGAGATCTATGGAAGCAATTCGAAGCAGATTTCTCAATAGAGCAGATTCTTCGGATAAGAAGATTACATGGGATGCATGGGATAAAGTTTTGGCGTCTAAAAAGAATGGAGGCCTAGGTGTTTCGAGTTTTCATGTGCTTAACCGCGCCCTTTTTCTTAAATGGGTATGGCGTTTTGTTTCTCAAAATGGTTCTCTTTGGTGTAGGGTTATTCAAGCTATTTATGGTCCTTCGATTGAGTCTTATCCATCTATTCTGACGTCTAATTGGTGTTCTATTGTGCGTGAGCTGAACTTACTGAAAAACAAATGGTTCAACTTCCTTTCTCATTGCTTAAAGCGTATTGGAGATGGCTTTCTTACTTGATTTTGGCAGGATCGTTGGCTAGATGGCATGGTTCTTCGAGATAGATTCCCACGTCTTTTCTCGTTAGAGACGGATAAAGAAGTTTTAGTTGCTGTTAAAATGGGAAATTCTATGGTTGATTCTTTTCGCAGGAATATTCGGGGTGGAGTGGAGCGTCATCAGTTTTTAGAGTTGAATTCTATGCTTGAGGTTGTGTCTTTGTCGCCGGCTCAAGATAGATGGTGTTGTGATTTATCTGGCGATGGTGAATTCCAGGTTAAAGAGGTACGTAATATTATTGATGACTTATTTCTTCCATCGTATTCGGATTCTGCCAGATGGGTGAAATACATTCCCATCAAAATCAATGTGTTTGCTTGGCGTGTTTATCGTGACTGTTTGCCGACTAGATCCAACCTCTATCATCGTGGTGTGATATTGGATTCGGTTTCTTGTCCTTTGTGTCAATCTTCTGAGGAAACCATACATCATATTCTGTTTCGTTGTGATTTGGCCAAGATCATCTTGCGTAAGATTTGCCGTTGGTGGGATTTGTCTTGGCAAGAGTTGACGTCGGTATCGGATTGGGTTTTCTGGTTTTCTTCTATTCGCCTCTCCCAAAAAGTTAAGGCTATGTTGGAAGGTGTTTTTTATATTGCTTGGTGGTATATTTGGGTGTTCCGCAATCGCTCTATTTTTGATGATTCGCCTCCAAGACGATCGGTGATATTTGATGATATTGTTTCTTTCTTTTTTATTTGGTGTTCTAGTAGATGTAATAGGGTTTTCTCGTGGGAGACTTTGTTAAAAAAACTCTTATTTAATTTCTTTGTAATGTTTTTTTAGCGTCTTGCTAGTTTCAATATAATTTTGCCGTTAAAAAAAAAGACTTTATCATAAAGAAGCAATTCATTCACGAGTATCTTTTTTATGTTTTGATAGGATCATTCATTGTTTTAGATAGACGCTTGAGTAAACAGCGTGCAGGAGCAAACACATTTTTAGAGATGCCGTTCCGTTTGTTAGCCGTATTCTTGAATTGGACCCCTTTAATTAGTAAAATCAATGCAATATATCAAATAAAAATTATTTCTTTAAAGTGTAATCAATAATTGTTGTTTATTAAACAGTTATATGCCACAGCAGGATATATCAAATTATTAAGTATTTACTAATTCCATGATAACCACAAGACATGACTTATACGATCATAAGGTGCGTACCTATTAATTAGATTATTAGAAAACAAATGCCAGTTTTGACTTGTTTTTCTTTGCAGAATTTTAAATACGACTTGCAAGATCATGCAACTAATTAATATAACGTTATTGCTTTCTATTATATACTTTTTTTTAATTATTATTTATTTATTTAATTAATTTTCAAAGCATATGCATTCAAATTAGTTGCATGTTTCTTGCAACTGTAAGGTATAACTATCAAAGAGTGTAAAAACATTTCATCTATAGAATTTGTAACGCATGTGCTTCCATATCTATAAATACATAATACGACACTTGTAAATGGTTAAGTGAAACAGACGTATAGATTTAAAAAAACGTTCTTGATGGGTTAAATAATACTTCTTTTAATTTGGTTGTTAGATAAGTTGATTGAACAATCTAGCTACCTTAACATCATATCCTATTTCTAGTTATATACATCGCACATCACTCACCATAATTAAGTTAGAGAATTGACAATACTTCTAGTTTGTTTATGATCACATAGGTGTAATCGATAACGTGACGCGTTCTTCCTTCTATTTTACATTACTGCCGATGAAAAACGCTAATAAAGTAAACATTGTCAAAAGAATTCATGGTCTTTTGCACGAATCCAGTGTTATATTTCGAGTTTGCTGATTATGTAGGTGTTTCTATAATGTACATAAAGAGATTTATTTATCTATTTATTTTTACATAATTTGGCATGAATGTATCTAGCCATGCTTAAGTAGGTATTCACATTTGCTAAAGGGATGTGTTAACCGGACCCTCCCTACTATGGGGGGTCCATCTACATTATTCAAAATGTACAAGTTTTAATGCAGACAGTACAGGCGGCGGCAGCACTGTCTTTCACAAACCGTTCCTATAGGGAGGTCCGGTTAACTCATGCCTTGCTAAATTAGATAAATAATTGACATATCTAGTCTCTTTGTAATATCTAGTGTCTCTTTGTGTGGAAAAACACAAAATTCTATAAGAAAAGAATAATTAAGAATTCTCTCCCCCATCGGACAATTTCTCTTTAGCCACGACTTTTAGCCTTTTAGCCACGACGACTAAAAGTACCAATTCTTGTAAGTAATCATATATATATATATATATATATATATATATATATATATATATAAGCTTAACACTCTACTTAGAAATTACAAACATACATACACGTATTAAATGGTAGACATAAACCTCCCAAAGGCTCTAACCCAATCACTACCATCACCACCACCACCACCACCACCACCACGATTTCAGTCGTCACATAGTAAATCAAACATGCCCATGCTATACTACGGCCTCGTGGTAGTAGCCACGGCAGCCCTCGTCCTAGCCATCTACAACCTCGTAATTGTACGTTGGTGTGCCAATCAATACCGTCGTTCACGTGAAGCCAATCCACACTTTGCTAGTCACAGGAGACCCTCTACAAGCCGAAACAACAACATGTCATCATCGCTAACACCTTCTACCCTCTCACGTGGTGGTTCAACCATAGGTTTAACGTCGAGTTTTAGATATAAAAAGGGTATTATTGAAGATGCTAACAATGATAAAGATCACTTGGATAATGATATCGAGTGTTCGGTTTGTTTATCAGTTTTTGAAGAAGGTGAAGAGGTTAGAAAGTTGCCAAGATGTAACCATTCGTTTCATGCTTCATGTATAGATATGTGGTTATACTCTCACTTTGATTGTCCGTTATGCCGTGCTTCAGTGGTGGACACGTCAGAGTCACCACCGCAGCACAGGCATACGGACTCTGAACATTCAAGAGATAATTTGTTAGTTAGCTCTTCTGTGTAAATTATACGAGTATTGTTTCTTCTTCTTCTTCTTTTGATTGTTTTAGATAAGTATATTTTGGTTGATGAACAAAATATGGATGGAAACTATTGGATTAAACAAAAAGAAAACAATGAAGTTAAGTTAATGTTGTTGAAAGGTTGGCACTCGTGGGGCCTTATCTAAGAACTTAACACATCAAGATGTTACATCTTTTGTTTTTTCTTACGTATGTTTTTGTATATATCCCATCCTATTTTAATATTAGATATTATACATTTTCACAATTTCACTTAATTATAACAATATAGTTTTAAACCTTACAAGTATGTATTTCATCAAAATCTTATATCGTTTGATGAAATATAAGCTATACATCTTTAAGAAAAAATTGTCAAGTTGTATAATAGACATAATTGTTCAAGTTGTATGATAGCAAAAGTGCAATATATATATAATATGATTAGTTATGTAGAAAAATAATTTTGATCTTTCAAAAAAAAAAGTTATGTAGAAAAATAGAATGATCTATGGAGCATGCATGCATAAAGTCAAAGAATGAGGACAAAGAAAGGGCCGTACGTCGACCACACATATATGCAGTCGAGATCCAAACACACTCACCCACCAAACCTAACTTAACTTGTCTTGTTGTTGGTACCTAGATTATCTATCTATCTATCTATCTCCACACAAATTTATACTTAACTTCATTTAATTTCTTTGTAAAGCATGCATATAACTAACAACACTTTTATAACTAACAAATATCTAGCAATGTTTTTATGTAAGTACTACGATCATACCTTATTTAACATCGGTACGTAGCAAAATTTCGCTATGAACCATTTATAAGAGCTACATCTTAACTAGACGGTTTGAGTCTGGTCCTCAAAAGGTTTATATCGGCGGAAAATTGTGACCTCTTGCACCCTTTATGGTGCTGACTAGCTATTTTCCAATAAACATTTGTTATTGACTTTTTGTCACGATTGAACCAATAGCTTTTTTTAAAGGTTTGAACAATTTTTATTTTTATTTATTTTTTTATTATTTTATTTTTTATTTTTATTTTTTTAAAGAAAGACAACATATATTAAGAGGAATCAAAACTGAATAAAGTACAAAAGAAATAGCAACCCCTACTAATCAACACAACTAAAAGCAGGCCCAAAAAAAAAAAAAAAAAAAAAAAAAAAAAAAAAAAAAACCAAAAAAAAAACACTTAAGCTATTAAAAAAAAAAAAACCTTAGAGCATGCCCATACGTAACACAAGTTATAAGTTAACGCAGTGCCACGTCAGCGCCACATCAGATTTAACACTTTAACTTAACACCCACATCAATAACTCAGCCTTAACTCAACAACAATTTACAAAAACACTCCTTCATTTAAGGGGTAAAGTGAATTTTTTTTTTTTTTTTTTTTTTTTTTTTTTTTTTTTTTTTTTTTTACAAAACAAGCACTTTAACTCGCGTTAGTGGCTTAACGTGCCACGTTAACGCGCACTACAACAAATTTGTCATTTTTACACGCTTTTTTCTTCGCACTCTATAAAGTGTGAACTTTTTCTTAAAGGTATTCACACTTAAGAGTGTGAATAATTGTTTTAGAATCTTCACACTTAAAAAGTGTGAAGAATTTCAATCTCACACTTAAAAGTGTGAAGAATTATTTTAAAATCAAAAGCATCACACTTAAAAGTGTGAAGATTTATTTCAAAATCAAAATCATCACACTAAAAAGTGTGAAGAATTGTTTTAAAACCCTCATACTTAAAAGTGTGAAAATATTTATAAACCTTCACACATAAAAGTGTGACAATATTTGCTACACCCAATTGGTTCACACACATGCTAGTGTGAACTTTTTAATTCTTCACACATTAAAGTGTGGCGCTATGCTCTAATAAGTGTGAGCATGTTACTATTTTCTTGTAGTGGCGGAGTTAACTCGGAAGCAAGCAACCGTAACTTGCCCATTAACTTGCGTTATTTGATGTTAACGTGCTCCATCACGTTACGTGTGCTCATGCTCTTACAGCAAGGACTAAACTAGAAATTGATACAAAAATATACCAAACACATGACCTGAACTATATGTTACCAACAATTCCACACTTTGATTACTAAACTGGCCCACTTTAACTTGCCGATTGCGGTGTGGGAGGAGTAATACCATGGAAGAAATGCGCCAATGGTATGAGTCTATGTATAGTAAGTCGACCTTTTAGTCAGATTAGACTATTGGCTATGTTTTTTTTTTTTTTTTTGGCCCTAGACGAACAATGCTTCAAATACAGAGAACAAAATATTTAGTTGGTTTCAAACGTCAAAGAAAAAGAAAAACATTTAGCTACATCCGTTCGATAGAAAAACCTAGAGATCGTATGATAAATGCAACACATGTGTTTTATGGATTCATACTTTTTTAGTACATGCCGTAAGTCAAAATTTTAATATTTATTGTCCTAACTTAAATATATAATTTATCGAGCGACGTACAGAAATAATATTTGATCATTAAGTTTCCTAAGAATAATACTAATAGCATATGAAAAGACTATATATCTGTTTCAAACACGATATTTCAGCACCAACTTATGGACATTTAGAATTTGAGATCCCCTTGTGAATTTGATCAACTTATAACTTAGCCAAAATGTATAAATGAGTGATCTAAAAACCTTTTCACGGCACTGGAACGAACACACGTAAATACATATGACGAGGCGTAGAAGGAGTGGCGGTGGAGGAGGAGGAGGCGACTCGAGGAAGCCAACAGATTCATGTCATCAGCCACATAAACCTGAAGAGAAAAAACCCGAAAATGATATATCTAATGATCATGATCATAATGTTAAGAAATCGAAAAAGAAGAAGAAGAAATGGAGGTGCATAGATAGCTGTTGTTGGATGATCGGATCCATTTGTTCCATTTGGTGGTTCTTATTGTTTCTATACAACGCCATGCCTGCCTCGTTTCCTCACTACGTCACCACTGCTATTACTGGCAAAATACCCGACCCTCCTGGCGTCAAATTGCATAAACAAGGATTAAAGGCTAAGCATCCGGTTGTTTTTGTTCCCGGCATTGTCACGGGTGGGCTTGAGTTATGGGAAGGTCATCCCTGCATGGATGGCTTGTTTAGGAAGAGGCTTTGGGGTGGCACCTTTGGTGAACTCTATAAAAGGTTACATTTATATATAACTTCTTATTCATATTTCAATCTTTCTATGAGGGCTAATGTCATGAAATACCAAACGTCCAAACGTATATATGATTAAATGGTGCGACATTTAGCTAGTTAGACACCTTAGAGATATGGTGCGGTTAAAGTAAATCCAATTCATGCATTATATACAACATGTTTAGGATGTTCATTCATCTATTCTCTTTAGACCTTTGAAATACACATAAGAGCTCACTTACAATTCAAACCGAATAGAAACTTGTGTTGCTTTTGAGAACTCTTTAAAACACATCTGAAACTAACAGATAAATACCTTCAGTTTCATCCTTGGATTTAACACTTAGTGTATCGGTTTGAGGATTACACCAACACTTCTAACATCCTCAAAAAGGTGTATAACCCTTATAATACTTTTACTTACCAAAATAAGCTATTTAAGCAAACATAAGCAGTTTGACTTTTTTTAGAAGGTCATCTGTCAGTTGTCCATTTTTTAGAATGAAACTATGCCATAAAGATGGTTGATGTAGTGTGGTAATTGAGTGGAGAATTTGGTCTTCTTAATCTCCTTCTAACCTTATGCCTCGGAAACCTTCAGTCATCTTCGCTCTTATATATTCTTACTTAGAGGGTATAAAAAGAAAAGAACTTGATATTTGTCACCTATATATACTGCTATCTCCAATATTGCCTTGTAAGTAGTCTATGTAGAGCTGCAATTGCCACTTAGTATCTTTTGTAGATTCTTGGCTCTACTACCACGTATATTAATTGTTATAAATTTCAAACTGTCGATAATGGTATGCTGATATATACATATATATAAGACAGAGAGAGTTGTCTTTAAACTCTTTCACGATGCTTTTCCTTTCTATTAATTCCTCAACAAGTTTGAAAGTTTTTAGTTGAAAATTGGAGCTTGTAACTCTTCATTTTGAAGATAATGTAGCATGTAGAAGACTAGTTCCGCAAAGGTACATAAATCTTAAAATGTATATGTCGAACCACTGAGAGCTTATCTTATTAGTTCTTAAAGTCAGTCAGTGGTAAAATGAGAATAGGAACATCCGGTCACAACCATCATACGTAGTTTGGCACATAGTTGTGAAATTTCAGTATTGCAAAAAGAAATTCTGTCAGTTGGAAAATTTTGGAAACATAACGGACGATAACTTACAAGGGTTGGTGTTTTATCTTATGCAAATTACTCACTGTGATATATATTTAGGACTATCAATATAACCACATCATATGATCCTTAACTGCAATCAAAAGGTGTATGTCTGTCGTATATGAATATTGCTGCTTACTTTATATTGTGTAGGCCGTTATGTTGGGTGGAACACATGTCATTGGATAACGAAACTGGGCTTGATCCTCCTGGTATAAGGATCAGGCCAGTATCTGGACTTGTGGCAGCTGATTACTTTACCGCAGGGTATTTTGTATGGGCAGTTTTGATTGCCAATCTGGCTAGCATTGGATATGAAGAGAAAAACATGTACATGGCCGCTTATGATTGGAGAATCTCCTTTCAAAATACCGAGGTATCCTTATAACACAATAACTGTCTACAAACATAATTACGTACCTTGTAATTTCTAAAATGATAAAATGATAATTAGGTACGAGATCAGACTCTGAGCCGGATGAAAAGCAATATAGAGTTGATGGTAGCTACAAGCGGTGAGAAGGTGGTTGTGATTCCGCATTCAATGGGCACACTCTACTTCTTGCATTTTATGAAATGGGTAGAAGCACCACCTCCCTTAGGTGGCAGTGGCGGATCAGATTGGTGTGCTAAACACATTAAGGCAGTCATGAATATAGGTGGGCCGTTCTTGGGCCTCCCAAAAGTTGTCGCAAGCCTCTTTTCTTCAGAAGGCAAAGATATTGCTGTGGCCAGGTGTTTTTAGCTTTGATGTTAATGATAGTTCATCTTAGTGAGGTTTCTAATTGTATATCTCACATGGATACAGGATGGTTGCACCCGGTTTTCTTGATAAAGATATATTCGGTTTACAGACTTTACAACATGCGATGAGAATGCTACGCTCTTGGGATGCAACAATGTCTTTGTTACCAAAAGGCGGGGACACTTTTTGGGGTACACTTGATTCAGCTCCTGAAGATGGTCATGAATGTGTTTCCATAAATCCAAAAACAAACAAAACTTCAAAACCCGTTAACTACGGGAGAATGATATCCTTTGGAAAAGATGTTGCCGCGTTACATTCATCAAAGATCAACAGAGTGGACTTCAGGGTAATCCTTTGTACTAATTAACTTTTATGTCGTCTGCAATATGTGTTTATTTAGAAGTTGTTAACTTTTGAAATTGTAGGATGCTGTTAAAGGTTTTAGCTTTGCAAACACAACGTGTCGGGATGCATGGAATGAATATCATGATATGGGAACCGAGGGTGTGAAGGCTGTTGTTGATTACAAAATTTACACAGTCGAAGCTGTTTTAGACCTTTTGCAATTTGTAGCTCCAAGGATGATGAAGCGCGGTAGTGCTCAATATTCATATGGAATTGCTGACAATTTAGATGATAAAAAATACGAGCATTATAGATACTGGTCAAATCCCTTAGAAACCAGGTGAATTACAAAGACATATTCTTTTGTTTCCATGTTTAAATCCTATGTTTACCAATAATAATATGATTAATAATTACGCAGATTACCAAACGCCCCTGATATGGAGATATTTTCAATGTATGGAGTTGGATTAGCGACAGAAAGAGCGTACATTTACAAATATATTCCAGCTGCTGAATGCTGCTATATTCCTTTCCAAATCGATACCTCTGCAGAAGGTGGAACCGAGCAAAGTTGTTTAAAAAACGGGGTATTTTCTGTTGATGGAGATGAAACAGTTCCGACACTGAGTGCAGGATTCATGTCTGCAAAAGGCTGGAGGGGAAAAACTAGGTTCAATCCTTCGGGTATTAAACAATATGTACGAGAGTACAATCATGCACCACCTGCAACTCTACTAGAAGGAAGAGGTACACAGAGCGGTGCACATGTGGATATAATGGGTAATTTTGCTTTAATAGAAGATATTATACGGGTAGCAGCCGGATCAAATGGGACAGACATTGGAGGAGATCAAGTTTACTCTAATATTTTCAAGTGGTCTCAGAAGATCAACCTACAACTATAAAGTATACAATGCTGCTTAGCCGATAATACAGCAAAATGTTTCAGGACATATGAAAAGCCCATCGTAATGAGAGACCATCAATCCATCCTCATTTGCTGCTTGTGTGGTTGTGCAAAACCTTGTGAATGATTTGCAAAACGAACGAAGCTAAACAAAGGTATTAAGTCCTCTATTACGATTATACATAATGTGTACAATGTTGTTGCGGTCTGCTCGGTAGCAGTTGATGGTTACATTAAAATGAGACAGTTCATCAACTCCTTCTCTTTAACCATTTTACTTATCTCAATGATAGACAACTTAACTCATTGTAAGGTTTGATTATCGAATTCTAAGCACACGATGTTTAAAAGTTATGAAATATTATTTGTAGATGAATGATCTTTTTTACATTGTTATGATCTTTTTTCTCTGCAATCAAGATTAGCCATGTCAATGTGGTTGGCCTTCTCACGCGTGAAGTGAGGTGCACCCCGGTTAACGCATTACAGAGGAGGGGTGCATCACGCGTGAAGAACATATTTTGGAGAAAAAGTTGGTGCAGACCACGGGTTGAAGTGAAGGTTGATTGTGTATCTTTTTACAATAACAATAACTTTTTCTAAAGAGTAAAGACTATTTCCTAAAAAGTTTTTAGAAAACTTTTGCTTTAATGTAAAAGAAAGTCATTAAAGGTATAAATGAATTAAAATGATACTAAAATTAAGATGAAAAAGATGCGAAGTTGATAATACCATTAAATTGTCTATGCGTATTTATTTGGTATGTGTCATAGTCAGTCTGATAAGTACTTATAATAGTAATTCTTTTTTTTGTAGATAAGTAGAATTGATAAAACGTTTTGATAAATGAAAAAGAGATTATTATAATTAAACTTTAAAAAGAAGAAAAGAGGCAATAATTATTGAGGAAAAAAGAAGTGACTTAGCATTTTTAAGTGGGTCAGACGTTTCCCCAAGCTGACGCAAACTCTTCATCCTTTCAACTCACTTTATATCCCAAAATCACTCTTCCCATTTTGGTAAATGTATTTTTTCTTCTCAACCGATCAGAGTTTTGTGGGTAAAAATGATGTTTAAAAAATATAGTAATGTATGTTTTTAACCTGGAGATAACAGTGTTATGTCACTTTGATAAAATAAACACACAACAATTTGCACCTGTTTACAATATTCCTTTCTTATATATTAGTTTTGTTAATAATACTTCGTATCTATACTACTTATAAAGCAAAAATGGTCAAATGTAAAAGTGGAAAAGTCAAAAAAAGTGAAATGTGAAATGTTGAAAAATGTATATAAGGAAGTTATGAAATGTAATTAATGCTCTTATTAAAACACCCTATTACTTAAAAGTACAATGATTTATAAACATTGTACAACCAATTAAAACAATTAATACAAATCACAAACCGGGTTGACCCGGGACGCTTCAAACCCAACGGGTTGAACAGGTTTAATTTGACCCGTTTTCGACCCAACCTAGCAAGTTGACCCGGTTTAAATCGACCAAATTTTTGACCGGAACGGTTTAACCGGTTGAACCACCCGGGTCGAACCGGGTTTCAAAACATATCTAGCAAATTAAATACAACCAATTAAAACAATTAATACAAATCACAAACAGGGTTGACCCGGGATGCTTCAAACCCGACGGGTTGAATTGGTTTAATTTGACCCATTTTCGACCCAACCTAGCAAATTGACCCGGTTTAAATCAACCAATTTTTCGACCGGAACGGTTCAACCGGTTGAACCACCCGAGTCGAACCGGGTTTCAAAACATATCTACCAAATTAAATATAACAAATTAAAACAATTAATACATATCACAAACAGGGTTGACCCGGGACGCTTCAAACCCGAAGGGTTGAACCGGTTTAATTTGACCCGTTTTCGACCCAACCTAGCAAGTTGACCCAGTTTAAATCGACCAATTTTTCGATCGGAACGGTTCAACCGGTTGAACCACCCGGGTCGAACCGGGTTTCAAAACATTATGTTTAATTCCCAAATCTTCAAACTTTTATTATTTTTCATTTATAACCTATAAACTTTTTTTTTTATCAATAAACTATTTGTCGCTATAATATCCCGTTGCTATGCACGGGTACTCGTCTAGTATTTCAAATTTATTGTCCATGAGATTATCTTAAATTAATTGTCGTCCACTACTAAAACTAGAAAAATAATTTTGATCGATAAATACTCTCATTTGAGGTTATCATTACAAACTTTAAAGAATAAAATAATTAATGAGTTTGTCTAACCAGTGCATTGGTAAAAATGATTATTTAAGAAAAAATTATGCTTATTAAATTAAAAATTATAATTAATTAAGGTAATTTAAAAGTTTAATAATGTGTATTAATATAACTAGCTATAAGTCCCGTGCACGCACGGGGTTTACACATGAATCAAATTTATTTTAAATTTTAGTTTAGTATATGGACATATAAAAATTTACCCGTAAAATTTGTGATATAAGTATAACTAATACCTTGTCCAGAATTTTTTATTATGTATTAATATCTATTATAATAATATTTTATAAAAAAATTTGTTGGTTGAAGATTTAACTTTGTTTAACTGACATAGATGTTTACGTTAAGATTGATGTTGTTGTTTAACTTTAATTATTCATATCGTGTTGTACAAAATGTGCGAGTTTAATTAGTAGTATATAATCAGCATGAATAGGAGATATATCAGTATGATATCCATGGACACCTTTTGTAGTGAGGGAAGTTCTTTTGATGAAGTTAAAATATGCTTCGTAAAGTTTTTCAGAAATATTTTTCTGGATATCTATATATAAACTTTAAATAAGAATTTCATAAGTCGTTATTATAAGTAAAATAGCGTATATTTATTTTCATATCACAGTAATCTGTGCTTACATTTGATATTCATATTTCCGTTAACAATAGTTTAGCCGTATTTAATATTTAAGCTCGTGTACGCATAAAATAAAATTTTCAAATAAAATAACATGAGTCCTTACTTAACGTATATAGTAAATATTTTAATGGATGAAAGTTTAAAACGAATATTAGTTTTAAAAGATATTTATCGTATATTAAAACTAATTCGTATATTTACAAAATTTTGTAATTTTAATAGACGAAAGTCTGAAAATAATACTAATATTTATGTAATTTTAAACAAAGTTCATCTTATAAAGTATAGGGTTATAAACTATAAAGGGTTATTTGTCATTTTTTTTAAGTTATTAAAAAATATGAAAACTTGTAATTTTATACTTAGCTATATATAATTTTTGTAAAATTCAACCACTAAAGTTTTATTAATTATTTCCTCTTTTTTTGAGTTTTTGTTTTCACAAATTTGTCACAAATATTTTTATGTGTTTTTTTCTTAACCAAATTTCTTCACCAAATTTATCAAAGTTTGACCAAAATTAATTTAATTTTGAGCTTTTATTGACCAATCATGTTGCTTGATTTTGCCTACGTGGCAAAATCAAGCTCTCCTATTGGTCTAATTTTTTTTCGATGAAAAAGGTTTTGCCAAAACACTCTGAAATGATGTAATTCTTTTATTATATAAAAGATTTTTAATTTAAAATGAAAGTTGAGAATGAATTAATTCACTTTAACCAATGCCCCAACAACACCTTTTAGATAATCAATTAATTAATTAGTTAAGCGTATTTTATCATTTTATCAAAAGTAAAAGAGATAAAAAACTATAATAATTATGTTTTTTTAAACTTTGTCGGCAGACAATTATTTTATGACGAAGGAAGTAGTGCTAAAGGTTGTGATCAATAATATATCTATTAACATGATCTATGTGAATGATTAGGATCCCAGGATACTCACGAAAAAGTGTAAACAATCTTTAAAAATATAAAACTAGCAAGCACTTGATTATGATTAAATATTTAGTTTTCTATAATAAAAGCTAACTACCTAACTAGAACCCTCAAGTCTATTAAACATTCTTGTATATGATATTGAAATTTTACACAATTATTTTTATCTTTGATTTTTCTAACTACGTATAAACACGACATGTGAAATTCAATCATTTTCTATTGTTACAAAAATAGTACTCCCTCCGTATCAATTTGGTTCTCATCCTTAAAAAAGTAATGTTAAGATAAAAAAAGAAGAGTTGACTATGCATGTATAAATGTCCGGATGGTATTTATTACACACCTAGACTAGATGGAAAAGGAAAAAAGCACATTGGCTTAAGTGGGGTGAATTGTGGAGAGCCTGCCAGTTGTTCTTGTCTATTTGTTTTCTACAAATACTCCTCACATGTGTCCTTTTATATACGTGTCATTTCTTTATAAAGTAACAAAAATTAACTTATCTTGAATAGGGAAAAAAAATGCAAGTACTAACAACTCCATTATTTTGCTAACGGTACCAAAATTAATAGAGAATAATATTGAATTAAATATCTACATTACATAAGATAATATAAGATAACATATCTATTTATAATAAAACATAACTTGAATAAGCTAATATAAACTTTAATTAGCCTTAGGTCTTAACCTATCATCTAACACTTTAGTCTTACCATAACTACCATGGTGATGTTACATTAATTTGTCGCAGTATAACTTTTCTCCTTAAATAAAGATACAGTAAATATATAAAAATTGGACATGGTCTTCAATAAGATCGGGTACAACACCGTTAGTGAGATCGAGAACATGTAACAAGAGGCTACAACTGATTGAGAAAAACTAAAACACATACTCCAATTATTGTACCTATCTTCAATCTAACTCAAAAAGAAAAACAATTAAACAATTTCATTGCTTGTTAGAGAAATATTAATCAACAAGTCTTTCACAACGCTTTTTGTAAATTCGATATATATGAAATATAATATAAATATATAAACGTAATAGTTTCACTTTAATTTATAAGGCATGAGGCTTGATCCGCCGCGCCAGCTGCGTTATTTATAACCTTAAACATACTCATTTATGTTATCCCATATATATGGTGGGACCATCCACATAAATATTAGAGACAAGTCATAAAATAGGAAATGGACAGGGTGGTATTGCCTTGGTGTCTGTCTTTATTATTCCAAATGGTAGTATTATTATTATCTTAAAAGAAACAATAATTATTATAGTAGTAAAATGTTACTGTAGTACTGTAGATAGAGCAAAACCAAACCAAATGACAGGAACAAAGTGAGAGTTTCAAGGAAGGAGACATGCCCAATCTCACCCAACATCAGCTTTCTTTCTTGCTTCCTTCTTCAACTTCCCAACAAAGGTTCACCTGATCTTATTTGCCTATGTTTTTTTATTAACCTTTTCTTCAATCTCATCAATGCATACTTTGCTTAGTTACCAGCTCTAGATTCTTTGTTTCTAAGTTTTAGCATCTATGAATATGAAAAAAAAATAAGGTTTTACCTCTTTAGATACAGTCTTTGACTCAGATGTACACGGCCTAACCGAGGTATCACGTGACCGTTTCTCACCCTTTCCTAGGCCAGATGTGTACCTACTACCTAATATATAATGTTGCAAGTATATGTATGTTCATGGTGGTTCTTACTTTTATATAAATAGATGCCACTTTTTTGTCCTCAATGATGTTTTGGTTGCTATATGTGCTTAGATTTGCTTAATAAAATCTTGTTCTTGGAACTGCACTTTGAGATGTATGATGTTTTGACCTTATCAGCTATCACCTAGTATTGTTAGGTGTTTTAAGTTTTGATAACAAAGGCTTCAAACATAACATATAGTACTATCATGTTTGTGCTTATGTTTAGTTATGCTTATCCGTTTTTTCCAATAATTTTAGCTTGAGGATGGTTTCTGCATCCCATTTCTCTGCGGACGAACCTGAGTTGACTCACAATCAAGATTCATCTACTGGCCATTCATCTAATCAATCGAACAAGGATGATGATATTTCCACACAGCTGGTTCATTCTCATGATCAATGCATCTCATCAAGCTCAGGTGATTTGACTTTTTGAATCCTCACAATTCGCTTATACTTAGCAGACTAACCATTATACCAAACATAGTAGTTTGCAAATTAAGCGATTTTTGACAACTCACGGGGAAATTTTTGCCTAAAACTGATTGTTGTATAGTCTTGTTTATAAATTTCCTTAAGAATGATCTATTAGCATCATATAGCCAATACGATATCTCTTAGGCGGCATCACATTACAGACTTGAAAATTCAGTGACTTGCTTGTTTGTATTACTATCTTTTATAGTAAAGACTTGCATGAGTAGAAAATGTATAGGTTTGTACAACAGATTGCCTGATAAAAACGCGTAGTACATAATTCTAATTCACCAAGTATTAAAGCTTTATGGTGTTTTAGTTTGACTTGGTGCACCAGTAAGATTCTCATCCGTCATTAGCCTCCCCCCACCACCACCAGTGCTCATAACATAAGATGTCAACATATAATTTATATCTGGAGTCTTATCACCAATTTTAAAAAAATTACCCATCGCATAGTAATAGTGTAATACTGCAATGTAACCCTCATGCTGAACCTACTGATGGATTGATTGCTCGTTGCCTCTTTCATGTCCTGATATATTGAAGATGAAAGTTACAAGAGGCTTGAAGAAGCTCAAATCAAGCCTATCTTATTCATGGGCAATCCAAGTTTTGGCATGACTGATCATCAACTCGAAAAGAACATGCCAATAGTATGTTGTCACGACTCACATGTTACTCTCTTCTTAATTTGTTTAATTGGATAATCTGTCAACGTTTTGTATTTGGAATCAGGTTCAAAATGCTTATGCTGATCATTACATGAATGGCCTTTATGGTGGTTATGCACCACACCCTATGGTAACGATTTTTGTGATCATTTTGATGTCATTGAACATAAAAGAAATGTACATGTTATGATGCAATCGATATTGGTGCATTGATCAGACTCAACTTCATATGGTACACATAGCGCCTGCTCGAGTTCCACTGCCCCTAGACCTATCAGAAGACGGTCCTATCTATGTCAATGCGAAACAGTATAATGGTATTCTCAGAAGGCGACAGATTCGTGCTAAACTTGAAGCTCAAAACAAACTAGTTAAAAACAGAAAGGTATCCGCGTGCCACATTCTTTTTTCCTTCTATTTTCTCGTTTTTATCTTCATTAAGTTTGTATGTGTGAATTGGCTTTTGCAGCCTTACCTTCATGAATCGCGACATAAGCATGCCCTGAATAGGGTGAGAGGATCGGGTGGGCGATTTCTTCCTAGCAACAAACAACAGCAATCTAAGCCTGCTAGTCGGTTTTTAAGCTCCCACTGCTCTTCTGCATCTTATCCATCTGGATCGGATCATGTGATGTTTTCACAGACAGACCATGGGTTTTCGAGCATCCCCTGGGGGACAAGGGGAAATGAAGGGTTCCTGAGCAACGGGGATCATAATATTGGCCGGTGAGAAACAAGTTCTTCTTCTTCGTCACCGGCGGGCAACTCATCCTTGGCTTTGTTACTTGTTAAGTTCTGATGTTCATTCTGTGTTCGTCGAGCTTAAGTTTACTGTTACTGTTTGGAAAAGGTTTATTCACCACTTGACTCCTCCTATAAACTGAAGGAAGACTGCTTTCTTTCTGATTTTGGGAATTGTAATTTGTTACTGCTATCTTTTAAACTATTGGTTTGTATTTACAAGATAATTTGGTAATATTTGAATGTGTTGTTGATTTAATATTTGAATGTATCACAAGATTGGTAAATTTGGGCAGCCTGCTACATACAGCATGTGTGGCATAGATACTGTGAAGTGAAGCAAGAAAAAACTTTAACTTTGATCCTACCACTGAAGTCAGTTCAGCCAGGTCTTCTATAGGCGAAGTGATGAAAAATCAATCGAGAGAACTTTAATGACAATGGCTTCTTAAAAACAGATATTCAGTCACATTAGAGAGCAAGAAATCTGACCAGTGACCAGCAACACATATATAGTATCTCATCGTACTGCACATTATCATCTGCATAATGGAACTTGTGATAAGCTCATAAGTCTATTAAATAAGCTAGAAAATTAATGCTTATAAAATACAAACCAAAATGAAATAAGCTCATAAGCTCACGTATAAGCTTAAACGAACACCCTCTTAACATTGTGACATTTCTAATATAGAGTTTTACATTATTCAAGTGGATATGATTATAGATCAGTACTGTATATATTACAAGCTTGTTAGTATTGTTTTTTTTTAAAGGCAGCGTTTTATTGAAACCACAACAAAAACAAACAAGCTTGTTAGTATTGTTGATATCCTATCACGGTTATAAAAAGTAATCCGTAATAGCAACTAAATAACGAGTCATTTGGTGTTAAAGACCTTGAAATTTCAACATTATTTTCAATATGTCATGTTTACACGATGCCAAGGGTAACTTCAAAACGAATCACTATTTATCTATAATCAAGAATAGTTATTTCACAATTAGTTATTAACGTTACATCAATATTAGTTAACAGTCATCTCAAGTGTCATATTACCATTTTTACCTCACAATAGTTTCTTCATCACCACTAAAACATATTCACTACTAGGGGGTGCCAATTTATAACATGACATGAAAATTAACATGTTCGGGTTAAGTTTTAATAGGTTTTGGGTCGTGTTCGGAGTTGACCTGCTTATTAAACATGACAAGTTCGGGTTGAGTATAGATTAAACGGGTCGACCCGTCAACCTATTTAAGTTTTTTTTCAAAAATTAAAAACTTATATATAATTTTTTATACGGGTTAAATGTGTTGAATAGTGGACGCAGATTAATGAACATGTTAGTTTGGTTGACGTCGATACCATTTCCCAACATATCCCACATCGACCTGCTTACACATAAGAGATGACTTGCACACTCTATTGTACAAGTAGATAAACAAGAATAGTATAGTGTGGAAATAAAAAAAGATGTGTAAACTAAAAGGGGCAAAAATAAAAAGAAAAGAAAAGAAGGAGGACTGATAATGAAAAAAAGGAGAAATCCATGTAAGTAGAGGATTAGGAGAGGAGAGGTTAGGGTACTGGCAGCCATGCCGTTGAGCCGACGGTTTGCCCCCAAACCGCCGGGGAACACCGCCGCCACCTCAGCGGTTTGGGTGGGCGGTGTGCTTCAGCGGGAAAAATCACCGGGACGGTTTGAGAATTTGTATCCGTTGGAAGCATTAAAGTTTGTAACCGTATGGGGTAAAATCCAAATAAAGTTTACGTTGGAGCCTTGGTTCTTTTTCTATTCATAGGAATTATGGATCAAGATGTTATACATATATACAAAGAACATAATAAATAATTACATGATCATCTTCAAAGCCAAGAAACTAGATCGGAATAAAAAGAATACCTTAGAAACAATATCATCACAAAGAGCAAGATGGGTCTTGCAGTGTTTACAGCTGTAGATTTTGCCTTCTAATGTTACTTGAAATAATCGCCCCATGATCAATGATCTTGTTATTGTTTGGTGAAGAAAAAGAACCAGGATGGATATATGATGTTTTTTCTTCCTATGAATAGAATAATTCCACGCTATTTGTTGTTTTTTTTCCAAGTATTGTGTAATTTTCTTTCCAAGAATTATGTATTTTTATTTTAATTATTAATGAAATATTATGTTTTTATTAAATTATTTATGAAAAAGAAAAAAAAAAGTTGATGGTTTGGGAGGTATGAAAAAAGTATGGTTGCCACTAAAAAAGGGTTGGGAGGTATGAAAAAAGTGTGGGTGAGGTGGAATGATATTATTGGTTGGTTGGGAGGTATGAATTTTTTTGGGAGGTATGGTTGCCACCACCCTTATAAAAAGTGAAAAACACAAATTCATTCCATTCATTCAATTCAATTAATTTTTTTTATTAAAATCTATCGCAAAAGAAAAAAGAAATGGAATACAAGCAGCAGGGTCGGACGGTGGAAGAAGTGTTTAGGGATTTCAACGGCCGCCGTACTGGCATCATCAAAGCCCTTACTACCGGTTGGTATTATTATTTTTTTTCTTTTAATTTATTTATATACTCTCTTAGGGTTCTTTTTTTTTTTTTAATTAATTAATTATTTTTTTATTTGTTGATGATTGTAGATGTTGCCGATTTTTTTCAGCAGTGCGACCCTGGTTAGTTTTTCTTTTCCTTTTTTTTTATAAATCTGAATCTTCATGTACGGCAAAAGGCGGCGAACAAGGTTAATGTAACAGCATTAACCTTGTTCGCCTTTATTAAAAAAATTGGATAATTAACACAAAAGTTTTTAATTCGGACTTTTGTGTGACCATTTTACCCCTATTTTACTTTTACTACAGTACCTTATTAACAATCAAGGGTAAATTGGTCATTTTACATGAACAAAATACTCACAAAATAAAAAGATAGCTACATAGAACTCTAAAAAGTGTGGAAGTTGGATACATTTTCAGATAATTATCACTTTTTAAAAGAATGCCGTGTGCACTGTTTTATCTAGTGTTTTAAATTCGTGTGACCATTTTACCCCTATTTTATTTTTACTACCTTATTAACACAGCCCAGGGTAAATTGGTCATTTTACATAAACAAAATACACAAAAAGTCAATTTAAAACATTTGTGTTATACAGCAAAATAAATACGTATATAGCTACATATAACTCGAAAAAGTGTCAGGTTAGATACATTTTTCAAATAATTATCACTTTTTAAAAAAATGACGTGTGCACTGTTTTATCTAGTGTTTGATTCACCCGCACACGTCAACTATTGGATTATCTTTTCGACCCAATGATAATTTTTCAAAATCCTGCTACACAAAATACTACTAGTAAATGTTTATTATTTTCATTTTTGGATTTAAGACTTAAGAGTAACTTTGATTCTCGTGTATGGATATAGTGATGTGCCATACAAATTCTGGATGAATAGACTTCACATTGTCAAGTTCTGTCGTCATTGTATTGTATATATAAGTCATCGGATGCATGCCTTTTAATATGAATAACTACTTAAAAAACTAGGTTATTTCTGATTATTTATAACTTAACTCGAATGCCATTGTATCTCAGTTTTATTAGCCGCCTATTGGGAATGATGTAAGTAATAAGATTGTTGGCTGGATGGTAGAAAGCAACATGAATGTAAAACTGTTTCAAATGAATACATTCATGTAAACAAGTGTCAAGAGTTTCGATTTTTATGATTAGTTGATGATAAGAAACCAGATAGTAATCGACCCTTTTCAGATCCTTTCTTTTAGGAAATTTGAATATGTATGTAACATTGGTAGTATTGGATTGATATCCTTTAGCCTTTTCATATTTGATGCTTCAACCATGGGAATATAGCCATTGCTGTCTAGTTTACAGACATGAACATACAAACATATGGATTCTCTGTTAACTTTGCCGCTTGTTTATGTCTCTCTATCTCACAGTTTCATATATGTGCCTGTAACATGCTCTCTAATTATGTTTTATTTTTCAGAGAAGGAAAATCTTTGCTTATACGGATTCCCTAGCGAGCAATGGGAGGTGAACTTACCTGCGGAGGAGGTGCCTCCAGAGCTTCCTGAGCCTGCTTTAGGGATTAACTTTGCCAGAGATGGGATGCAAGAAAAGGACTGGTTGGCTCTTGTTGCTGTCCACAGTGATGCGTGGCTAATTTCGGTGGCGTTTTACTTTGGTGCCAGATTTGGTTTTGACAAAGCAGAAAGGTTTTCCTTTTGTCGTTAATCATATATTATAGTCTGCTCTTATGTTTTGTCAGTACTATTAAAGCATTTTTCAAGTTATGAAATGGCCTATTTGTTTTGAACTTTTCTGAAAACCGACGATTGCATCTGCATCTATAATTATGTGTAAATCTAGTGTGCTAGTCGTTAAATCTGTCATTCCTAAACATCATACGTTGTGCATTATAGGGTTCTGAAAACATATGATCATTACTAATATATATTCCATTGGAATGCAGGAAACGCCTCTTCAGTATGATAAATGATCTCCCAACAATCTTTGAGGTTGTGAGCGGAAGTGTCAAGAAACAGCCAAAGGAGAAGTCAAACCACAGCAGCAACAAATCCAAGTCTAATACCAAAGGGGTAAGAGATCACTTCCATCCTTGGTTTTCATAAATTCCTTAGATTTTTTTTTTTTTTCTTCTAAAACTTGAAATCTCTCAGAAAGTTGATTTTTATGTCTGATAGAGTGTTAGGATCACGTATTTATAATTTTTAAAGGGAATGATGTACAACTACATTCGTTAAATGATAATGTCATCATGATTTAGTGTGCTTTCCCTTTTGTCACAAGCTGTTAAGCCACCTGATACTGATGTTAGCGGATATGCATAAAACACGCTATATTCAGTGCAGTCACAGTGTCACACACAACATAAATGCTCTTTTTAGTCACTTTGGTAGCTTATTCTTCTGATGCCGTATACTTAGTTATAACTGCTAATGAGATCCTTGTCGTGGATAACATTGCTTGTGGGAATGGTCTATGATATAGTGGTATTGATAAGATACGTTTTTTGTAAATATTAAAAATGATATTTCACATCGCATCCTATACCAAAAGTTGTCATTTCTTTTTCTGAATTTCCTATTTTTTGTATCATTTTCTGATGTAAAAAAAGAGTATTACAATTTATTGATGATTTTGTTTTTGTTGATGTGGGGATATAAACAGCGAGGCTCTGAACCTCAGGCGGTGAAATATAGTAAGGTTGAAGAAGAAGAAGTGGAAGAGGAAGAAGATGATGAGCATGGTGATACGTTGTGTGGGTTTTGTTCAGAAAACTATGCTTCAGATGAGTTTTGGATTTGCTGTGATTTATGCGAGAGGTGGTACCATGGAAAATGCGTAAAGATCACTCCTCAAAAGGCTGAGAGTATCAGTCACTACAAATGTCCTATCTGCAGTGGCCACAAGAGACCAAGACCTTGATTCATCTTTCACTCAACCCAACACAAATCTATTTACTTTTCTTTTGCTATGCAACGCATCATTTGCAGCATGTTTTGGAATCAGTTCGAGACTTAGATGTGTAGAGCTGGTTACTTTTGTAGGATAAGATTCTAGCTTTATTATGATTTTTACTTTTGAGATCTTTGGAACCTTATTGTAGAGTTTTCTCTTTGCAGAAAATCCGTTTTAGTTTTATCAAGAATTTTACTAAAAGTTGTGTATCAAGTAAACCGTATGTGATTAATGGGACGAAGCAAGCATGATCTCATATCATGTGTCATTTGCTTGTTAACTCGTTCAGCCGGTTTTATGTATATGTTTGTTCAACAGACCAAGAGACTGGTTAGGTTCATTCTGTCTGGGACTGCTTTTCTTCTGCACGCCTGTCTATGTTCAAACCCCGAGAACCCATGTCTAGTTGGTTGCAAAATGAATACTATACAAAGTTACAAACTGAGAAAATCAGATCAATGAACATTTAACTTAGAACAAGAAACATTATAAATCATACGCAAAATCTAAATCAAGTTTCAGTCCGAGGGGGTGTGAAACATTGGTCAAAAACAAGGAAACTTTATGCACACTGATACAAATCTTTTTGATGAACGTAAAATGTCCAGATAACAGGACATTCTCTATCACGAGCACTAATTTTCTAAACTCATCTTCAGGACTTGTTAGAGAGGTTTCGGAACCTTTAATGTATCATTTAGGGTCTTCATCATCATTTCATACAAAACCTGCTCCGCTTAGTAACTTAACTGTTTCATTTGGTATGATAACATTTGGATTCCGTACAGGTGGATCCACCTTATTAACTGAGCCTTTACCCTTGGATGATATGCTCCACAAACTACCAGAAGATTTATCAGAAGTAGCAGCCTTTGACTTCATAAGCGGATGCTTTGCATTCTTCTTCCCCATCCCGTTTGCAACCAACCATCGAGATCCAGCCTGTTGTTGTTTTGTGTTAGAACCCCAAAGCGGCTTCTTACTTGGCACAGGCTCGGTTTTCACACCAGCAACATGCACTTCTGTGATCTTGAATTGAGGAACCAACTCACTTTCTTCAACACTGATCTTCTCTTCTTCAACGACAACTTCTTTTTCTTCAACAGGAACTAACTTCTCTTCGACTTTTACCTCATCTTCTTCTACGGGTTTGTTGTACAATGAATAAATAGAGCTGTAAATTTTGGGTTTTGGTGGGACGAAGACTCTCTCAACTTGAACAAGAGCAAGCATTGGAGTCCCAACAGGCTCAAAGTTCCTTAACGGGTCACGAAGCTGAACCATTAATGCCACAGTGAAATTATTCCCTAAAAGACCGCCTTTCTTTGAGCCTTTACCTCTTCTTGCACGCATTAAATCACTAGCATGATGGGCAGCAAGAATTTTTGAAGTTCGTTCACTCATTTCATCCCCTTCGTCTATTTCACCAGAGTCCAATCTCATCCATTCATCGAGAGTAACAGACAAACCCATAATTCCATCAACGTCATCTTCATGACCACCACCACTGTTCTTAACATCCAACAACTGCAGTCCTCCAGTTCCTTCCAAACCCAACGACCCATCAAAATTGACTCTTTTGCCCTCAAGAGCGGAGATTTCACCAATGGACTGAGGACTAATGTTTGACGGTGCATCCTTATCTGACATGCCAGACTGTATTCTTAACCCCTCAATTGAGAGGGCTTCGATCTTGTTCATAGCCAATGGCGCAAGGTCCTCCAGTGACACATATTCTGGATCCGGCTCACCCATATCATATCGTTGTGACCTGCGACCATATGTTTGTTTATCGGAGTGATCAGTTGCAAATTGCCCAACCACTGGCTCTTGCTGCAATGAAGCTTGCCTGTACATAAAGATCGGAATATTCTTAATTTTAGCAAATTTATATAGGAAAGTTTTTATACAATTGATACAGGCAGACGCATACCTATCAGGTGCCTCCAAAGAGGGCGTGGATTCCCAAGCTATTTGTTGAATGGTCTTTCCAGATATATCTTCCAACGGCATCAGTTTATTCGCCTGCATCGAAAGCTTTTCAATACCAACTGACGCCAAACCTTGTAACACATCCATTATGCCAGAACCCATTTCTGCAGGTACGACAACTGGACTAGACACCTGCATAATCAAGTTCCCTCCGCTTTTAGCATTCTTGAAAATCTCAGGATTCATCGAACGTAAGAACCCTCCGTTACTGGTCTGCACAAATGGCCCCAACCCTTCACCAAGTGGAGGAAGCTCAAGCGGCTCTTCAGGAGAAAGGTTAGGTGGACCACCCGATCCACCCGAGGTACTTGATGGTGAGCGCTGAAAAGCCTTTTCGTTTAGACCCCATTCACGCATCAAAGCTTCTGTTTCCATGTCTTCCAACACGGATGCCTTTGGTTTGTTCTGTACTTCTTCAGGTATTGAGTCCCACATTGACGTAGATGGAAAATCACTGCTGAACCCGATTTCATCATCGTCGTCAATATTGAAGTTAAATAGAGAACCATTAGCTAAGGATTCTTTCTCAAATTGCCTTAACAACCGTTCTCGTGGAGAGTTTGACTCGCTTTCAGAACTCAAACCGAAGGGACTGTGTTCTATTCCAAGCATGTTCAAGAAATCATCAGCCACAGTCTCGGTAGCATAATCCAACTTGAGCGATTTCCCTTTCTCTTTATAGCCAATTTTAAGCTCTGTATAATTCTCTTGTTCCAAGTTTTCACTTTCTTCGTATCCAAAACCCGATTCTTTGCTGTATACAATATTTTCATTTTCTTCTTGAGAATCAGATTCGTCTTTCTCAAAGTCCACCACATTATTCAGAGCCAACTCCAATTCTTGCAATAGTAGTTCTTTGTCGTCAAAGTCTTGACCTTTAGTATTGCTTTCGGTTACCGCACACTCTTCTTGTTGAAGTTCGGATTCTTTTACCAGTAGTGATTCAAGCTGAAGATCCCCCTCATCGGCTGGCTTTTCAGAACCATCATGACCTTTTAAAGAACACTCTTCTTCTTTAGCCATTATATCTTGTTGCGGTTGAACATCTTCTTTAGCGCCAAATTCTATTCCCTGCTCTGAGACAGAAAAATCACTTACGATATCACTAGAAACAGGATCAGGGGAATTTGAATCTGGATTCGGGGGTTCAGGAGGTATAACTTCAACATCCCGTTTGGTTTCATAGTCAACAGAGATAACTGACTTCTCTTCTTCGAGTTTCTTATATAGCACACTAACTGATTCAGAAAGTTCCGACTTTGATATCGGCAAAACCTCATGAAGATCCTTCACATCATCTACAGAACGACCAAAGGAACGAGATGTAAGAGGAAGACTATCACCTCGCCTCATGTGGCTTTGACCAGGTGCCTTGACAGGAGATTTATTCATCCCGGGACTACTATTGCCAACAACCGAATACCCGAAGCTAACATTCATAATCCCACCTTTTGCCTTACCGGACAACCTATAAGTAGTAGTCCACTTTCCCGTGTTTTTCTCATCCTCAAGCTCCTCCAAAGTAAGAGGCAACAATCTAGTAAGATCAACCCTATGCTTCCCCAAATCAAGCTCCGGGTCACCATACACAGACGCATACAACAAAAAATGTTTAGCCTCGTACTTAGCCGAGTGATGGGGCCCACTCCTACTACCATAAACCGAGCACGTATTCGTCATCATCTCCTCAAACTCAGCCACACCTTGTACAACCGGTGCAGGACGAGTACTCAACTCACCGTCACGCCTCTTCCACTTAACACACATTGTAAGATTATCAAAACTCGGAGGCAACCCTTCAATGGAATGAACTTGAAGAGAAAAACAACAATTAAACCTCTTGTTACGGACATGAGTAAAAGACTTCAAAGTATTCCAACTCCACAACGACGACTTCTTATCCTTTAGAAACCGATCCTCGTTACTACTACCTTTGGCCTTAGACTTTGTATCGGGAAATGAAGGTCTAGCAACAGATTTGGACCGACTAGTAGCAGCAGAGTTAACAATCCTAGGACGCGCCTTATCATCATTATACAAAGCTTTACTCAACACATCAACATCATTAATAAACACTTGCTCATTTCCAGTTTTTTTCGACATCCTTTTTTTTCGCAACCTAAACAATTTATTAACCTTAAAAAATTAATTCAGCAAAAGAGCAAGGTTGGATCAAGTGGTTAACATCCTTGCCTCTGGAGACAGAGGTCAAGGGTTCGAACCAAATTAATTCAGCAACCATATTATATATAAAATAAAAACATCCAAACATAAAGGTAACCTAAACTAGTTGAAAATCCTAGGAAAATGTTTCAAATAATAATATTACGGTAAATTTGTAAAATATAAAAAGTAAACTTGCCTTGATAAATCCGTAGAGATATGAACAACCTTAAAAAAAAAAACTGAAAATTAAGGAAACATGTTGCAGTTACAAATTATATTAATTTATGTAACTGTTATCTTGATGTTTTAATTTAGCCCCAAATGAAATGAAATGAAATGAAAATTGTATCTGGGTTGGTTTGACTATCAATCTTGAGTTTCAAGTTCAAACAAAACATGTCTGAAAATGTTTGTGTTACACTTTGGCCCCTTTTACTTTAAGGAATAAGCTACCTTGATCATTTTTACAACATGTGACTCATCCATTGTTAATCTACTCTATTTTTTAAGAGTTTATAGATAAGGGTGGAGTAGAGGTGAACAATCTCGACCGATTCCTGAAATTTTGAAAAAAGCCAACCGAAAACGAGCGTCTCAAAACGAACCGACCACACTCGGGTCAGGATTCGGTTTTGGTTTTTCAAACATTCGGGACTCGGGACAATCGGTTTCGGGACGGGATGGGCCAAAAACCGAAAAAATACAAAAAAAACCGACTGGTTTCGGGATTCGGGTCGAGATTCGGTATTTGGTTTTGGTTTTCGTTTCGGAATTCGGTTTTAGTTTTCAAGACATTCGGTATCGGGATCAATCGGTTTCGGGTCGGGACCAGCCCGATGCTCACCCCTAGGGTGGAGACGAGCCGAACTGAGCTCGAGAATGTCAAAATTCGAGCTCGAATTTATTAAGTTTTAGAATGCTCGACTTAGTCTTGTTCTTTAAGCTTAAGCTCGGCTCATTTTTAGTATGAGTCTATTATAAATTAAAGCTTGGCTGGCAATATATCAATTTTGATCTCATTAATAAGCTTGTTAATAAACTCGCATATAATACAAACGCATAATGCATTATACATGTTTAATATTTAAAATATATTTATATCATTTAGGCTTGTTTAGGCAAAACATGATCCCAAACCCGTTCTAAAATTAGTGTTTACAATAGGTCGTTTGTTATAAGTCTTTTGTATTGGTGGAATAAAATGATACCATAAAATTGCAGTTTGGTATAAAATTATTGGAATAATGTATTAAACTTAAAAGTTGATTCCACTATAAGTTACGAGGTTTCATCAAATACCCTGAAGCCACATGTTTTCTTATTTTACTCTTACATGTTTATTTCTCCCATATAATTTTTTACAAATAATACTTTCAAACTTATTTTATAAATTAAATATTTCATTACATTATTCTACATTTTCTCTTTCTTATTTTTCTTTTAAAAATTTCCTTAATTCAAATCCGATTACAATCCCGTTTACAAACCAAACGGGCCCAAAAATTTCAGCTCTAGCTATCTATTGCAAAACATCCCGAACAGCCTATTTCATTTATCGATTCAAGTATTCAACCATGTGCTTGTTAATAATTAAAGATCCAGATCCAAATCAGAACCCGATATACTGAATAATGATATAAAAGCCTTAAACATACGTTTATGAACATGTTTAACTCATTCGTTACGTAGCACAAGTGCATAATGCATATTTTTTCCTTTCTTCGTCTTTACTTTTGATTTGTAGTATATGTTTGCAATCTTGCTATTAAGACAAGAAAATCATTTTTCAAACAATTTATATTAATTCCTGAAACAAAAAACCTTTAAGAAGAAAATTTCCATGTTAGTTATAAACCAGCACGTGTGTTAAATTATTGCCAATCCATATTTCAGGATTTAAATATATATAACTAAGTAACTATGGATCTATTATGTGTCTTTGGAAAATTTTAAAGGTCATTAGCTTATAGAGTTCTAAGTTTAAAAAACTCTAATAACATACTCCGTATAAAGTTGAATAATAAAGATCTTATCATTAGCTTTCTTTTCCTAGTCAAGCATGGCTAACTATAAAAGTTCTCTATTAATGATAGCACTAAAAAATAAAAATGAATGTACACATAAAGATTCACACTTTTGGTACTTATAGATCTATATTATATTTTGCAAATTTGGTCGAATGTGTTGCCATTGTCACACCAGCCATATAATTGAAATTTCAAAATTTGGAGGTAAATAAAAACAATTTTTTTTGCTTTGAATATAGACCAACATTAAATTATTAGCCTAGTAGCCAGGGTCCACTTTGTTATATTCAAACTCGGAGCGTTTGATAATTTTAGTTCAAATTTACAAATTATTTAGATTTGATGTTTATACAAAATAAAAATGTCTTAAAAGTTTCATTAACCGATAAAATCTTTATTTGTCACACCCCGCTAAGAGCGGAAACACGAGGTGCAACGAAATGTAATCAACGCATAAGGTAGTAGAACAACACCATATATGATTTAAGAAATAAACTTGTTGATATAAATAATGCGTAAAAACGTTATTAATATTTTTCGATATCCTTATGTTTTGACGATCACAAAATCTAAAATCATTAAACGTAAAATCATTACGTAAATAAGTATTTAGTGCCTAAATATCATTATATCCAACCAATTCACTTAAGGTATGAATAAACAAGTGCCTAACACATTTTATGATCAAAAGAAGGTTTATTTACTAATTACAAATTATATAAAATGGTATAAACATTTTATATATTTAAGAAAAACATTTTTGGTAATTAAAGGAAAATGTTTATTTCATAATAATTAAATGAATTCAAATTTTTAACTAAATTCAGTTAAATTTTCACCAAATAAACTTTCTCCAGAAAAGACAAAGAATCTGGCCGTTTTCAATGAGCGGCCCCCTTAATTTCAAGGGGGTCGGCACACAATTAAGGGGGCCGGCATACGCTCCTGTGTCAGATTTCTTTACCTATAAATACTGGTTCAAATCTAAATTTTTACCTCACCTTTTGCACTAAAACTTTCTGTTCTAATTCTCTCAAATCATCTTCCTAAATCCTTTGGTCATAAACATATTAGTTCTTGTTTCAAGTGATCAAATCATTCATCATTCAAAGTACAAGAGAAGAATACTCCTCCAACATCTTGTTAAGAAGTATTGTAGGCTTGTGTATATTGTAAAGGTGTAGAAGTTGTGTAATAGATAGATCTAAGTGTGCTAGTAGTTGTGAATAGAAGTAGTTGTGTTGGGTAGAAGTAGAAGTAGTGTTGTGAAAAAGAAGTAGTGAAGTTGTGTAGAAGTAGTGGTGTGCATAAGTTGTGAAGAAGGTGTGTAGTGGTGTGAGATTGGTTCTAGCTACTATTAGGACTCGACACTTAGCTTAGTGTCGTAAATTGGTGTAAGCAAAAGTTGTGTAAGGTTTTCTCCGCCATAAAAGAGCTTGTTGACGTAGTGAAGAAAACTCTCGAGTTAGGTGCTCGGGGAGTGGAGTAGGGCGAAGAGGTGCTTCGTAGCCGAACCACTATAAATCATTTGTCTTGTGGTGCGATCTTTCCATCTCTATCTCTTTACTTATTTACTTATATTGTTGTCATTTTATTTCATAAATATTAGTTTATATAAGTGTTGTTTATTAATATCACATAAAACTAGAATCAATTATTTTGCAAACAAAGTTTTTATAAAATAAAATTGACGTAAAACTATTCAACCCCCCCCCCCCCCTTCTAGTTTTCCACAAAACTTACAAAGTTACATACATATTTTTAATACAAAATTGGATAATGAAAACACAAGTCTTGATCGTATCAAATGTAATGTCTTTAGAAAATGTCTTGGCTAGGTCAACTCGATCTTGTCATGAGAACAAAGTATAACTTTCAAAATGAAAATGCCTTCAATAAATCACTATCGATCACCTGAAAATGATACTCTAAAATGTTAACATAACGTTGGTGAGTTCGTGGGTTTAAGTTAAACATGAAACCGATTTGTCATGCATAAGTGTTTGAGACAGGTGTGCATATAAATAAAGCATAGGGCAAGTAGCACAAATTAAATAACCATCATGACAAATTGAATACCACACATTGAATATGCTGATAACATGCAAAGCCTACCAGCTGGAGCTACTACATGAGTCTTGAATAATCTCGAATAACCATAGAGTGTCAAATGAAAATAAATCCATGAGAAATTGAATATACTGATACTACTACTAAAGCACCTAGCATAGATATAAGCACACGCTTGTCTTATAAGAATAAAAGTTGAGCATAACATAAAATGGATTTGAGTATCATTCTCCCCTAAGAAAAACATAAGTGAAAATAGGGCCACGAAAACTCACCTTGAAGCGGGTGAGATAAAGTACACAAGTTCAAGCAAATAATCTTAAGAAAATAACGTACACTTGATGATAGAAATCAACCTATTGCTCCTCAAGCCTAAGCTACAAATAATTTGGAAGTAAGTACTATTAGCGATCTATCTTTTGACAAATAATATGTGGTTATTAAGCGATTAATATTTTATTTACTCGGCTGCTAAATTTGAATGGTTATGTTGTATATCTATACTACATATAAAGCATGAATGACTCTCTTTCCAAAATTTTAAGACTTACAAGAAATTAAGCATAGTTTACAACACTTTAATGCACCCAATTTTCAGAATTACAACAAAGTAAGAATATTGTACAGCAAAATAAAGCGTGGTGTAATTTTAAGACCAAAATTCAATCAAACAACATTAATGCTATTAAAACACCCATTCACCAAAAATTACAACCATTTAAGCACAATAGGGATGGCACCCGTGGGCAATGGGCACGGGTACCTCTAACCCGTCACCTGCCCACGTAGTTTTTCTCACCCATCACCCACCCGTCACCCACCAATGGGTATACATTTCTACCCATGCCCTTGCCTGAGGGTATTTGTTGCCCATGGGTAAATCCATGGGTTAGTGTTATACAACAAAATTACAAAACGATGATAAACTAACTATGAAACTGCATAATTTCATACTCTCATTTTAGTCTTGAAACTCAAACAAACTTTTAGATTAATGTATTTTCTTGAGACTTGGTGGTAACTGTTAAATGTATACCTGCAACATCATAAATAATTTAATTAGTAGAATTAATTTTAACATAGGTTTAAGGGTACACCTACGGGTATATTGATGGGTATACCCGTGAGAATTTTAAATGGGTGTCATGCGTTTACCCGCGATGGGTATGCCTCACCCGTCACCCACCCGCCTCCTACTGATGGGTAAAGATTTTCACCCACGACCCACCTGTGGGAGAAAATTAACACGTTTACCCACCCATTTATGGCTGGTACCCGCGGGTTGTGGGTTTTTTCTGGCCAAGACCAAGTTAGAAACTGGTAAGACTCGGCTATTCTGGCCAAGACCAGTTAGAACCAGGTAAGACTCGGTAAGACTAGGCTATTCTGGACAAGAACCAGTTAGAACCAGGTAAGACTCGGCTATTCTGGCCAAGACCCAGTTAGAACTAGGTAAGACTCGTCTATTCTGGCAAAGACCTAGTTAAAACCATGTAAAACTAGGCTATTCTGGCCAAGACCCAGTTAGAACTGGATAAGACTCGGCTATTTTGGCCAAGACCCAGTTAGAAACAGGTAAGACTCAGCTATTCTGGCCAAGAACCAGTTAGAACTAGGTAAGACTCGGCTATTTTGACCAAGACCCAGTTAGAACCAGGTAAGACTCGGCTATTCTGGCCAAGAACCAGTTAGAACCAGGTAAGACTCGGCTATTTTGGCCAAGACCCAGTTAGAACCAAGTAAGACTCGGTAAGACTAGGCTATTCTGGCCAAGGCCCAGTTAGAACCAGGTAAATATCGGCTATTCTGGCCAAGACCCAGTACGAACCATGTAAGACTAAGCTATTCTGGCCAATACCAGTTACAACCAGGTAAGACTCGGCTATTCTGGCCAAGACCCAGTTAGAAACAGGTAAGACTCGGCTATTTTGGCCAAGACCCAGTTAGAACCAGGTAATACTAGGCTATTCTGGCCAAGACCCAGTTAGAACAAGTTAAGACTCGGCTATTCTGGCCAAGACCCAGTTAGAAACAGGTAAGACTCGCCTATTCTTGCCAAGACCCAGTTAGAACCAGGTAAGACTCGGCTATTCTGGCCAAGACCCAGTTAGAAGCATGTATGATTCGGCTATTCTGGCCAAGACCCAGTTAGAACCAGGTAAGACTTGGTTATTCTGGCCAAGACCTAGTTAGAACCAGGTAACACTAGGCTATTCTGGCCAAGACCCAGTTAGAAACAGATAAGACTCGGCTATTCTAGCCAAGACCCAGTTAGAACCAGGTAAGATTAGGCTATTCTGGCCAAGACCCAGTTAGAACCAGGTAAGACTAGGCTATTTTGGCCAAGACCCAGTTAGAACCAGGTAAGGCTCGGCTATTCTGGCCAAGATCCAGTTAGAAACTGGTAAGACTCGGCTATTTTGGCCAAGACCCAGTTAAAACCAGGTAAGACTCGGCTATTCTGGCCAAGACCCAGTTAGAACCAGGTAAGACTCGGCTATTCTGGTCAAGACCTAGTTAGAAATTGGTAAGACTCGGCTATTCTGGCCAAGTCCCAGTTGGAACCAGCTAAGACTCTGTTATTCTGGCCAAGACCCAGTTAGAACCAGGTAAGACTAAGCTATTTTGGCTAAAACCTAGTTAGAAACAGGTAAGACTCGACTATTCTGGCCAAGACCCATTTAGAACCAGGTAAGTCTCGGCTATTCTGGCCAAGACCTAGTTAGAAACTGATAAGACTCGGCTATTTGGGCCAAGACCCAGTTAGAACCAGGTAAGACTAGGGAAGACACCCGTGGGCAATGGGCACGGGTACCTCTTACCCGTCACCCGCCCACGTAGTTTTTTCTCACCCATCACCCACCCGTCACCCACCAATGGGTACAAATTTCTACCCATGCCCTTGCCCGCGGGTATTTGTTTCCCATGGGTTAGTGTTATGTAACAAAATTACAAAACAATGATATGAAAACTAACTATGAAACTGCGTAATAAGATGCCAATCAATTTGCCAAATACAACTTTGATTATTTGATCTTTCATACTCTCTTTTTAGTTTTGAACTCAAACAAACTTTGAGATTAATGTGTTTTTTTGAGACTTGGTGGTAACTGTTAAATGTATACCTGCAACATCATAAATATTTTAATTAATATAATTAATTTTAACATAGGTTTATGAGTACACCTACGGGTATTTTGACGGGTATATCCGTGGGTATTTTAAATGGGTGTCATGGGTTTACCCGCGATGGGTATGCCTCACCCATCACCCACCCGCCACCCACTGATGGGTAAAGATTTTCACCCACGACTCACCCGTGGGTGAAAATTGACGCGTTTACCCACCCATTTATGGTGGGTACCCGCGGGTTGTGGGTTTTTTCTCGCCCATTGCCATCCCTAAGCACAATGCACAATAGCCGCAACCAATTTTCAGATTTACAACAAAATAAGCATAGTGTACAACAAAATAAGCATGATGTAATTTTCAGACTTACAACATTAATGTTATTAAAGTGGTCAATGTTATTAATGACTATAATGACTACTACTTACAAGAAAATAAACATAGTGTACAACACTTTAAAGTGCATAATTTTCAAGACCCAGTTAGAAACAGGTAAGACTCGGCTATTCTTGCCAAGACCCAGTTAGAACCAGGTAAGACTCGGCTATTCTGGCCAAGACCCAGCTAGAACCATGCAAGATTCAGCTATTCTGGCCAAGACCCATTAGAACCAGGTAAGACTCGGCTACTCTGGCCAAGAACCAGTTAGAACCAGGTAAGACTCGGCTATTCTGGCCAAGACCCAGTTAGAACCAAGTAAGACTCGGTAAGACTATGCTATTCTGGCCAAGGCCCAGTTAGAACCAGGTAAACATCGGCTATTCTGGCCAAGACCCAGTTCGAACCAGGTAAGACTAAGCTATTCTGGCCAGTACCAGTTACAACCAGGTAAGACTCGGCTATTCTGGCCAAGACCCAGTTAGAAACAGGTAAGACTCGGATATTCAGGTCAAGACCCAGTTAGAAACAGGTAAGACTCAGCTATTTTGGCCAAGACCCAGTTAGAACCAGGTAATACTAGGCTATTCTGGCCAAGACCCAGTTAGAACAAGTTAAGACTCGGCTATTCTGGCCAAGACCCAGTTAGAAACAGGTAAGACTCGGCTATTCTTGCCAAGACCCAGTTAGAGCCAGGTAAGACTCGGCTATTCTGGCCAAGACCCAGTTAGAACCATGTAAGATTCGGCTATTCTGGCCAAGACCTAGTTAGAACCAGGTAAGACTCTACTATTCTGCCCAAGACCTAGTTAGAACCAGGTAAGACTCGGTTATTCTGGCCAAGACCCAGTTAGAATCAGGTAAGACTCGGCTATTTGGGCTAAAACCCAGTTAGAAACAGGTAAGACTCGGTTATACTGGCCAAGACCCAGTTAGAACCAGGTAAGACTAGGCTATTTTGGCCAAGACCCAGTTAGAACCAGGTAAGACTAGACTATTTTGGCCAAGACCCAGTTAGAACCAGGTAAGGCTCGGCTATTCTGGCCAAGATCCTGTTAGAAACTGGTAAGACTCGGCTATTTTGACCAAGACCCAGTTAAAACCAGGTAAATATCGGCTATTCTGGCCAAGACCCAGTTAAAACCAGGTAAGACTCGGCTATTCTGGCCAAGACCTAGTTAGAAACTGGTAAGACTCGGCTATTCTGGCCAAGTCCCAGTTGGAACCAGCTAAGACTCTGCTATTCTGGCCAAGACCCAGTTAGAACCAGGTAAGACTAAGCTATTTTGGCTAAAACCCAGTTAGAAACAGGTAAGACTCGGCTATTCTGGCCAAGACCCAGTTAGAACCAGGTAAGTCTCGGCTATTCTGGCCAAGACCTAGTTAGAAACTGATAAGACTCGGCTATTCGGGCCAAGACCCAGTTAGAACCAGGTAAGACTAGGGATGACACCCATGGGCAATGGGCACGGGTACCTTTAACCCGTCACCCGCCCACGTAGTTTTTTCTCACCCATCACCCACCAATGGGTATAAATTTCTACCCATGCCCTTGCCCGCGGGTATTTGTTTCCCATGGGTTAGTGTTATGCAACAAAATTACAAAACAATGATATGAAAATTAACTATGAAATTGCGTAATAAGATGCCAATCAATTTGCCATATACAGCTTTAATTATTTGATCTTTCATACTCTCTTTTTAGTTTTGAACTCAAACAAACTTTGAGATTAATGTGTTTTTTTGAGACTTGGTGGTAACTGTTAAATGTATACCTGCAACATCATAAATATTTTAATTAATATAATTAATTTTAACATGGGTTTATGGGTACACCTACGGGTATATCCGCGGGTATTTTAAATGGGTGTCATGGGTTTACCCGCGATGGGTATGCCTCACCCATCACCCACCCGCCACCCACTGATGGGTAAAAATTTTCACCCACGACTCACCCGTGGGTGAAAATTGACGAGTTTACCCACCCATTTATGGTGGGTACCCGCGGGTTGTGGGTTTTTTCTCGCCCATTGCCATCCCTAAGCACAATGTACAATAGCCGCAACCAATTTTCAGATTTACAACAAAATAAGCATAGTGTACAACAAAATAAGCATGATGTAATTTTCAGACTTACAACATTAATGTTATTAAAGTGGTCAATGTTATTAATGACTATAACGACTACTACTTACAAGAAAATAAACATAGTGTACAACACTTTAAAGTGCATAATTTTCAAGACCCAGTTAGAAACAGGTAAGACTCGGCTATTCTTGCCAAGACCCAGTTAGAACCAGGTAAGACTCAGCTATTCTGGCCAAGACCCAGTTAGAACCATGCAAGATTCGGCTATTCTGGCCAAGACCCAGTTAGAACCAGGTAAGACTCGGCTATTCTGGCCAAGAACCAGTTAGAACCAGGTAAGACTCGGCTATTCTGGCCAAGACCCAGTTAGAACCAAGTAAGACTCGGTAAGACTAGGCTATTCTGGCCAAGGCCCAGTTAGAACCAGGTAAATATCGGCTATTCTGGCCAAGACCCAGTTCAAACCAGGTAAGACTAAGCTATTCTGGCCAATACCAGTTACAACCAGGTAAGACTCGGTTATTCTGGCCAAGACCCAGTTAGAACCAGGTAACACTAGGCTATTTTGGCCAAGACCCAGTCAATAAATACAATTAATACAGTTATTTAAACACCTCTTACATAAAAAATACAAATTATCAAGTATATTGTACAACCAAATTAAACACAATTCCTGCATTAAATTTTATTACTACAAATAATAAAACACATTATACAAATATTCAAGCCCGAATGGGCTTGAGCCCGAACGGGCGCGGACCAAACGGGCTCGAGCCCGAACGGGCACGGGCCAACGGGTTCGAGCCCGAACGGGCACGGGCTATACGAAATTCTTGATATCCGTAAATTTATTTTCAAAAAGAACATAATAAACTAAAATGAGAAGAATAAAAAGAATTTCTGGCCACACATTTCAAATAGGAGGGAGAATTTTAAGGGGAGATGCATCTATTTTCGTAGGTGCATCTGAAATGAGTGGTTGCGGTTTCTTCTTATCATTTTTATTTAAAATTTTCTTCTTATTTGATCCTAACTATATATATATATATATATATATATATATATATATATATATATATATATATATATATATATATATAGGAAGGTTAATGTGAGAACTTTCTTAAAGTTGTAAAAATGAGAACTATTCTAAAAAACCATTAAACCATATTGATGCATAACCATTTTAGTAAAGATGCACCAAAATATTATATGTTAATACAAGTTAACATTAAATCGACTGTTAACCAACTCATAAATGGGAAACGGATTACTGATGCACAATTAAATTTTTGATACATATACATTAAAATCTCAAAAAAGTAATTTCTTATACATAAATTGATACACCAAATACACAACAACCACTAAAAATTTGATACACAATACTAAACCTTGATACACATTACATGTTGAATCAAAATGTATCACTTAGTTTACGTCAATTTTCATAAGAAAACTCATCACATCTTTAACAATTTGAGTTGTAATTAATTATGTTTTTATTTTCTTTTAAGTTGAGTGTCATTTGTGAGATTTTTGGTTGGTTCTCATATTTACAACTTTAAGAAAGTTCTCATTTGATCTCATATATATATATATATATATATATATATATATATATATATTAAAATTCAGAAATCGTCCTTGTGGTTTGCAAAAATTGCATGTATCCTCCCCGGTCTTCTATAAGAAAAATTAATATTTTATTCGAAATTTTTTTCTAAAATAATTTTTTAAGAAACTTTTTTCCAAATTTTTTTTTTTAGAAATTTTGTTTAGAATTTTTTTCCCATTTTTTTTTAAGAAAAATTAATATTTATCCTGAAAATTTATTTTAGAAAAATAAATTCGAAAAACATTATTTTTCTAAAAAAATTAATTTAAGAAATAAAATTAAGAAAAAGAAATGATTTAACGATAAAAAAATTTCTAAAAATATTAATTTAAGAAAAAAAATTCCAAAAAAACAATTTCGGAAAAAGAAATTTCGAGAAAAAAAAGTTGGAAAAAGAAAATTTCAAAAAAATAGGGACGTTGGACGCAATTTAGCGTAGGTCCAGAAACCATTTATGTATCAACTAACTGAGATGGACTAACGGTTGTTAGTGCCAGGGACCAAAACGAACAAAAAGTATAAAGACCAGGGAGGCCGCCTGCACTTAAGAAAGACCAGGGAGGATACATGCAATTTTTGCAAACCACAAGGACGATTTTTGCATTTTACTCATATATATATATATATATATATATATATATATATATATATATATATATATATATATATATATATATATATATATATATATATATAATAAATCAAAACCCTTATTTCGAAATTTTAATTTAAAAAAAATGGATTCATACATTATTTAGTAATAATTTTATTTTAAAAAAAAATTATTTTCTTATTAGGTAACATTTTATATTTATCCATAACACAAGTAGAAGATAAATACAAAAAATATAGATAAGATGCAATTAATAATAGGATTACAATTTTTAAATAATTATCTTTAATAATAAAAAACTATAATTAAACATCATAAATCAAACAAAACAAAAATTAAATTATTTGTTTTTTAACAAATAAAAATATATGATTAAAAAAAATTTAAAAAATCTACGCTTGCACGGGCATTATAACTAGTATATATATATATATATATATATATATATATATATATATATATATATATATATATATATATATATATATATATATATATATGTTGAAAATCATCATTTATGCATAGTGTCAGTGTCATTTTAACCTTTACATACATATACGATAGGACTAACTAATTAATGTCTTATAATCTCAAATATAAGTTATCTTCTTCCTCTGTCCAACGACCTCCTTAGTTTATTCATATTATCATAACTCAATTTATGTTTAGTCAAAATCAGGTTACTAGCTAGATGAACCTTTATAGATCAGGTTATACAAACTAATAAAACGTGACAAATTAAGACTATAAGTGAGTCTTAACTTTTATTATATGAGTAATTTGGAACAAGTTTGATATGACTAGTTATATAAACTCACAAAACATCAACATGAGACATCTGATCCCCTTCCTCTTGTTTCTTTAAAATTTACCAAAAAGAACCATGCACGCGACTTTTCTTTTTAGTTACTGAGTACCATATAACTTGGCACGTAATCACAAAATATTACTGTATAACGCATGAGAGTTCGGTTTGCATTCATTGGCAGTGATCATTTATATCGATTGTGTTATTGATTTAGCTAACTATTCGACATGGTTATGTGAACATAAGAAACCAGTTTTCTTACGATAGATGTTTATTTCTGATTAAGCCAAGGGATCTGAGAGCCGTAAACATTATCATGCTATGTCTAGCTAGTAGTAGAGTTGACGTTCGGATTAGCAAATAAAACGTTAATGAAAACCAAGAAGTGAAACGAGGACTGAGATCAAAACTCGACTCAATCATTTGGATTTAATTGATCCAAACTCGGACTCCAACCATAAGCCTGAAACTCGATCTTAACAAAATGTAAATTGTGATCCGTGCGTCCATCAATTCGAACGTATAACCACTATCAACCAACATGCAAACTTAGGTCGGAGCAAATCTCTTATCAGACGCGATCCAAAGGTCACGACAAACCTGAAAACAAACTTGAGCTAGAGATGTGTTCCATGGGTCACGAACGAGACCTCCGTTCGAACGTAAACAAATATTAAGAAACTGAAGCAAGGCTTGACGTGGACTCTTGTGCCCTAGTTCCTCCCTCCGGTTTAGTATTCTTGGTGTAGGAGTAACTGCTTTGACAAAGAATTTAATTAATGAAAACGTGTTTCCTTATTTTTTTTATTTACTTAATTAATTTCCATATTAAATATGCTTATCTTTATCATCTATATTAGTGATTTTGGACTAGTAAGTTGTTTCATTTGTGAATGAGCCACGGATAACAAGAAGAATACATAAGCCAGTCATGGCTAAGATTTCGGATTACATGCAAAGCATTTGACTCGTTCTATTTGACCATCTCTAAAATTCAAACGATGCTCATGCATGTATAACTGATATCTAATTTATCCTTTGTTAACTTTCATTTATGATACTAGTATATGAAGGAATCAGCCTTCCTTTGACACATGACAAACACACTCATAGCAAATACCATAAATCGACTCTCATGTATTACTTGCTAATATGGTATATTACTTGCTGTAAATATGGAAAACTGATACTTACATACATATGAAACCTACTGCTATGGAAAATTGATACTTACATACAAAAAAACCAAAATTAGCAAAACCCCTAAATTTTAACAAAACCCTAATTTCTAAATTAGAAAAATCGAAAACAAACAACTCAATTAAACTATGAAATAATAAACAAAATCCAAAACGTACTTGGAATAACCGATCGATTTGTGCGCGCGTGTGTGGTTTGTGTTTTTTTCGTCTGTGTGTGTATGGGTTGTGTTTTTGTGAGGTGTGTGGGAGAAGGATAGAGAGAGAGAGCCGTTTATAAGAGGGAATAAAAATATAATAAAGTACTGTAGTTGTGCAAAAAACTTTTGTAGGGACATCCCAAGTTTTAGTATATAGGTATAATGTGTTTTATTTTATTTTTTATTTTATTTTTTTTTTAGTTCAATGAAGTTTATTTTAGTTTAATTAATATTGTGTATGTTTTATTTTATGTAAAAAAACAAAATTAAAAAAAAAGGACAACGGCACCACATTTTTTGGTGCCAACGGATAAGGCCAGAATGTGATGCCGTGGAGATTTTTGCTGACGTGACATCACTTTTTGCCCACGACACGAGCTCCACGGCTCCACCGTACTCAATGCTCTAAGGTTTTTTTTTTTTTTTTTTTTTTTTTTTTTTTTTTTTTTTAGAGTTAAGGTGAAAATGTTAAAGCTGACGTGGTGGTGCGTTAAGTTTTAGGAAGGTGATTTGCATACTCCTTATTTGATTAGGACACTCACAGTATAACTATATGGGTAAATTGCAAAAATGGTCCTTAACGTTCCACAAATTTGCAAAAACGGGACCGAGACAAAAAGTAGCGCAAAAAAGCCACCCACGTTCCACATTTTTGCAAAATCGCCACTGAGAGGCCTTTTCCGTTAGTTTCATCGTTAAGTGCCATGTCACCGAGGGTATTATCGTCATTTTACTACGAGTCAACCCCCTATTCTTCTCCATCTGAAACAAATCCAAAAGCAAATGAGTTGTGTCCAAGTAAAACACTGTACCACCACCACCACTCTCTACCACCACACAACCAACACCACCACCCTTTACCCTTCATCTTCATCCTCTCCGGTGACTAAACCCAGATTCCGGTGACCAAACCCAGATTCCGATCACTTTTTCCTTTTCTTTTTCTTTTAACATTCAAGTCTCAAAACTATACTTGAAGCACAGGTGTTCAAAAATAGTTGTTTTTCCATGTCAATAGGATCATATCAGCAACTGCTTTATTTGCAGCTTGTGTATAATGAACACCGTCCCATACAATAGCCGATGTCACGTTATTACATATGCTATACCCCGGTTGCCCACAAGTTTCTTTCACATTATAGTTATTTGGATCACCTCCAGACCCACAACACGCCTTAAACGGTTTTACAAATCCTGCAAACAGAAACAAAACTATCAGTCTATCTGGTCATAATTATCAATAAAGGTTAAGTAAAATTGAAAATGTTGTTACCATATTTTGATGGGTTGGCAAAAAGATTGTATTTGAAGGTGTAGATATCAACATGTACGATAGCTGCATCTTTTAGTACTAATCTCAACTCTTTGCACATTTTACGTAACCCTTTGTTGAAAAGTTTGGCCAAGTCATTGTGGACACGAAAGCATCCAATTTTGTCAAGGTCAGTAGCGTTGTGTGGGTGTAAGGCAAGCTCTTTAGCGGCACAACCTAGTGGACCCGTGCTATGTATCCAAAAATTTCTCCCACCGTACTGATATAAATTCTACAAAGGAAAAAAATGAATAAATAAATAAAATGAGCGTGTCCCCAAGGAATGAGATAGCAGTTAAGAAAAGTTGAAATGAAACCAAGGGATGCTTACTTGAATAGCTAGTTTAATTTCTGCTATAAAAGATGGAATTTTGGCAGCAACTGGTGCATAAGTAAGATTTGCTGCATATAGCGCAACTAGGAGATCATTTTGTCCAATATCTATCATGTAAAGCGCGTTACGAAATCCATTTTCACTGATAAAGTTCCCTGAAGAACCTGTATATCAAAGATTTAGAACAAGGCTTTGTATAAAACACAGATGGAAAATATATAATTTTGCAGAAAATCTAAAGGGCAAAAAGACACTTGGAACAGGTTTTGTAACATATCAAAACAGATAAATATGGAAACGGGTCGACTTAGGTTGACCCAAAAGTATACTTCTTTAATACATAAATTCTGTGTCAAAGATGATTACTAAATTTACATTGATTCAAAAATAATCTCATCCTAATAACAGAATGAGTTAGGATGATATTTGCATTAGAAATACAGTTTTGGGGACCTCTGAAACATTTTCTTTTAAAACATCTTTTTTGGCTGACGGGTTGGAGTAAAGCATAACCTGGATCAAAATTGCCAATTTTAGTAAAAACACAAAGCTAAAGACGTTATGACCATACCAAGTGAGAGGAGTTCATGTGAGCGATTCTTGAAATGAACGAATTGACGAACTTGAACATCAAGCTGAAATGGAACAAATTGTGGTAAAGTCATGGCTCCAGCTACTGCAAAGTTGACTCCACTTGTGAAATTTGGTGCTAGTGATTCCAGACATGGGCTCAAAAACCTCAAATTCAAATGTTCACCTGCTCCAACAATCATTATTTCCAAAAGTTATCAGGTTAAAAATTACAATTAGCAAAAATGGAGTAAGAGAGAGTTGACTTACAGAAAAAGTCAATGATGAGTCGTCCATCTCCAAAACGACCCGTGCCTCTGCGAAAGAATGTAATGCCATGTGGTAGGCCAATGGGAAGTCCTGCACCAGCCAGCACACCTCCAGTATCGGAATTTGAGTCACCAAAGTTAATAAGATTATTCAGAATATGAAAAGCTGCACGCCCTCAAAGATAAAAGAGGCCACTTGAAGTCATGTATAGAAACTGATGTTATAACCAGTTTGTATAGAAACGAATTGATTAATAGTAAATTTATAACCAGTTTGTATAGAAACTGATGTTATCATTCACTTCTTTTGTTTTTGATAGTGGAATCTTCTTTTGAGAGATTACAAGGAAGCCACAGAATATATTGAAGACATCAAAGATATTTGTGTGGTTTTTGATTTGATTTTCTGGGTTTTTGTTATTGATGTTCTTCATTATATATTAAAGTTAAATATAAATTAAAAAGAAATTCAAATGGGGAAGAAGACGAGGGTATATTAGTCATTTCACTGCACTTAACGTGGAAAACTAACGGAAGCTAACGGAAAAGGCCTCTCAGTGGCGATTTTGCAAAAATGTGGAACGTGGGTGGCTTTTTTGCGCTACTTTTTGTCTCGGTCCCGTTTTTGCAATTTTGTGAAACGTTAAGGACCATTTTTGCAATTTACCCTAACTATATAAAGCACACTGTAAACACTGTATAACTAAATTATGCATAATTTAAAGTGTTATAATAAAAAAACTTAAGTGTGCAAATCAATTCGTTAAGTTTTAATGTGATCATACCTAGTGCTCGTATAAATCAAGACATCTAGTCAAAACAGCATATCAAAGTACTTATTTTGTACATGTTCTGCTTTTGTTAAAACGTCATATCCTTTTCAAATGAGCTAAAAAATTTGGACATTATCAGATTTAAGTACTCCAAGAATTGTAAAAGACTTTCTGATAACACACATAACTTTTGAGATAAGATGTTACCTGATAAAGTAACTTTTCTAAATTAAATTGTAACAACTGTACACGTAAGTTTAATAGAGTTATTTTGCTGTTTTTTTATATATATTCTTGAGACTTTAATCTACTGCCTCCATTTAGGTAAAGCAAGAATTAACAAACGAGTAACTTCGACTTCAAACCTCGTCATAAAAAGAAAGTGTCAATGTCATCAATAAGGAACCCAAGCTACGTAACTCTCCCCATTTATAAAATTATCATGCCAATCTTGTCTTTAAACTTCGTAAAATCACTCTCCCCATTTTTTGATGAACATTACAAAAACACTAGTAAATACTATACATCATTATTAAATTGTTCACAAAACACTCTACTATTATACTATAATTAACAATTATAGCATTCTTCTATATACTAACAGTTATACATTCTACTATACTGTATTGAAACTATCCTGTGACTTTATTCAAGACTAGAGACCATCTTTCTTCAACATTCCTAGCTGCAAGAGAATTTTTGACCTTCAAACTCATCAATTTCATCTTCAAGGTATTCATGATAATCCTGATCAACTCAGTTTCATCTCTTATAGCTAGGTACGTTAACGACACAAGTTTTGTTGTTTTTCAGGAAATATTATCTCGACCACATTGTGTTCGCCTGTCTCCTTTACGTGTAAGTTCATCAATTTCATCTTCAAGGTATTCATGATAATCCTGATCAACTCAGTTTCATCTCTTATAGCTAGGTACGTTAATGACACAAGTTTTGTTGTTTTTCAGGAAATATTATCTCGACCACATTTTGTTCGCTTGTCTCCTTTACGTGTAAGTTCATCATTCTCTTGGTCTAAATAATATGCTAAGTAGGTAGGAATAGAAAATGACCAGAAGTTTATCAGTCTTGTCCAGATCGGGAATAATCCATTTTGTAGTGGCCTTTATTCTTCATAGAAACATCAGAACTCTGCAATTATCATAAACTCAGGAAAATTCAAATCGTATGTAACACATAGTAGTATTACACAGCCAATCTGTTGGCTAAGTCCTTCACGGAAAATATTATCAAGATGGCTAAGAACAAATGTATATTTCAAACATGCTGCTAAGCTCAAGGCATTCACTTTTAGCATAAGGTTTAAAAAAGCAAAACTGATATTGCTTACCATAATGGCGTCGATCTCTTCTTGAGTCACTGGTGTTCGTTTGGGTTGAAGAGAGGCTTTTCCACTCAGAGAGGCTTTCTCAGAAGTGGCGGGTTTTGAGAAAAAGGTAGAAGGAACATCACTGGCAACATGTGTTGCTTGGGTCTGAGTCACAGAACCTGCATAATGATTTAAGTAAATATAATTAAATATACTCAAAACAAAGTGTAGAAAAATAATGATACAACAATCTAGACGACATAATATTTAACTATATTTTATAAACAGAGTCTACTAATAAACTATACTTTATAAACATTTAACTGTACTTCAATAATGGAAACTTTTCTAAATCTATTCGATTACATGTTGACACAATGATCGTGTGCTTTATAAATATGCTTACCACGATGATTGGTACTTGATTTTTGAAGACTAGGTCGTTTCAATACTCCTTTTCCAGGTCCATGAACACCACCAGACACCACGGTATGTTCTCTTATACTACGTAGTTGAAAGCCAACGATCTCCTACCTGGCAAGTAAGAATAATGCTAATATGAGTGCAACTTTTTTATGGTTAAAAAAGATTATACCTTTGGTCGAAAAATAAAGAAAAGTGCAGCTAACTACAAATAAAAGAAAATGTATATAAGCAATCCCAAACACATCCCTAGCATGTTGTACTATCTAACATACTCAGTTTGTGAGCTAAGTCTGATGCAAAATGGTTTCGTGGTGAATGATCTTTTTGGTTGTGAGCTAACTCTGATGCAAGTATCAAGGTCAGACAAATGACTAGTGCGTTGGTTATTGATATATGTTTAAACCTGGAAACCTCAATCACCAACCCTTGGTTGAACCTGAATTCAGTGCTAAAAACAGTGTGTTAACCGATTAAACTTGAATTCGTGTTAATTTGGTCTTAGTAACTGATCACTGATGTATCAGGTTAAGCTTGTGTCTAATGGTATGAATCAGAGGGTAAGCTACCTCAGCAACTGAAATATAATTTAGATAGAATGACACAATTTAGATAGAACCATATAAGCTGACATAAGAGATTATATTTTAAATCATTTAAGCCTTTAAAATGAATTCTTGTTAATTAGCATTGCAAGAATATTACTTACCATTTGCAAGGTATGTATAACCAATAACATAATTCTTTCATCCAAGCATTATTCTAACCACATAAAGAAGAGGCAAACAACAACAACCAGATATTATCAACTATCTAGCAAAATTATTAGTCAAAAAGATATAGTAATACCCATATAGTCAAGGATTTGATTAAGCCTTAACAAATGCTACAGAAACCGGGTAGGTGTAAGAAAGATACAAAGAGGCTCAAAACAAAGGATTTGATTAAGCCTAAACAAGGTCGGGTTCGGATATGTTTTTTCAGCTTGACCCGGCCCGAACCCGAGTTGACCCGACTAAACTAACACTTTACAATGTAAAAATACTCGGGTTGACCCCAAACCCGAGTTAACCCGACCCGATTGATCCGAGCTCTAAACAGGATCGGGTCCACGTATGTTTTTTTAGAGGCTTGACCCGACCCGAGTTGACCCGAACCTGACCTGGTCAACCCGAATGATAGCCCTATTGGTGAGTAATAAATTATACATTTTAAACTTGTAAGTTTTTTTTAAAGAAATCTTGACACTTATTTATATATTATGTACCATGCATAATTGAGATAATAACCTATAAGGCATAATTACATCATTATTCACTTGCAGTTTATTCATCACTACTTCCAGGGGCGGAGATAGGGGAGGGGCACAAGGGCACATGCCCTCTGCAAAAAAAATTGTAGTGTAAAATTTCGAAAATATCGGGCTTTTTTTGTAATTTGCCCCCCTCAAGAACCAATTTGTAGTGTAGTTTCTAAAAATTATCAAAGTGTGCCCCCTCGAACAAAAATTTCTGGCTCCGCCCATGACTACTTCACTTTGATTATTCACTTTGCTTAAGATGACTTCATAGCCTCGCCTTTACTTACTTAATTGTTTTATGAACCCCGCGAGGGAGATACATGCTAGTTTTACCAACTGAATACAAGTGGTTTTCGCTATGCTTAACCTTATTACATTGTCACGTTATATATTTCGAAATAAGCCCACATATAAGCTTAAACAAACACCCCCATACTTGCAAGAAAATAAATATATATATATCTCAAAGTAGCAATTTAAGGGGTTGAGGAAACTGTAGGTTGGTTCTATTTTAGATAGACAAACCAAAAGGACAAGTTTCAAAGAAAGTTTTACTAAAAATATTTCAAAATTAAACATAATTGATTCATTCAAAACAAATAAAATTAAAATAATATTATTAGGGTTTACAACAACAAATTAATACCTCTCATTTTATTATTTGTCAAAACTGATTGATGGATGATGTTGAAAGTTTTATGGAAATACTCAGTAGTATAAAAGCCTATCTATCTAAAACAGACATTTGTTAAATTGGACTTGAAATTTGGTGAGCAGGGGCCGACCCAACCCGAACCTGTCAACTTGGGTCAAAAATCATATTCGGGTCAACCCGAATTGACCTGAGTTCTAAACAAGGTCGGGTTCGGGTATGTTTTTTCAGCCTTGACCCGGCCCGAACCCGAGTTGACCCGACTAAACTAACACTTTACAATGTAAAAATACTCGGGTTGACCCCAAAGCCGAGTTGACCCGACCCGACTGACCTGACCCGAGTTGATTCGAGTTCTAAACAAGATCGGGTTCGGGTATGTTTTTTTAGAGGCTTGACTCGAGTTTACCCCAACCCGACCGGGTCAACCCGAATGACAACCCTATTGGTGAGTAATAAATTATACATTTTGAACTTGTAAATTTTTTTTTAAGAAATCTTGACACTTATTTATATATTATGTACCATGCATAATTGTGATAATAACCTATAAGGCATATAGACATAATTACATCACTATTTTTAGAAACTAGGACACGCGTATATGTTTAGGTTGCTCGTAGGACACTTGCAGTTTATTCATCACTACTTCACTTTGATTGTTTACTTTGCTTATGGTGAGTTCATAGCCTCGCCTTTACTTAATTGTTTTATAAACCCCGCGAGGGAGATACATGCTAGTTTTACAAACTGAATACACGTGGTTTTCGCTATGCTTAATGTGATTACATTGTCACGTTATATATTTCGATCTCTTACCCTAGCAAATCACACACAACTTCACGTTATATATTTCGATCTCTCACCCTAGCAAATCACACACAACTTCACGTTATAATACCCTAGCAAATTAAGAAACTCAGTCGATATCTTCGCAAAACTTCTCTTAAAAATTTTAAAAAGTACTAGATATCTTTTGGAATTACTAGTCGCCTAAGAAAGTGAAATTAAGCTTCAAATTTCAGATTGAGAAAATGGCTAGCTTTTCGAGATCAGTGTCTACGCATGGAAGAAGTGTAAGTACATCTTGAACCATGCATATAATTGTTTCATATTTTGGCATAAAACTTATAAATCAATGAATTACAGGAAAATTGGGTCCAAGCTATACCTCATTCACATTCTGCTCCGGATTTGCTTGAAGACATTCGGATTATTCCCACAGTCGAAGCTGGTGAGTTTATTATAATTGTAATATATGTTAAAAATCAGCATTTGCTTTTCAACCTTTTTCGCTTATAAGCTTATTTAGTTGGCCTTATTTTTTGTTAACCCATTTTTTCTGACTTGCCAACCTATCATAACTCATAAGCTGTAAAGTTAACTGAAAAAAATAAAATAAAAAATGAGTTTTGAAAGATGAAGCAGAACTAAATAAAAGAAACAGATCCTGATAGTATTTTTTGTTAACCCATTTAATAATTGCGTCCATATTTTCACCTTATTTGTGGTTAAGTTTTAAGTTACACAAAAATGGGTCTTTAAAAACAAGCTCATAAACTCGTTAAGTTAGATATATGCTTCTATATGTGTGTGTTAGTTTATTGCTCATTTTAGTTAATTAATTAAAACCCTAGCTTAGCTTAGCTTAGGAGGTGTTTGTTTTAATAGCTTATTTTTCGAATCAGGAAGTATGTTTTTTTGGCCTTACATTTAATAAGTTGTAGTAAGTACATATTTTCACCTAATTTGTGGTCAACTTGAAAATAACTTCACATGTCAGAAAAACAATAAGCTCATAAACTTGGAAATAAGCCAAAATAGTATCAGGAGAGCTTTTTTTTTGGGCTTATTTAGTTCCACTTACTTTTCATAGGCTCATTTTTATGCCAGCTTATACTAAGCTAGTAATTAGTAAGAACAAAAATGGGTTAATAAAATACATGAGATTAGTTGATTAGTGGGAAATATGTGATCAAATTTGTTAGATTTGCTTCTGAATTTAACTCTCCTCTAATCCGCTCGTTCAATGTTAGATTCTGAGTCTGAGAGACCAACCTTTCTAAAAATTCATATCTTTAAAAGTTAGTCATCTTTGGCTTGAACTCCATGGCATTACTTAATAATTTTATTTCTCTCTCTTGTTTAACTTATAACACCTTGAATTAGTTTTTGTATAAACTTTCACTTTCACTTTAATTGACGTTTGATTTATTAGATTTTATTTCTATTGGTTTGTTTGATTTATTAGATTTTATTTCTATTGGTTTGTAGAAGATCATCAGTTCTATGACTTTTTTTTTTTTTTTTTTTTTTTTTTTTTTTTTTTTTTTTTTTAAATGTTTATTTGATTTGCTATTGGGCTGTGAGGGTGAAAGGACCAGTTTAGAGTGGGGTGTTCATGGTTTTGGTAATACCCGAATAAATCGAAACCGAACTGAACCGAAAATAATCGAACCAAACTTGTAACCGAACCGAATTTGTCAAAACCGTATTAAAAATTCGGTTCTCGGTTCGGTTATGGTTCTAGCAATCTAAACCGAAAACCGAAATCGAGGGTTAATGTGGGATCAAACTTAAAGTTGTAAAAATAAGATCTAGTATAAACAGCCACTAAAACCGTTTTATAAATAACCATATTAGCAATTATACACAAAAAACTAAAGTATTAATACGAATTAACATTTTAATAACTAATAACCAACTGATACATGAGTTTAGATTAGTGATACACAATTATAAATTTACATGTTGAATCAAAATGTATCACTTTAACCTGATACATTACATGTCGAATCAAAGTGTATCACCTTGGTTTTGTCAATTTAATAAAGAAAACCATCAGAACTTTAAAAATTTTAGTTGTACTCAATAAAAAATTTTATTTTATTTTAACGAGAGTGTCACTTGTCAAATTTTATTTGGATCTTATTTTAACAACTTTAAGATTGATCTTGTTTGATCTAGATTATATATATGGGACACCTTTGCTCCAATTATTGTAATTCTTCCCAAAAAATACACATGAAATGAATCAGAGACCCACATAAAAGATTCAGAACCCACAAAAATAATCAAGGTCCCACATTTATAGTACAAAATTGTAGCTAATTGGCTACAATTAATGGTAGCTAATATATTCCCATATATATATTTTATATATTTATATGTAAACAAAGATATTGAAACTCTTTCATACTATAAATATAACATCTTTAAGCTTGAAATATTTTTTTTGCTAAAAAAACTATGTAAATATATGAATAAATAATTAAAATTATGTAATTCGGGTTATTCTGTTCGTTTTAATCAATTTGAATTCGGTTCGGTTCGGTTTTCGGTTATACCTAGAATTTTTTTTAACCGAACTAACCGAACCGAATAAACTGAACAACCCGATAACCGAACCAATGAACTCCCTTAGTTTAGAGGAGAGTAGTGGGCTGATGAGTGGTGTTTAATGACCTCTTGATGATGGGTCAAGTAAGTATTTTCAATCACATTCACATGTAAGTGGGATTGTTGAAACTTAAAAGTACTAACCAACTGATTTAGGATAAACTTTCACTTTCATTACCTCCGTCGTTTAAAATTTCCTCGGAGGATTTTGAGTTTTTCAAAATTTCCGTATTCACCCTTTATTTCCCGTATTCTTACACAAACATGTAATCCGTCAACCAGCTGTGATGGCGTATTGTGTTTTATGACATCTAAACACTTTGTGCGAATACATACTTTCCCGCCCACTAAATTTCGATTGTTTGAGTCATATTTTAATTTTTGGAAAAATAACCTCACCCCATGTTCCAGCGATTTTTGTAAAGGCAGCCTCATGCCATGCTTGTGGAGGGAGGCCTTCAATGGAGATCCATGTAAGTCTATTTTGGAGATGAAATTTATCATTCCATAGTATTAAGGTTTTAAAGCAATTGAGAAGTGATGTGTTCGAGAAGGCTGATTGAACATGGGATTGGTTGTCTAGTTCAAGTAGCATATGAAGACCACCATGATATTTTTATTATGGTGTTTTGAAATCCGATATCCTTACATACAATGCCAATTTGGGAACATAGTCTATTGTGTGAAGCTCCCCTATTAGAGAGTGTGAAAGAGCATCAGTAAGGGCCTATTTTGTTGGGGTGTATGGGAATGAGACTATGACTTTAAAATTCATTAAAAGTGTTTGTTTTGTGGGCCTAAGAATGAAAATGGGTATATCATAGCCATAAATTCATTACCCACCAATTTGATGTCTATGGAATCCATTCTGTAGGTCCCTCTCTTTTCCACTACAAAATTCAAATATCTATACACTTTTTCATACCATATTTTGTCATCCAAACATAAATAATCGTAATGATAAACTTTTTCATTACCATTGTCATTCTACCTCATACCAAATCCGATACCCATTGTGATTCCTAGCAACAAACCAAATGGCCCCTAGGTTTTGGACAAGAATGTATGACAATGGGTTTAGGTGGGATTGGTTTTGGATTTGTTTTGTTGGTTAAGATGCTAACATAGGTAGTACCATTGGGTTTGTTTGCACCGTGTGTATGTGGTGGGATGGTAGCGGTGGTTGCCGAAATAGAGTGAGTATGGTGTGTGTTGTTGGGATAGGATCATTGGTATCTGGCTATATACCTTTAGCCATTGGGTACCTAGGGTAAGAGGATTTTAAAGTTTTGGGGTTTAGAATTTTAATGAATCTAGCGAAGCCGAATGCCTTTCCATTAACAGTTTTTTTCTTTGCCATGTACACATCGGAGATCCTCCTATGCTTGACGAAAGTCTTCCATAGCATTGTCTCGTTCCAACCGTTGGGGAGGTCCATGAAGAAAAATGAAATTGTGGTGTTCCTCCCTTTTCTTTCAACCGTTGTCCATCCATCATCGCCGTTATCGCCATTACCTTCTGGTGGGTGCTTATTCACTCACCTTTTCTGAGCCAAAATGGGACTTAATAATCCAAAAACTAACCAAAAACGCCAAAGAAAACATGTTTTTGTGATTGTGAATGTGCAGGTACGGATATTTCATAAAATGACAAAAAAAACAAACGAAAACCGATAAAAACGAGCATGAGAGTGGAACGAGTGCAAAAAAGTCAAAGAAAGTCAAAGAAAGTCAATGCTGAACCTATTGATGACATTAGAAATTTAGATTCATCAGATTTGGTCCCTGGATAAAGTTTCATGATATTGCCACTTCTGGTCCTCCAAGTTTCAGAGATTGACCAATATGATCTTTTGAAGAAATCTTTGTAGAAGTGATAGTTTTGGTCCTTTGAGAATCAGAAAATCACATTTGAAGCCCTTGGATTACTTTTTGGAATCATGGCAGATTTAGTCCTTATTGTTTCAGAAAATACACTTTTGGTCCTTGTTTCTTTAATAATATCAAAATCTGAAAATAAGCCTAGTCCAATATAAATTTAAGAAAATCCAAGACCAAGAAACTATCACTAGCCCAAGTCCAATAAACCAATACCATTACCCAAGCCCAATCCACAACCCGGTCAATACCCCTTTCCACACGGGTCAACAATCAACAAGTCAAATAATATTAATCTAACCTTACCCGCCCCCCAATTCACCCCATTTCCCAGAATTTACTATTCACATAGAACCCTAATTTACCCGTACATCAAATTCACCACAATTAAGGGCATAATTGTTCAATCATTGGCTTTCTAGAAGCATAGCAGAGGTTTCAGTATTTTGTCAAAGCAAAGAAACACAAATACGTCCACATAGCAGTCCCTCATTGGTGTGAACGAGTCACCGAGTTCAATCTAAGGGCTAATAATAAAGGGAATGCTTAAAAGGAGATCAAAGGGCTCAGATTAGGTTTGAAGAAGCACAAGCACACGGATTGCCTAGCTGGCAATCCGTGACTCCTCCTCGCTAGAACCTTCACTTTGTAGCTATAAATAGAGATCTTTTGTATCTGTTTTAAAGGGTGGGAGTTTTAAAATAGCTAAACTCTGCCAATTTTATTTCTCAGCTTTAGTGTAAAATTTACTTTTCAATTGTAATATTTTCACTTTTAATGAAATTGTTCTTCCTTTAATTGATTCAGCTTAAGTGTTGTTATTTGCTTATCAGTTTAGTTTTTATCATTGAATTATAAGCTTAACTCAGTTTTTTTTACATCTTAACTTTCATTGCAAATTAAGTTTTCATTTCATTTAACTGGTTCATTAAATCAGAAAATTAAAAATAAAAATAGTTTTGTTAAATCAGCTTTCAAATAAGCTGTTTTAAGGTAGTTTGAATCTCATTCTAGCTCTACATGGCTTTTGTGAGAGTTGATTTCAGTTTCCTTATTCAAAAGTACTTTGGTCAACATAAGTCAACTGAGATAGATTCAGTTGATAACTGGAGTTTAATTGGTAGATTGGGATAGCCAGGGAAGATCCCAACCTATCTAAGAGATAGACATCAGTGGAAAACCCTCTGTTCATGTTGAGGGTGGTTAGTAAGTTTCATTTTCAAAAATTTCAATTAGCTTTTAATGATTCTTAGTTTATATCTGTTATCTGAGTAATTGTTGGTTTCAGTTGTGCTTGATTTGTGATTTAGCTTTTGGTAGTGTAAATCTAACTAGTTGAATCAGTTGCTTGGTGATTTGTTGTGTAATTCATGGATTCATAGTTATTACTGTCAATTAAGGGGGTGTTTGGATCTGAGATTTGTTGTGTATGATTGTGGTTGGATTGCTGATTTTCTGTTACATTTAGGTTACATTAGTGTTGTAATAGAGATTTGAATCATTAAATGGTAGAGTAGTTCATTAAAAGTCAAAGTAGATATAAAAATTGGTTAACTGTTAGAGTATCATGAAAACAGTTAGTGTAATGGTAGTTATAATTGCATAATCAATCAATATAGCTTATATCAGTTTAAAGTTAGCTTAATAATACAAGTAGTGGCAGATTTTATATATTGAAATTGCTTAAAGTCAAAGTTGTGTATCATTATATAAGTCAACTGTTTCATTAGTTTCAGTCCCACAGGGTGCTGAACTTGGTTAAATTTAGAGCATCAAATGAGTGTTATTCATAGGGCTTTTAGGTTTTAGAGTAACTCAGTAGTTTAGTTGAGATTTTGCCCTACTTATTTGGTACTCAGAGCTTATTAGGAACAACTTATTGACTCTGCATATAAGGGGTTTGGAACAAGTTGTCTGAATTGAGATATCGGCTTGCTTCTACTTATTTGAGCTTGAAATTGTGTTTATTTGAGGTTTCTGAGTTCCTTTAGAGAATTTAGTTGAGATTCCATTGTTCATTTGCTTCTGGCTTATTCTGAGTAGATTGTGCTTATTAATTGGCTTATCATTTACTGCTTATTGCATGATACTATTGTTTTTGTGCTTCTTTTGTTCTAAGATTGGTATTTTAGTGCTCATTTGTTCATTTTAGATCTGTGTTGTTAGTTTCATTTGGTTTTGTTGCAAGTGCTTATTAATAAGCACTTGCAATAAGCTGTTTTGTTCTCAGTAAGCACTTTTTCAGCTGATTTTAATTTCAAAATTTTTCTCCAAGTTTCTTTTATTATTTTTGATTTTCTGTAATTTTTTCAAATTTTTTTGAGTTGTTTTGCTATTTTTTTTAATTTTTCTTAATTTTCTTAGATTTTAATCATTTTTATATACTTTTTAATAAATAAAAATCAATAAAAATTCAGAAAAAGCAATAAAAAATCCGAATATATATATATATATATATATATATATATATATATATATATATATATATATATATATATATATATATATTTTTTTTTTTTTTCTTTTTCTAAAAATTCTTTTTAGTAGTCTAAGATTTTTAGAAAATTATTTCACATTTGTAGGATTATTTTTCGTTAAAAGTTACGTTTTAATTCGTACGTTACATTTTAAAAATCGCATTTGCATATCCGTTTTTAGATTTTTAGTATTAGTGCATACATAGCTTGTACATTTTGCATTAATTGTGATTACTTGCTATAAATTGAGTTCTCATTCACAAAATTTCACATTTACCACTTTTCACTACACGGATTTCACGAATCGAATTTCTTTGATTCCATTCACACTTTCTTTGAAATACGACTCGGGTGATCCGTATTTCTCGCAGATCTCCTCGATACTACACACACACACACACACACACACACACACACACACACACACACACACACACATATATATATATATATATATATATATATATATATATATATATATATATATATATATATATATATAATTGATTATTGAACCAATCAATTTTTGGCGCCGCTGCCGGGGAAGGTTGAAGTGAGTTTTTGAATATTCGTTTTGAAAAATCGTGTTTTGATAAGCCTTCCTCTATCTTGTATATATTTTCTAAAAAAATATATATAAAAATTGAAAAATCAAAAACACTTTTCCTAAAGTGTTTACATAAATACAAAAATAAAGTTACAGCGTCGACTCTCCCATGGAAGGGAGGGCGTTGTAAACCAAATAAGCCTAACAACATAAGAAAAGCGTGAAATTAGTTGTTTATCGGATTACTTCAATTCTACAACCGAATAAGCGGGAAATACGGAAGCTATGACATTAAATTGCTAGCTGAAGAGAGAAACACTCTTCTTTCCCGTTCCGTCGCGAGTGGTTTTGAAGAAGACGATTACGATTAACGTAACGTTAAATAAAAAGAAAACAAAAAGTTTTTGAGATTTGTTTAAATAAAAAAATATAAAAAGATTTTCCTTTTACTTTTCTCTTTTTTTTTTTTCTTTTTGATTTTGTTTTTGGTGTATGCACACCCGTTCTACTTCTGAGAGTCTTACTTCTCCATTCTCGAACCCCAAGAGGGTTTTACGACATAATCATCGGGTTCATTTCCTTAACGACGAGGAAATGAACCAGAATGAACAACACAATGGACCCCCGCCGATGGGTGGTCCTCAACACAACGGGAATCCTCCGATGGGACATCAACCGGTTTTTGATCCACGTCCGATGGAGGAAGAACTCCAATCACCATTCAATGGTGTGAGGAGAGCCATCGTGATTTCCGATATCACTGTCAACTTTGAGATTAATGATGGATTGCTCAACTTGATCACGAGTATATCCTTTCACAGATTTGAACACGAGGACCCATATGCTCACATCAGAAATTTCACCGACATCGCTGAGACTATTAGGATGAATCAAGTTCCTCATGATGTGGTGAAATTGAAGTTATTTCCTTTCTCCCTTAAAGGGGCAGCCCGGACTTGGCTGGAAAAAGAACCGCCAAATTTGATTCACATCTTGCTTCCAAGTTTGTGAATTATTTCTATCATCTTTCTAAAACTTCTAATCTTCGATCCCAAATCTTTCGATTCCAACAAGCTTTTGATGAGTCGTTCAGCGAAGCTTGGGATCGATATAAAGATTTGTTGGAAAAATGTCCAAATCATGGGTTCACAGCAGATTGATACTTTCTACAATGGGTTATGTCATGTTGACCAAGACTCACTCAATTATGCTACGGGTGAGAACTTGTTGGCTCAAAACACGAATGATGCTTTCATGATAATTGAGAATAAGGCTCGTGTGAGAATGTCTAGAATCAAACCTCAAGTTTCTAATACTGGTAAAATAAATGATGAGATGATGAATCTTACTTTGATTCGGAGGGAGATACTCTCATTCTCGAAAATTTGTTGAACGATGAACCACCAATCCCTCCGGATAAAGTTAAGAAGAAGATTGAGCTTACGATTGAAGATCCTCAGGAGCCCGAGCTCGAGGAATTTTTACCCGATTACGAGTGTTTTTCATTTGATACGACTGAGGAAATTAGTGGCAATCCCACTTTTCGTCCTGATCATTCTTATCCAGTTTATGAAGCTTTTCAATTTGATATCGATCATATGGAAGAGACGAGTAGTGGCAGTACCACTTCTCTTGCTCTTATCTCTCTTCCGGAGTATGATTCGTTTTGTTTTGATAAGATTGATTGTGATTTTGAAAAGTTTTCTGGAAAACTTTCTGATCCAGAGTATGAAATTTTTTGTTTTGATCTTGAAAATGATCACGACCCGGGTGGCATTCTTAACAATGAGAGTTTTCATGAAAATTTTATCCCATCCCTCCCACCCGGGAAAGTTTTGCAAATGAGCTTTAATGATAAGATTCATAATTCCACAATTATGAAGTATTCTTTTTATGATGATGAATTGTTCATGATTGTTATCATGACATTCTTTCCATTTATCACATTTGGTGTGATTTCTCTTCTCTGTCACTCCATCGGGAGTGAGGACATTATTTTTGACCCTGGTATCGTTTCTAATAGTTTTCACTATTAGAAGGGTTATATCTTCGGGAGTGAGGACATTTGTTGTAGGGGTAGTCGTTTTGGTTGTTTGTGGGATTTCTCTTTCCACTGACCTTTGGGAGAATTGGTCAAGTCTCTTATTTTTATTAATGAAACGCAACTTATATTTAAAGGAAAAAACCCTAATAAATAGCACTACTACCTGATAACCTTAAAGACCTAGATTTTATCCTAAATAAAAACAATTCAAAAACAAGATCAACATCCTAAAGAAAGCTGCACAAACAAGATAATGATTATTGCTACTATATCATCACAATATTCTGTATTTTCAATCTTGCTAGTTGTAATAATTCTCTTATTTATAATGACTGATATGCCCTTTAGATGAAAGTAATCTTCGAGGAAAGGGTGAGGAGAATGCAAAAGAAGAAGCTGTCTGTAGAATCTGTATGCTGGAATTTGAGGAGGGTGCTGAGGACACATTTACATTGGAATGTGAATGCAAAGGAGAGTTAAGCTTAGCTCACAAAGAATGCGCTATCAAGTGGTTTAGCATGAAAGGCGAGAGAACTTGTGAGGTGTGCAAACAAGAGATTATGAACTTGCCTCTTATTTTGCCTACATACAGGTAAAAGAATCCAATGCCGTACATATATGACTTAATTGTTGGGCATATAACTAACAATGCGAAGTGGTTTCTCAGAGTATGGCGGGACGCACCTATTCTTCTATATAGCTTGCGTACTTTGTCTTCTTGGAGATGTTTTTGGTATGTCAAGAGTAATCGTATTTTCATAATCTTAGAAGTTATACTAGCGTTCCTCATCATGTATATGTTGAATTTGTAAAAGGTAAACGAAATGGATGCTGCAATTGCTATATCCGTGCCATTTGGTTGCATTCTTGGTCTCCTAGGATCCATGGCATCGACAATGATGGGTACGTAACTTCCTCTTGGTATTTCTTTCTAAAGGTTTGGAGCATTTTTTAGTACTTACATTAATAAATTAATTATGTCCAGTCAGAAGACGGTATGCATTGATTTATGCAACCGTGCAGTTCATACTGGTGGTATGTTTTGCAAATGTCTTCCATTATTTCAAGGTAAGTGGTTCAAAGGTTTATTCTTAATTTTCTTAAATAAGACAAAATAAATTAACTGTATATGTTATATTTACAGCTTCATTGGATTCTATCCGTTTTGCTTGCCACCTTTGCTGGCTTTGGTGGTGCAATGTGTGGAACCGGCTTCATATACTTATACATTAAATGGAGGGGGTCAAACCAACATCGCGAGACCACCCCAGATATTGAACAGCCGCCTCAGCTTTCTCATTCTCAACAAGAGGATTAGGCCTGCTTAGAAATAATAGTAATTATTATTTGTAACAAATGCATTTAAATATTGTTGGTTTTATTGATATGGTAATATTCTTTCCTTGGCTTTATATCTCCAACTTTTGGTGGGTTTTTTAGATGTAAACTTTTTGTTATTCTATGACTTGTAGGAGGTTAAAATTAAGCACAAAAACAGAAACCATAGATTGCGTATAGACTAGTTCATAACCCGTGTTCAACATGGGTAACAAAAGGATTTAATTTAGGCTAATGTAAAGTTTTTTGAAGAGAATACAAATTGCCTATTTATAAACACATGGGCGTTGCAAATGAAATGTGAATTATACGAACTATTAAGTTATTGAAAATATAAGAGAAGTAGAACTATAAATCTTAGAATAAATATTTGACATATGCTAAGATGAGTTTACTATATGAGTCATTCGGTCGAATGGTAAATTAAAGATTTAAACTCAGCCGAATGGTAAAAGAGTCACTTAAATTAAAAGAAAGTTGAATTTGCTCCAATGTAGCCTCTTTTCTAAAGACGGGTCACTTTATTCCATAGCGTTTTACATAACAATTTAAGAACCAAAAGAATTTCATTTCCATGATCCCTTTATGGCTTTATGTTAACTTGAAAGACTCCCAACATTGATCCTTTGTACTTTTTAACATATAACATATCATATCTGCAAAATTAAATTGTGTGGTAAGGAAGATGTTTCTTGTGAATAAAATTCTTTAAATCTTCGAGCTTAAGACGGTGTTGCATCTCTTCGAATATCCTTTTGTTAAATCAAAGATTACTAAATATCTAGGAAGCTACTATACCACAAAACTGCAAAACACAATTTGTTTAAAAATAATTTTCGAATACATAAAATGCATATATACATTGTCAAACAGTGGCTACAAATTGTAAATGTTGTTTGCTTGAAATCAAATGACTTCTTTTGTTGAAACATTTGATCAAACACTTGGATTCGATAGAAATTTGTGTAGTCACAATCTGTTTTAAACTGGTTACTTGAAAGGTGATAGAAGTTGAAAATGAAATAGTTGTATGATATGGTACAATATTTGGCAACGAAAGAGATTTGAATTTTGAATTCTTGGATGAAGTGATGCTCTTGTTTACTGTTCCTATGCATCTAGGAACTATCAAAATCACAAAAGCAAAATGTATATACCAAATGTGATACAATATTCTTATACGGTAATTAAAAAAAGGGACAATTAGGGGATGTTTGGATCTGTGGAGTTTTGAGTGTAGTTACTGTTGAAATGCTGATTCATCATAACACATAGGTGACTTTAGAGTAGTAATAGAGATTTAATACATAAAAGTAAGTAGTTACTTTATAAATAGTCAAAGTTAGATTTAAAATTAGTATAATTGTTGGAATTTTAGAAATCAGTTAGTGTAATGGTAGTAGTAGTTGCATAATAGTTTAATATAGCTTAATCTAGATTCATTTTAGCATATTATTGCAAATTGAAGTAGATTTAATCTAGAGAAATTGCATTAAGTCAAACTAGTGTAGGACTCATATAGTCAACTGTCATCAGCTTTTATAGTTCCATAGGCTGCTGATCTTTGATTCAATTAGGGTAGAGATTGGTTGTTTCACATTGGGCTTTTAGTAATTTTTGACACTCAGTATTGCTGTTAAGCTTTTGCCCCCATAATTTTGTACTTTTGAGCTTTTTAGGTGAGCTTATTAACTCTGTTAGTTTGTGCTATTGAAACTAATAAACTGAATTGGAATTTAGGCCTGCTAGTGCTATTTTGAGCTTATAATCTGAGCTCATTTGAGTTTCTTGAGGTCATTGATATTTGTTTAAGTACTGTATATGGTTTTGTCACTTCTGGCTTATTCTGTTTGTGTTTAGCTTAATCATTGGCTTAATTGACTGCTTATTGAACTATTTTGTGACATTCTGTGATTCATCTGTTCGTTTTTGAGTATATTTGAGTATATTTCAGCATTATACATATGTGTTTAAAGTTACATAAAGTTTGGACACAAGTACTTATTAATAAGCACTTGTGATAAGCAGTTTTAGCATCAATAAACACTTTTTCTGCTTATTTTCTTTTCAAAACTTTTCTCCAAATTCATTTGAATATTTTTTATTTTCTGTAATTTTTTCAAATTTTTCTGAGTTGATTCACTATGTTTCTTAGTTTAAATTCAATTTTTAATACTTTTTAATAAATAAAAATCAAATAAAAATTAGAAAAAGCCATAAAAAATCCAAAAATATTTTAGGAAATTCTTTTCTGATACTTTAGATTTTTCAAAAATTATTTTGTATTTTTCACTTTTATTTTTACATTTTCCTTTATTTTTAATTTATTTAAAAATATAAAAATATAAATAAATTCATAGAAAATAAATAAAAAGTCAAAAAAATATTTTTCTTTTTCTGAAAATTCTTTTTAGTTGTTTAAGTTTTTTAGAAAATTGTTTCACATTTGTAGGATAATTTTTTCATTAAAAGTTACGGTTTATTTCGTACGTTACGTTTAAAAATCGCGTTTGAATTTCTGTTTTTAGAATTTAATCACTTGTGCATACATAGCTTGTACATCTTGCATTGTTTGTGATTAATTGTCATTACTTGAGTTTCTCATTTACACTTTTCACATCTATTCACTTTTCACAACACGGTTTTCACAAATCAATTATTCAAGATTCCATTCACACCTTCGCACGGATACGACTCGGGTGATCCGTATTTCTCGTGGATCTCCTCGATACTTAATATATATATGTATATATATATATATATATATATATATATATATATATATATATATATATATATATATATATATATATATATATATATATATATATATATATATATATATATATATATATTGAGCAATCATATGACTAGCACAAAACCGTACCACTTAAAAATTTTCCCACCCAAATATGTGAGGTTCGCCTTTAGATTTGATAGGTAAAGCATTCATTATTAGTGCTTATAAGTGTAACGGTAGTATTTAGATTCTAGAACTTGCGTTAGTGATGCATCCCAAGACCGCTAGTGAGACTACATTCGTGTAGTTAGGATTTACTACATGATAAGAGGCATTAGGATCACCCTTGTGTTTACACCCGTATTATAATTACTTGACCATTTAAGTCATATTACTTGACTAGCGAAGTCAATTAATTTATCCTACACCTTAGCGTTGTACTCATTTTTAGTACACGAAACCCCTAGTACACCCCTCCGAGCCTATCTTTTCGTTTCTAACTTTAAGCATCTTACTTAAAGTAAGAATTTGTTTACAAACCACCCAAAATGTGCAACCAAATCGCCTTAGCCTTCCTTGTATGCACTCATCTTTAGTGCATTATTGTTACATGTTTAAACCCTTAGTTAATTATCTAATTGATTACATGGTTGCTAAGTCGAGTCATATCTTGTACATATTATTTTGGAACGATTGGGACTCATGAGTAAAGTACTAGTAATATGGAGTAATGGGGAAACATCAATTTATTACCCCCATATGTGCGTTAATATTTAAAAAGTACCCCAAGTGTTTTGATTACCTTGATTAGAGTCATTAGACTAGTTTATTGTAAAGTATGTAAAATTTCAAGTGTAATGGGAATGCACATTCCCTATGATTCGAGTTATAACCCTTTAAAAGACCTCTTTGATAGTTTATCCTAGGTGCTTATGCCAAGTGGTGGAGGTTTGATCCTTTCCCAAGCCTATGGTAATCTATTTGCTATGAGAGGTAGTGAGAGATGTTTTCCATTTCCATATTGTGATATATACTTTATTACACCTGAGAGATGTGAGTATCTAAATACTATTTGTGAGGTGCTAGTGTATGACCTCCGTGCTTGTTTTTAGTTTTTAGTGGAACGATTATTTGTTGTAATTACTTTTATATAAGTGTTAAATAACCCCTAACTTGTACTTTGATTAGAATAAAAGCGCATTTACTTGAGGACAAGCAAATCTCAAGTGTAAAGGTATTTGATAAGGCGAAAAGTGTACCGCTTTTAAGGGGTCATTTAAGCCCGAATTCGTGATTATTTGATCAATTACTGCCCTAAATCGTTCCTTTTGTCATTTTAGGTACTTTTGAGAAGAAATCTGGAAAAAGAAGCATTTTAGACATTTTTGGAGCATAAATGTAAAGAAAACAGCAAAGTCTCAAAATTCTTTATGGGAACAGTACCTGACGGCGTCAAGGCTTCACACATGACGGAGTCAAGCTTGGCAAAATAGGTGGAAGTGGAAAATACACATGACGGCCCAGAACATTTTTAGTACAATTGACCTGACGGTGTCACCAAGGCCGTCAGGGTCAAAATGCATGTGACGACCTAGAGCTTAATTTCTTCTTGACGGCGTCAAGATTGGATCTAGGCAATACGATCCTTAATTTGGCAGCGAGTTGACGGCGTCACAAGCTACAACGTGACGCCGTCAGAATGTATTATCTATATATATTTTTTCAATTTTTCATTGTAAAGTGTGAAACATTAGGAGAACTTTTGGAGAGCTTAAACCCTAGACAAATTTTCTGTAAAAATAAGGGTTTCAACCCTTGTTCCATCCATGCTTAATTGAAGATAAGTTTTCCAATAATCATACGATATGTCTATGTGTTGTGTGATTCTATCTTATGCTTGTATTTCTTTTAACATGCCAGGCTAGGTTTTTATTGTGTTTGCTTAGATGTAGTGAAACATAGATGTTGATTATTGGTTGATGGTTTGTTTATAATTGTTGTGGATGATTGTATTCAATGTTAGACTTAAGAAAACTGACAGACTTCCAATTGGTAACTTGCTTGAACGTCTTAAGAAACATGATCGGAGGTGTACTACGATTTTTGGTTGTATTTAATGCATAAGCGAATTCTAGTGATCCCATGTTAGGAGCTTTTATTTGGCTCGACATAGGAGTGAAGTAGGAGCTTATAGAGTTAGGGAATATTGTACACGGCCCTACGACTAGTATTAAGGAATATAACCCGTCATCCATGCAATTATAACAAGTTAATCAACCTGTAAAAGATATCTAGGGAGTAATAAAATCTAAGTAAACACATCTTCTCTTATTACTGTTTCCACCACATTAGTTTATTTCATTTCTTTTTATTTTATTTTGACTGCATCTTTAGTTAATTAGGTTAGTTGACTAGCAATTAATTTCGCCCACTCCTTCAAAACCCGAGATTTTACTTGCTTTTATAAAATATAAAAATACAAAAAGAATCATCCCTCACCTCTAGACCTAGTTTAGTAGACTTTCTAATCATAGCGAACACTATTCCTGAGTTGAACGATCAATCCCCCGGTACTTGTCACTATACTATACTACAACGATCAGGTACACTGCCTGGCGTGTTATAACACAAATCGCATGTACAATTTTGGTCTGTGGACGGGAACTAAAACTAGTATATAGCAACATAACATAACATATAACATGAACATATAAATGTATAAAATAACTTTTAAATACATAACATAACATAATAAATAAATACATAACACTAGCAGGGTACCCGCACATTGCGGCAACATAATAAATAAAGACAATTAAATGTATAATATAATACGAGCAGGGTACCCGCACGTTGTGGCAGCAGGTACCCTGTAAATAAAATTTTATGCGAGTAACATATTTAATTATATGTTTATCGTGTTGAATCATGATAACATTATGGAGTTAAGAGGTATTCACCCACTATTTCTTACGATGATACATATATTAAGGAGCATTTAATAAAATGAAAACAAAAATATGAGAAAGGTTGCATATACAACCAATGTTTTGATAACCGGACTGGCCCATGTATCCGGGAACTAATTGGTCCAGAACTGGCCGGCTGAATCGGACAAAACCAAAAAACGACATAACCACAAAAAACTACCAAAAATCAGGAACTGTTTTGGAAAGTAGTTCGTTGTACGGTCCAGTTTTAAAAACCATGCATACAAGATAAAAGAAAAGTTATATTAATTGTATGAAGTCTTTTTATGTTTGATTAGCTTGTATAATAAGTATATTAACATGTACCTTTTATGTGAGGGGTGTTTTTCTTTTCACATTAAACGGGGGGTTGAAAAGTCTAATGGCTGAATATTTATTGTATTAGATTAATTGAATTTGGTTAAATTTTATTTTAGAAAGTCTTTAAATTTATTACTTTATAACTTGTGTAGATAATAAATGAAGGCATTTAAGTATATACTATAACGTAAAATAACATAATAATATTCCGTAAGTATCATTCGTTAAACATTTCAACATAAGCTTATAAATAGAGACAACCAAGTGCTCATACAATATAAAATTTTGGTCTAGTGTGATGGATAAGTTGTTCATCATTTTCATTCTAATATGCACATTTGCTTCTTTAACGCATGCATTTTGTCTATTTGGAAGATGGCATATTATTGTAAGGAGTGATGTGCCTAATAATGATGTCATTGTTCATGTCAAATCAGGAGACGAAGATCGTGGGATTCATACTATTCCATTCAACGGAACTTTTGATTGGACTTTTTGCGAAAGGTTTGATGGAAGAAGTCTTTACTTTGCTGACTTTTGGTGTGGTCCAAAAAGTCAGAGTCTACATTTGTTTGACGGCCGTATTCGAGGTATATGCAATAAAGCTAACTTTGGTACTCTACATTGTTATTGGTCAGTACGTCCAGATGGGTTTTTTGTATCTGACCGTCCTGATGGTGATTGGGTACATGTAGCATTTTGGCATTGAAGAACAATGTCTATGTTGTATGTTTGCTACAATATGAAACATTTCAGATGCATAAAAATAAATCTTGATTGATCTAATTACCTTTTTTATATAAAAATGTGTGTCAATATAGCAATTGATCTAATTACTTTATGATTGTTTTTTTTTTGGGTAACCATGGTTTTCGACCTTTTGGCCGACTAATACACAAGGTTTGAACTCACTGCCACACAAACTCGAACCTAGTAAAGCCTTCCCTTTTTAGGAGGTTGACGTGGCCACATCAAGGTTGTTTGAACCTAGCAGAAATTAAACTTGAGGCTTCACACATTTTAAAAGTGATTGGTTTTTCTTTTTATGACAAACACCACAAACATGTGTGCGTGCTCTCGCGGGGTTCGTTAACACAATCAATTTACACTCTTTTCTTGCATTAACAGAATTAAGTTACACTTAAAATGTTACCTTTTGTTTTCAATATTGAATTTTATCAAACAACAATAAAGACAACTCTAGAATGTAATAAATTTCATTTGACATGTAATCTAATAGTCATATGCATACCACTTGACTAAATACGAAATACATTTACCAAATAAAGACAACACATTGTGATATAAAATTAAGAGCTAATTTTATAAATGGCACATGTGGTCTGTCGGGTTTAACGGATAAAAAAGTGTATATAAAAATGTGTGTACCAAAACGTGTATGAAAACGTATATATAAAAAAGTGTGTATAAAAAGGTGTAATAAATTGTGTGTATAAAAATGTGTATAAATTTTAAATATATTTAGGAATTTTTTTTATAAGAAAACAAAAGTTTGAGTTAATTATAAACGGTCGTTAGTATAAAGGACTAACGATGCAAATGTTTGTTGCAAACGTTCGTTAGCTAACGGAAAAAAATAATGACGGTTAGTCTCAGGGACCAAAACCATTACGGGTCGCAACCACAGGGACTGGATCTGTTTAAAAAAGTCTAAGGACTATATTCGTTAAACCCGGCAGACCACTGGGACCATTTATGAAATTAACACTAAAATTATTTATTAAGTTTCAAAAAGTTTGATTTAGTCAACCCAAGTCAAGTTAAAAGAAATACTAGTATATAAATACTTGATCATACTAATCCTTACATTAATAGTTGTCTTTTATAATTGTGTTTCAAGTGCTAGCACTAACAGAAAATTTACCCTGCGCGTTGCCTCAAAGCACAGTAATCCACGCAGCGTACATACGACATCTTTCTTAACCCGAAAAACCACTAATAATGTCACCAGTAATGTTACATATTTTGGTACATCTTTTTAGTACAGTTCCATAGTCGCTAAAAGACTTTCCTATGTGAAATATGTGTACTTAAAAATACCCACTTTCACTTGTTGGTTGCTCCCCATATTCTCTATGAGGCGCGAGTCACAAAACATGGGCTTACATATAGTGGAACTGTCATCGGCCTTAGCTAATAAATGTACTACAAATGGCCACCAAAATAGATGAAGATGAAAAAGAGATGAGACCACTAGACCCATGATAGAATTACAATCGTGGCTATATAGTGTGGTATGGAGTATGACCCTTTTTTATATGATATCCACATCCACTAAACACACATTATATGGAATTACTCAATCACATTATTCTCATTATAGGGTACCGAACGGGAGCTAATACCTACTCATAGCAAATATTTATTCACTACACCCGCAAATTAAAAGTTACTAACGTCAAAGTCTGCTTTTAAAATCGGTTGCCATCCATGATATTAGACTTGGATAGGTTACTTTTTATTTGTTTAGCATTTGGTTGATGTGTCTTAGTTTAAGGTTGTTTTTGTTTTGGTTTTTTAGTTAGGTGTAGCTAGTTGATCATTTATAGCCTGTCATGAACGATTTAGTGGTTGTTCAAGCGGTTGTGATTGGAGCTAAACCGTCAGATATTATTGACCAATGTCAATAAGTCAAAAACAGCTTAGGCCAATTCTCCGTGGATAGTATAGTGTTTCCCTGGGTCGTTATATCACAGCGAGATTGCAATGGTGCTTTGAAAACGTTTTTGAGAATGAGTGGCACTGAGGACAGTAGCCAAAGATGATTGAGAAGTAATTATGCTACTGATTATTTGGTATTTGAACAATCTGAAACAATATTAACAATAACAGATATACAGATGTAATCACACAAATGCAACTTGAAAATCAGATTACAGACAGAGAAAAGTGAAATTTAAACAATTTACAACAACAGGGGGTGCAAGTGAAACTTTTTCAAACTTAAAATAAAAAGAATATTTAAAATGAAAAGAAAATTATTTATTTGATTATTTTAATATTTAAATACTAATTAATTAATTAAAACTATTTAAAAAGTGATTTAAATCTAATTTCAATTAAACTAAAAAAATGATAAAGGCTACAAATTAAACTAAAAACTTGCAAAATTATTTTCTAAACCTCTAAAGTAACTGAAAGAAAATATAAAAATTAAATACAAATATTTTTGTCTTTTTGTGGGTTTTCTTTTAATTAAATACTAATTATATTAATTAAACTATTTAAACTAATTTAAATTACTAATAATACTAAAAATGATTAGAAAATTATAAAAAAAATTTATAAAACTAATTAATCATCACAGGAATCCTAAAAAATTATAAAAAGTTTCTAAAAATTATATTTAGACTATTTTAATAATTATTTACTTGTTAATTAATTAAAACCTAATTTAACTAAATTAATTAAGTAAATTAGAAAATTATCAGTAGAATTTAAGAAAATATTTTCTAAAAGTCTTAAATGATTTATGAGACCTAGGAAAAATCTAAAAACCTACTGTTGTTAATTAAAAATTAAGAAAACTATTTAATTACTAATATTATCTAATTAATTAATTAAACTATTTTTAATTCTAATAATTGTTAAACTAAAAGAGAAAAATATAAGAAAATTACTAAAAATACTTAAAGGTGACAGGAAATTAAGAAAAATATGAAAATGATGAAATGCTTACTAATAAGCTAAAAAGAAAAATTAAAAAGATAAAATCTATTAAATAGAAGCTATCACTATTTTTTAAATTTGGTTTTTTGTTGGATTTTCTTATTGACAGTTGAACATAAGCTAAAAACAAGAAACTTTTACAAAGACACTTTTGTTATAGCTTAAAAATAAGCTATATGCACCCCCTTTGTCCAAACAGTGAACTTAAAAGCTTATTAGGACTTATGCAATGTTTGAAAAAGCTAGGAAATGACAAACTAAGCATACACAGATGATTACACACTTGAAATAAGCCAATGGAACAAATAAGCACTCAAAATAAGCTACTGAAGAGCAAATAAGCACTTATCGCAAGTAAGGGCCAAAACAGGCCAAACCAAAGGTTTTTGAACCTCTGTGGGGTCCACAGAAGCCAAGGTGGTTCCAAAGTAAAACTTGAAACTTGAAAAGGGATTGGAGGGCTACAAGATAAGCCAATAAGCTAGACCTATGGCTTATTAATAAGCACTGGGTAGGCTATGGAAGTTGGGGTCACACACTGGGTGACTCAGTGTACACTCAGGAACTAGTCAAACTAAATGGGGCTAGCAGCCCTATCAAATAAGCTCAAGACCTCAAAATAAGCACTGATACTTGTCAATGGGCTTATTGGCTTTCCAAAAAGCCAGGGTACAGGGTGTGGGGTCCACTAGGGTGTTCACTAAGCAACTTGGAAAATTGGTGAAAAACCTGTGCACAGGGCGTATGCTTGCCCTGCAGGTCAAAAGAAGCACTTGCAAAAGCTTTAATAAAAATCTTAAAAATAAGCTGTTTGTGGGAACCTTTAGACTAGGTGACAGACTTTAATTTCTGAAAAGATCAAGGTCTCAGGCTAAACACAAAAATCACAAAAATTCTCCCAAGTTTTGGTTTTCTCAGAAAAGAATGTTTTTGACTTTTTGAAATTACAAACTTAGATTGACTTTTATGAACTTTAATCCTGATTTACTGATTGAAAATGATTAAGTAAGCTATGTTAAGTCTAAAATAAGCTACACCACTCACAAGTGAATGGAAATGGGGCATAAGCCACACTAAATCCAAAACAGAGGGTTAAATAGACCTATTAATATGTGATTTTGACTTTTTTTATGTATAAGACCTAGTTTTGAAGGTTGTTCTGAGCTGATGTGACTATGAGATGCTAGTAAGATCAGGAAGCAACAAGAAACACAGGCTTAACAGAAACAGGTTAATCCAAACACTACTTATAAATCTATGATGATGAGTTTTTCAAAGCAACACAATGATTTAGAACTTGAAACATATTAAAACTACTCTAATAAGATCTAAAACACATAAATAAGCATAAATAAACAGGCAAATAACTAGGGAGTGGTAGAACAGAAGAAATGAGAAGTTCTCTTACTTCATGCCATCCAAGCTTTACTTCTTATGAACCAAGTACCACAGAACCAATCCTATAGGTCTTCCACAAGACCACTAACCCACAGCCATCCAAAATTTACTGTGCTCCAGCTTAAATCTTCAATAAACCTGAAAGTTGACTTTTGTTGACTATTTTTGTGTTTTTGAATTTTTTGTAACTAAGCAGTGTTTTAATGTTTCTAAAAGCTTGATTAAGCTTTCTGGGAGCTTAAGTGAGACTAAGAGTCCATATGTTCTAATAATAACAACAATACAGTTGATTAACAAATTTGAAATAAAGTGGAATTTGCACAAACTGAGAGATAAAAGGAAACTTGAAATTGATTGATGAAAAAGTTGGAATTACACTTGATTACACTAATACAATGCTTAAAAGCTTGATTTTTAACTGAAAATGAAAGTTACAAACTAAACGAGACTATCTTTTCTAAATTAAACTACTACTAGCTCCATTGTGCTTCTCTTCTATTTATAGCTGAAGATTAGGGTTTTGGAGAGTCTTCTGAACATATCCCAACAAATCTTGACCATTAAAAAGCTCCCAATTGATCATGTCCCTTGATTTCTTTTTTGGCGGGAAATGCCGTTTTGGCATTTTTCTCTGTATTGCGTGTGGGGAGGGGGAGCATTAAATGGGGAGGTGATGTTAGGTGCAGAGGGTGGTGGGATGGTGATGATGGGATTACAAGTGGGGATGGTTTTGCATAGGTGGTATTGGAGGGGGTTTAAGTGGTTTTGTGGGAGGGAAGGGTGTACAGTGGTTTTGGGGTGAGTGGTGTTTGACCGGGGTTTGACCCTGGTATTATTTACCAGGGCGGGCTTTTGTATGTTGGGCCAAAACAAAAAAGGGGTAGGGAGTGGGCTGGTGTATGGATTGGGTTTGGTGTTTGGGAGTTATTAATATTAAGGGTCCGTATGGTTTGGTTTGTAGATTTAACAATTTTGTAACTTCCTAAAATTTTGAGGACCTGATTTTCCATTCTCCCAAAGTTCTCATAAGGGTATTTTCTGCCAAGTTTCCTTAGTCCAAGGTACTATGTTGACTTTTCACTTTAAAAATTTCCAGGGACTAAATCTGCCATACTTTGAAACTTCAGGGACCAATCATCTAAATACACCAAACTTTCCAGCCAAGGACCATTCCTGCCATATATGAGAAGTACAAGGACAAAATTTGTTTTTCTCAAAGTTTTAATATCCCAGGGACCATTTTTGTCAATTTTCAAAGTTCAGGGACTAAACTTGCAATTTTGTGAAACTTTGTACCAAAGGACTAAATATGTCATTTTGTGATTTAAAAGGACCTTTGGTGACATTTTCAAGTTTTTGGAATAACCAGGGACTAGATTTGACAACTTTTGAAAGATAAGGGACTGAAACTGCCAATTATGTAAACTTTGGTCATTTTTCATCTGTTTTTGATTATTTTGCATCTGAAACATATAAAACACAATCCTGGGATATTTTCATTATTTTGATGCAATTTTGAGTGTTTTTACATGTTTTGGGAGCTCAAAATAGGTAAAAATGATGAGTATTTACAACTCATCAACCCCCCACACTAAAACATTGCTAGTCCCTAGCAATCTTTTGAGAAACACTTAATGGATTTGAAACTCTTTATCAAAAGCCATCACTTCTGGAGTAGCCAAATGTTTCTGTTCAAGTAAGAACTATGGTCCACCTGATAACCATGTGATTTCTAGCAAACCACCAGCTGTCAACGAATTTGATTTGTCGTTACCAAAAGCCGTTTGCTTCTGGACTAGCCAACTCTTGATGGACATAGTCGACATCTTGGTGAGCTGATTACCAATTATGGTTTTTCCACTGCCTTTACCACAAACCATAATCTTGCGGGCTAGCCAACTCTTTCACTTTTTTGGATATGGCGAGTTGAGATACCATACAATTTTGGGCAAATTGCAAGCCGTCAACGGATTTGAGATATCTTTACCAAGAGCCGTTTGCTCCTGGATTATCCAATCCTTTTGTCGTTTAGACATGGCGGACTGATAACCACAAAAATTTTGAAATAAAGTGAAAAATTTTTGAAAATTTTGGGCCAAAATGGGGGTACTTTGAAAGTATTTTGTGATAAAATTCGCTAGAATTTCCCCCCTATAAGCTTCTATCTCTTCTTATGTCGACATGTTTAGTATCATATCATAGCCTCATTAATAGTCACGTATGCATTAAACACAACCAATAAAACCGTAGTATACATTCGATTACGTTTCTTAAGACGTTCAAGCTTGTTACCATATAGGAGATTAGCCAGTTTTCTTAATACTAACGCGAGTCAATCACCCAATACAATCAATAACAAATCAACAATCAATAATTAACAACTAGGTTTCATTAGATCTAAGCAAACACTAAAAAACCTAAGCTAGCATGTTAATATAAAGAAAAGCATACAAGATAATCAAGCAATACATAGACATATTGAATGATTAAAGGATAACTTATCTTCAATTGAACATGGAAGAAAAGAGGGTTTGAAACCCTTACAAAGCTTTCAAAATTCGGCTAGGGTTTATGTCTCCAAAGTTGCACACTAATAAATTAAAAATCCAAAACTATATATACAGATTACAGGCTGACGGCGTCAGGTTATAGATCCTGACGCCGTCAGATCGCTGTGTTTAGGGTTCTCCGATTGCCTTCAACAAATTTGACGCCGTCTCATAGAAATAACTCTGGGTCGTCTCTCTTTAGAATAACACGTGACGGCCTTCATCCAATAACACGTGACGCCATCACGTATTAATCCTCCTGTTCTTCAATGGCGCGTCAAGTGTGAATAATTATCCATCTCTTGAATCATCAAATGACGGTGTCACCTTGTGATGCCTGAAGCCGTCAGGTATAATTTCCAGCATGGTTTCTTAATTTTGTCATTTTCTTCACTTTTAACTTCAAAAATGTCCAAAATGCTCCATTTTCCAGAATTCTCTTCAAAAGTACCTAAAATGACAAAAGAAGCGATTTGAGGTAATATTTGATCATAAAATCACGATTTAGAGCTTAAATTACCCCTAAAAGCGTAACAAATAAATCCTTATCAAATACCCTTACACTTGAGATTTGCTTGTCATCAAGCAAATGAGCTTTTATACCAATTAAAATACAAGTTAGGAGTCATTTAACATTGATATAAAAGTAATTACAACAAATGATCATTCCACCTTAGTCGAAACAAGCAAGGAAATTATACACTAGCACCTCACAAATAGTGTTTGGACACTCTCATCTCTCGGGTGTTATAAGCATATATATCACAAATGGAAATTGAAAAATATCTCTCACTACTTGTCATAGCAAATAGATTACCATAGGCTTGGGAAAGGATCGAAACCTCCACCACTTTGGCGTAAGCACCTAGGATAAACTATCAAAGAGGTCTTTTAAAGGGTTATAACGTTAGGTGTATGGATATGGAAAACACGGTTTGTTGGATAAAGGGATATTTACTGGTGGCAAGTCAATTGTCTTAGTTAATTACATGTACAATGCGGTGTTGCTAAGCCAAAACTCAACTCAACTTAAACTACTATGACTAATATAAACATAAATAAAAGAAACGGGATGGTAGTCCGTATATTTTTTCACTTTTTCTTTTTCTACTTTTTTTTCATTTTTTCTTGCTTTCGATATTTTTTCATACACTCTTGCCTAACCATCCAAAATAATACATCATAGGGAATTCACATTCCCGTTACACTTGAGCTTTTACATAATTAAAAACAAAGACTCGAATTAAGATAATCAAAACACTTGGAGTACTTTAAAAAATTAACGCATATATGGGGTAATAATTTGTAACACCCCCAAAATTTGGTACAGTGGAAGACTCAACAAGCTTTCGGGGTGTTACAGGGATTGGTATCCAACACAAGTTATATTAGAACGAAATTAAGTAAACATAAGTAAAACACAACCAAAACGGGGTTTTAAAGTTTACATTCATCACAAATTTATCCAAAGTAAGGCCCAAAGGAAATAACAATAGGTCCACAATTACTTATCAGAGTTTTAGAAAAGTAGATCCTTAACCGTATAGCCAAGCCAAGCCTCCAATCTAAGCATCCAAATTCATCGCTTAATTACCTGGAAAACGTGCTAAAACTCAGCTTTCGCTGGTGAGATCATAGGTTTATATTCATAATTCAATCAAGTGGACATATACGCAAAACTCTTGCTAGCTAGACTAGGCCTCAAAGCTCAATAACCATCCCTATAGGTGCACACTATAGTCCAATAACCAAATCAAATCAAATAAATCTGTATGCGTAAGGATACGACATACCCAACATGCGTAAGGATACGACATGTTCAACTTACCTAGTTCTAGACTAGGCCTCGTTGTATAGCTTACCTAGTTCTTGACTAGGCCTCGCTCCATAGCTTACCTAGTTCTCGACTAGGCCTCGCTCCATAGCTTACCTAGTTCTCGACTAGGCCTCGCTCTCTATCCTACCTAGTTCTATAAGCATAGCAAGTTTTGAAATCAAAAAGCGATAATAGTCCACATAAAACAATTTGCACGTTTCTCACCCCACATATTGAAAACAAAGTTCAAGAGTAAAAGTGGGGCTATGACTTGCCTCAAGTCCAGAAATCAGCAGAAAGAATTTGGTAGAAGTAAGATGTATAGCAACTCAAATGCCGGCAACTACGGACTCGGCACTTCCTAACAATATAAACTCCTTTCAGAATCATTTACTCAAAATCAAATATTCCCAATCCCGAACGTATTCCTTTTTACTTTCCAAAATCCATTTCTCGTATTATTTTCATATTAGTTTGGAGTTTGGCGTTTGGTATTCATGCGGGTGGAGGGTCGACACAACTCAAAATCAAGAAATCGCGAATAAAAGAAATAATAATACAATCTATAGGTCTAATATTATCCTGATATATTATTTAAATAAATCATCGAAGTTTATCAAATCCGTCGACTTGGTAATCCTCTATATTTATTACTTAATATATCACTCCAAGATGATACCCAAAAACTAAGTCACATAACACGTTAAGTACTATATGGTAAGTATCAAAGTTTAATAAATTCCCTAAATATGTCGTCAAGCTTACCAAATTCATCAATTTGGCAAACCTCACGAGATATTTTGTAATCCATTATTCCTATACACATACCACAACCTATGGGCGTCGTAGGATACAATGCCCATTAATATACTCATTTTATATAACTAAATAGATCCTATTTAATCCGTCGATCAAATAAGTTACGTAGTTATAGAAAATAGATGTATTAACGTCACATATCCATGACAAGCACAAAAGTCATAAAATATATAATATGGCTCACTTGGACTCAAGTGAGCACGATCTTGTATAACTCGTAAGTTTCCCGTTTTATTTTCCAAAAAGCATTTCATTTCGTATGATATCCAACGTTATACTTATATCGACATTTATAATTGTGTATTTATAGTGACATTTCCGACATTTATTACACTATTTTCATAGTATAATATATATCGTTACGTTATTATAATATTACTCGTGATCGTTTTATTTTTAATATACGCACTTGTATAAATATATATACGTTTTTACACTTCTATATATTTATATAAACGTTTATATTATTACGAGCTTTTATTATTAATTTTTGATTATCAATAAATATCGAGTTATATAAGATGGTCACATGTCCGAGTCATCACTCTCGGCTCATTGTCCAAGTCCAAGTAATAATAACCAACTCTCCATTACAATATTCCATCTCCGTCAGTCAAATCCCATATCACGTGCTACAACAATAGGGTCCGACTAGGGCACCCGACTAACCTATCTCCGTCATTCTAGTTTGACCGTCTCACAATCGGTCCCCATTCATCCACATAATCGACAACACTTCCCAAAATAATCATGTACCCATTGTCGAGACCACAAAGGGTCTCGACCCAACAATAATATTCGGCCGAAACAAATATTACAACAACAACATCAACAAATATAAACCACCACAGTCAACCAGGTACATCAACAAAAAAAATGAACCACACAATATCAACCAGAGTAGCAGCCCACTACTGAGACTGTAAGGGTCTCGGCTCGGCTACTCCATTCCATACCGTGAACCACAAGGACCACAAAGGGTCTCGGCATCAACAAACAACAATAAAATACCATCACCTAAACTGAAAATCAAACCAAATGGACCCTTAGGGTCACACCATCTCGGCAGCACCAACAATATACCAAAACTCAAACAAAGTCATACTATACTAAAACAATACTCTAGTTATCGTCATTACGAGACCAAGACCAACAAGAAAACCCATATAAGCTCAGAAAAAATCAACCCAAGCCGAGAGCCTAGGCTCTCGGTTTTCATTCGACGCCCACAAAAACAACAAACCCGGATACCAAACAATATCAAATCTTATTTTTACATCAAAACCCACTTGTTTTTCAGGTTTTTAATCAAAATGAATCATGAAAACCCAAAACCCAAATCAAAATATACTCCGTATCTCATGGATCGATGGAAGCCAAGACAAGTTTACACTTGTTTTGGCACATGCTCACCTTCTTGAACCTTGGAACTCACGAATCTCACCACAATAACAAAGATGGAAATCGGATTGGTGATGGAAAATGATGTTATGGAAGGTTTTAGAGCGCGTGTAATATATCAAAAGAAAGAGGATAAGAGGACGGTAAAGATGATGGCGGTGGTATTGTTGTGGGAGTGGCGGTGCGGCGGTGATGTGGCCGGATATGGGTGGCGGCGGCTAGGGTAGAAAGAGAGGGAGAGAGATGTAAGAGAGATGATGTGTTTGTATGTTTTTGTGTTGTGTGTGAATCGGCTCCAACAAGGACCAATTTCTAGTTTATATTATATATATATATATATATATATATATATATATATATATATATATATTTGCAAATAATAATAATAATATTGTTAGGGGAAGTGGTTGACTAGTTATAGAACACAAGGACCAATCCCGTAACTTTTTAAAAATATTCCGACTCTCTCTCTAACTGAGCTCGTTCCCAATATTTTTAAAAATCACAATACGTTCAAAAATGAATATATAGTCAAACCATAAATTCAAAATATTTAATTTTTGTTAGGTTGTCTAGTGCCGGAGTCAACGTAGTGCCAAATAGACGTCACATCAATAATTCACGACATATATATCATATCAAATCAATAATCGAATCTCAAATTCCATAAAAACCACGAAATTAAAAACCACAATTCAAAGTTTACAATTTCCTCGCGAATAAACTTTCAAATATTCCAAAAATCATAAATTTTAAAGTAATGCGGTTTTTTTATTTTTTTCTTTTTTTTTTATTTTTTTTTAATAGCTCCCTAATTTGCCAGTTGTCACATCCTCCCAGCCTCAGCAGAAACCCGTCCCGAACCTCTATGATGAAGGACCAATTTCGTACGGATTTTTTAAAAAAATGTTAAAGATAACGATCGTTAGTTAACCGTCGTTAAGTAACTAACGACCTTTAGTTACTGTTGTGCTAGAGTGGTTTTTTTTAAAGCCCGCTGATTGTATTATATATAATAATAAATGTTTGTTACATTTTTTTTATTGTGAACCAATAGGATGGGTGATTTTGTGTGTTGTTTAGTATCTAACTATCTTATAATGCATAAAGGACTACTATAATTAGAATACTTAAAATTAAGGCTTACAATTTTAGAAGCTTAAAGTACAAGTGATTCAAACACAATTAGACAATTAATACCATAAATGAAATATAATTAGACATTTACTAGTTTAAAAGCTTAAAGTACACACCAATTTGTTTTTGCAATTAAAGGTTAAAATTAATGACTTAAAATTGAAAATTAATGACTTAAAATTGATCTTTATGTATATTAAATACAATTAATTAAATAGTCGATAAATAAAATTAATACACTTATTAAAACACCCCTTACATAAGAAATACAAATTATCAAGCATATTGTACAACCAACTTAAACACAATTCCTGCATTAAATGTCACTAATACAAATAATAAAGCATCTTATACAAATTTTTAAGCCCGAACGGGCAATGGGCCAAATGGGCTCGAGCCCGAACGGGCACGGGTCAAACGGGCTCGAGCCCGAACGGACACGAGCTAAACGAAATTTTTGATATCCGTAAATTTATTGTCAAAAAGAACATAATAAACTAAAATATGTTCACATATTGTACAAACCAAGCAAACTAATAAACAAAAACATAAAATAAATAATAAATAAAATAATACAAACAAAGCAAAATTTCATCAAACTTTTGCCATAAAAAACTAATCAGTAAAGCTATTGCCAAAAAGCGTACAAATAAAATAAATTATTAATCGAAAAAATTAAATTACAGTGTGCCCGCAGCTGTATCGCGCGTGGATGCTGCTATATATATAAATTTACAAATTATTTAAATTTGATGTTTATATAACCTTATCATTTTTATACGACCTTTCTTCATCATCTTATACAAAATAAAAATGTCTTAAAAGTTTCATTCACCGATAAAATCTTTATTCTAATTTGATAGTCACATTGATTGAAACTTGGTAGTACGCAGTAATAATATTTCACGTCATTGTGAAATCGGCTAAAACAGTACGCTGTTTACAATTATACATATGATGAGTAATTGTAAGATTACATACATATGACAAGAAAATCTAAGACAACGTAAAACTTTAAGGGAAAGAGCGACAACTTTGTAGAACCCTAGTTAGTGGTGAAAAGAGAATCGTACGTGATACTACTGAGTTAATAATTCCATTTCAGTAAATATATATATATATATATATATATATATATATATATATATATATATATATATATATATATATATATATATATATATATATATATATATATATATATAGAGTTAGGATCAAATAGGAAGAATAATTAAAATAGGAAGGATAAGAAGTAACCACAACCACACATTCTAGATGCACCTACAAAAATGTATGCATCATCATTCAAATTTTCCCTCCCATATAAAAATGTGTGGCTAGAATTACTTCTTACCCTTCTCATTTTAATTATTCTTCTTATTGGATCCCTACCCTATATATATATATATATATATATATATATATATATATATATATATATATATATATATATATATATATATATATTTTGAGCAAAATATATTGGTACATGTAAATGTGTTATGGTGTCTATAAAAAATTACATATCATTTATGAATATTAAAAGATTTGTTGAATTTTACACAGTTTTTAACTTGTATTGAAACTCATCCAAAGATGTTATTTATCTAGAGCTTGTTTTGTAGGCATTCAATAAAAAATTTTTATCGCACAAGGTTTGTTTAGTTGTTTCAATCACAAAAGCTAAAAATAACATAATCTCTTTACAGACGGGTACCAAATATGTATTGTATATAGTGCATGAATAATGTTTTGCTCATATAGAGTATGGATTCAGTGAGAAGAAAACTTAAAATGAGAAGGATGAGAAATAACTATAATCACACATTTGAGATGCATTGACTTGAATTAGATGCATCTTTATTCATTTAGATTCATCCCAATTAGTTTCGAAAGTGATTTTGAAGTGAACACGATGCAAAGTAGTACTAGCAACAAATTTGACTCGCAGGAGACGGAAAATACATAGTATTCGCCTAACTTGATGAAATGCATCTAATATATGTATATGTATCTAATTTTTTGCTAGAAAATGTATTAGGGTGCATCTAAAAGATTAGGAATGCATTTAAATCAAGTCGATGCATCTCTAATGCGTGGTTATAATTATTTCTCATCATTCTCATTTTAAAATTTCTTTCTTATTTGATCCTAAGTCTGCTCATATATAGCAATCAAACAAATTATCATCAAACTCTTTAAGTCTTTTGCACTCTAGTTATAACTTTGCACACTCTACAAATTAAGAGTTTGCTTGTACTAATTTAAAATATAATCTTAGTTGGTTTCAATTCAAAAATGTTTTTCATTATATCTCAATCTCGGGAAGGAATCGGGTGACAAGAAAAACCAAAGTGAGAAGAATGAGAAGTATTTTTAGCCATACATTTCAAATAACAAATAGAATTTTAGGGGAGATACATCTATTGACTTATTTATTTATTTATTTTTGAACGGCAAAGGAATATATAAATATAAAAAGCAACTAGCAAGATGCTAGAAGCCAAAAAGTACAATACAAACTAGGAAATAAACAAAACAACACATCCTAGAAACTACCCGAGGCTTTAACTGCGAAGGCGACAAAAAGGATGAAAAAACTCTTGCCAATTACAGAAAACCACGACAAGAGAAAAATCCCCACTCATGGAGGCCGAGCCACCGGTTTTCACTCCGAAGTGTTTTTGATGTCGCCCCAAACAAGCCTCGAGGAAAAAAAGAAAAGAAAGAAAACATCAACCAATGCCACAACTCGCAGACAACAGGGGAGACTTAAGCCAATCAGTCCAGTTACAAGCCATATGACCTCTGTGATGTAACCATGAAAAAGAGGAAGACCGAATGTTGTCAAAAATGTCACTTTTTCTCATCGGGTGTGAACAAAAAGTAACACTATTACGAAACCTCCATAACCACCAAAGAGACGAGGCAACAATAGCAGATAAACGATGTTTCTTTTCTTTCGAAGCATGCAACAAGTCCAACCAATTCTTCCAATGCTCAAAAGAAGTAAAAGGAGGAAAAAGAATATCACACCAATTACTAACAAGCCTCCATGTAACAATTCGCATTTTCAGATTAATCACTATTCCCGGAAAATTTTACTATTCACTTTTACTATTCACTTTTCACTATTCATCTCAGAAATTTTTATTTCATATTCTCGTAAGTTAAACTATTTTAACGATAATCCGAGAGTTTGACGCTCGTCGGATCATTTCTGCAAAAATCACAAAGCCGTGTCCGAGATTTACTTTTAGGTTTAAACGTCCTTCCAGCATCCCGATATATCCATAAAACATTATAAACAATAGAAATATGATTTTCTATCATTTTATGACAATTCCAAAAGTTTTGGAATTTTACGTTTTTCAGTTCAGCGTTTTACGCGAATTGCGCGTTTTAGACCCGTGTTTCCAGTTTTTAGCAGGGTTTTAGCACCCGATAGATCCTACCACTCATTTTATATTTTATTATGGACTATATTGATATGTTTAACAATACTTTCAAGTTTCATATTTTTACGATACCCGGTTTTACGTTTTGAGGCTTAATCATTTACGGTTAGCTTTTTACGGAGTCAAAATGCACAAACTAAGCAAGATAAACACCAAGACTCATCATCTAGTCATCTTATCCTCCTTGAACCGCCATTTAGGGGGGGGAGTCACCATGGGTGGTTAAATCTTAACCCTTGATCTTTAGGATGGTTACAAGTGTCTAAAACTAACCATGGTTAAATTCTAACCCAATATATGGTTAACTATTTTTCTCATCCTATAAATAGCCAACTAATAACACATAGAAAACTTGCACCACACCTTCTTATAACCTTCAAGTCCTAAAACCTAAGGCACTTTTCTTATATTTTGTAAGAAAGTTAACTAGTTTTTGAAAGAAAACTAGTGTTTGATCTTCAATCTTGGAAATTTTCTAAGAAAAGTTGTTATAACTTTAAAGTCTCCAAAAAGACGTCGTTATAATCTTCAAATAGCTTTGGACTTCAAGAAGGCGTCGTTATAATCTTCAAATAACCTCGGTTTATCATAGATTGCAAAGGAGGAAAGCTTATTCAATCAAAGTCCTAGTTCTTGTCCTAGTTTCCCTTTTTCATTAAGGCCAAAAGTTGTAAGCAAACCCTAACATACTTTCTTGCTTAATTATCATTTTCATGCTCTTTGTGTTCCTTTCATGCTATATATGTTCTTGTTATTGTGTTCATGATGTTTAAAAATGGATAAAACAAGCATTGATATACATATGTTAACTTATGACAAGTAAACAAGCAAACTAGTGATTTTTATGGAGAACCACGACCAAAATAGTATAACTTTGATATTTGACACTTACTTAATGTTAAAGAGGACTTAACAAGGAAAACATAGCAATTTGAATCACCCAAAACGAGTACCCGAGTCAAAAGTTATGGCCATAAGAAGTTAGCGAAACCAAAACGGCAAAACTGCCTAAATAGCATTCTGATCAAATTTTGATTTTGAAAGTCACCCTTCTGGTCCGATTCATCAAAAAGTTAAAACACGAAAGTTGTCCGGAACGACGTTTTCGTTCAGGTACAAAGAAGCTCAAGCCCTGAAAATGCTTTCCGAGTGATAATTTTCTTCAAAATCTTAACAACCCATTTTAGACCAAAGTCACTATATTATAGTTATGATTTACTAAGACCAAGAGGTCTAATGACCTAAAGCCGAGACCACAACCATGGCTAAAGCCAAGGTTGAGTCTCAAGACCATGGAAAAATGACCAAGGTTACGGCGAAGCCATGACTAAATGACCATATAAACTTACTTAGGCGAAAACGTGAAACAAGGAGTTGACGATAACTTGAACAAACAATTTGGATCTACTCCACCTAAAGAACCATGAGATACAAGTTATAATAAACTTACCCTAATAACAATCTTCATGTACAAATAGACTTTCCTAAGTTTATTCAAATATCGGACATGTAACTTTTCGGATCAAAACTTATATATATGTTATCGAATACTACAATAGTAGGGAGCCTCATGTGAGGAGTTCATTAAGTAAGCCGTCGAGATGAGTTGTGGATTTACGAATTAAAGTGTCCTGGCTCCTCGAACGTTTACTCCATGACTTCTGAATTATGTCGGCCCGAACGGTAGTAAGAGATATATAACTTATACATGTTTCATAAACCATTTATATTCAAAGACTTACGCTATATACTAAGTACTACATCATGAACATTATGCAAGACATATATAGGCAATTCTTCGTATTCTTAGACGTTACTCCAAACCTAAGTCGCAACGTTCTATTATAGGCTGCTCTTAGAGACTTTCACGATTCGACTACCACTTTGATTTCACATCACTTAAGCTTAAGGTGAGTCATAGCCCCTACTCTTTTCATACTTGTTTTAACTCTTGGGGGGGATACATGCTCAACTACTTGCTTACTTGTACAAATACTCTTAAACATTTATACTTGATTGTGTTATACTTGATTGGCATTATACTTGATTGGCATTATACTTGATTGCGTTATACATACTTGTTACACTATACTTGCTTAATTTAAATACAAGATTCGTATTTACATGCATACATAATACTCTATTCTGTTAGAGAGGTATTGGTAGTACTCATGGGAAGATGCCCCCTACCCTTGTGTCTATACTTGACCTTGGATGACGTAGTACTATTTGGGAAGATGCCCCCGCCCTTGTGTCTATTCTTGACCTTGGGTGAATATAATCTGGTGCATTGTATAAACTAACTTTTAGCAGTGGGTTGTGGACACACAGGTTGCAAGTCTCTTATGGCGGGACTTGCAACTGAGTGGATTCTCAATGCCTTTGCTGTGTGAACATTCTTTTGAGGCTTTTTCAACTGTTTTAAGACAAACTCTATGAACTCACCAACCATTGTGTTGACATTTTAGCATGTTTATCTCAGGTCTATAAGGTGATAGCTGTTGCATGGAGCATAGAGTCGCTTGGCATGTTTTGAAGACTTATGCTTTTATCTTTACCATTCGATTTGTCTTAAAACTCTTATGTATTGTATTATGTAACTCAAGTTTGTATTTCGGAATTTATTAATCGAATGGTCACTTTTCAAAACGTCTCATTTAGAGTTCGTTTTCTATACCTTGTTCTTTGTATTATGAAGTAGCACCCCTATGACACAGTCTTCCGCTGCGGTATTTTGGGGGTGTTACAGATTGGTACCAGAGCCTTGGTTATAGAGAACTAGGTTGCATTTAGTGCCTAGACTATAACTGCTATAAACATTAAGACTCTTCTCTTTATATTGCCTTACATACACTTCATGCGCATATGCTTATTGCTAATTGTTTGTTTAGGAGAAACCCCAGACAATAGTCAAGTCATCAAAAATTTAGAGCTAAGTAATAATTGTTTAATTAACTTAATCTTGTGACAGTTCTTGTTTGATAAGACATAAGATTAAGTTAAATAAAGGTTATTAGTTTCCTGTAGAGATTTGATGATTTGCCTTATACTTACTTTATATGATTCTAATACCTAGAAGTGGTTCATATGTCCTAGTACGACACTCAAACCTTTCTACAAGCGCGACTAGTCCATTTCGTCATATCACCTTCTCTAGATACCCACACTACGTTACCCTTTCACAACTTAAGAACGGATGATAGAAAGTCTACCCAATTATGTAGTATCAATTGTTGAGATATGTGTGCCTGGTAATATGTATACGTGTGAAAGGAAGCAATTATAATTATGGTGGCCAACATAATTATAAATGCGTCACTACTCACGTAGACATATGTGACCATGCTTACATTAATCAACGATTGACTCAAATTGACAAGATTTAAGACTAAGTAGTCTAGGAATATCACCTCATATCTGACATCGACAAAATGTCCCTCCTTGTAGATATCATGGCACCAAAGAGAGTAACTCGTAGCACTAGCCGAGGTGGTGCAACACCAAGAGGTGGAAGAACTGGTGGTCGTGGAGGTAGAGGAGCTGCTCACGACACTAGTAACCCTAGTAATGATAGTGGAAGAACTGGTGGACGTGGAGGTAGAGGATATGCTCACGACACTAGTAACCCTAGTAACGCTGGTGGAAATTCAGATGTCTCCACCATTATTGCCCAACAACTACAAAACCTACTTCCCACTATAGTCACACAAGTTGGCAATCACATGAACAATTCGGGAAACCATGGAAGCATAAATGACGCTACAAATGATGGAGGAAGGAATGGTAATAACAACAACAACAACAACAACAACAACAACAACAACAACAACCACCACCATAGGACTGGATGTACGTATAAGGAATTTACGTCATGCAAACCAATTGAGTTTAATGGTAAAGGAGGTGCATTGGCATATACACGATGGGTTGAGAAGATGGAGTCAGTGATCGATATCAGTAACTGTGTAATCCACCAGAGAGTGAAATATTCTGCATGCTTGCTATCAGAAAAGGCATTGACATGGTGGAACATGCAGATTCAAGCAAGGACTAGAGAAGCAGCTGTAGGCATGACATGGGACGACTTTAAGGGACTACTGAAGGAAGAATACTGCCCGGTTAATGAAATGCAAAAACTAGAAGACGAGTTTTGGCATCACTCTATGGTAGGGGCTGGTCATGCAACCTACACAGATCGGTTTCATGAACTAGCTAAACTAGTTCCTCATCTGGTTACCCCTGAATCCAAAAGGATTGAGAGGTACATCTATGGCCTTGTTCCTGAGATTCGTGGGACAGTAAAAACAACCGAACCTCCCACAATTCAGAGTGCAATATTAAGAGCAGAGACCCTAACAGATGAGATGGTTAGGAATGGAACTTTGAAGATTAGTGATAAAAGGAAGGGAGCAGGTGAATCAAGCGAGCAAAAGGGTACAATGGTTGATAATAAGAGAGCAAGAGGATTTGCGGCAACAGTTTATGATCAGGGAAAGTATGAAGGTCCACATCCTAAGTGTAATAAATGTGCTTATCATCATCAGAAGTCTGAGCCATGCCGAGTGTGTACAAAATGCAAACAGTTGGGTCATTTTGCAAATAGGTGTGGAGCACCGGTGAATGCGGGCAATATAAGAAACAACCAAAAGACATGCTTTGAGTGCAACAGCCCAAACCACTTCCGAGATACTTGTCCTAAGTTAAATAGGGCACAAGGACAAGTGCTGGACAACCCAACTTTAGCCGTTATGCTTGAAGAAAATAACCCAAACCGTGGATACAATGTTAGTCCACCACGGGGTCGAGCATACTATTTGGGTGCTAAGGAAGCCCGCAATGCGTAACGGGTACGTACCTTATCCTACCATATTATTTTATTCTAAATCTAGATTTACTATGCCGCTATTAAGATAAGAGACCTAGACACACTAAACTTCGGGACGAAGTTCCTGAAGGGGTAGAGACTGTAACAATTCGCATTTTCAGATTAATCACTATTCCCGGAAAATTTTACTATTCACTTTTACTATTCACTTTTCACTATTCATCTCAGAAATTTTTATTTCATATTCTCGTAAGTTAAACTATTTTAACGATAATCCGAGAGTTTGACGCTCGTCGGATCATTTCTGCAAAAATCACAAAGCCGTGTCCGAGATTTACTTTTAGGTTTAAACGTCCTTCCAGCATCCCGATATATCCATAAAACATTATAAACAATAGAAATATGATTTTCTATCATTTTATGACAATTCCAAAAGTTTTGGAATTTTACGTTTTTCAGTTCAGCGTTTTACGCGAATTGCGCGTTTTAGACCCGTGTTTCCAGTTTTTAGCAGGGTTTTAGCACCCGATAGATCCTACCACTCATTTTATATTTTATTATGGACTATATTGATATGTTTAACAATACTTTCAAGTTTCATATTTTTACGATACCCGGTTTTACGTTTTGAGGCTTAATCATTTACGGTTAGCTTTTTACGGAGTCAAAATGCACAAACTAAGCAAGATAAACACCAAGACTCATCATCTAGTCATCTTATCCTCCTTGAACCGCCATTTAGGGGGGGGAGTCACCATGGGTGGTTAAATCTTAACCCTTGATCTTTAGGATGGTTACAAGTGTCTAAAACTAACCATGGTTAAATTCTAACCCAATATATGGTTAACTATTTTTCTCATCCTATAAATAGCCAACTAATAACACATAGAAAACTTGCACCACACCTTCTTATAACCTTCAAGTCCTAAAACCTAAGGCACTTTTCTTATATTTTGTAAGAAAGTTAACTAGTTTTTGAAAGAAAACTAGTGTTTGATCTTCAATCTTGGAAATTTTCTAAGAAAAGTTGTTATAACTTTAAAGTCTCCAAAAAGACGTCGTTATAATCTTCAAATAGCTTTGGACTTCAAGAAGGCGTCGTTATAATCTTCAAATAACCTCGGTTTATCATAGATTGCAAAGGAGGAAAGCTTATTCAATCAAAGTCCTAGTTCTTGTCCTAGTTTCCCTTTTTCATTAAGGCCAAAAGTTGTAAGCAAACCCTAACATACTTTCTTGCTTAATTATCATTTTCATGCTCTTTGTGTTCCTTTCATGCTATATATGTTCTTGTTATTGTGTTCATGATGTTTAAAAATGGATAAAACAAGCATTGATATACATATGTTAACTTATGACAAGTAAACAAGCAAACTAGTGATTTTTATGGAGAACCACGACCAAAATAGTATAACTTTGATATTTGACACTTACTTAATGTTAAAGAGGACTTAACAAGGAAAACATAGCAATTTGAATCACCCAAAACGAGTACCCGAGTCAAAAGTTATGGCCATAAGAAGTTAGCGAAACCAAAACGGCAAAACTGCCTAAATAGCATTCTGATCAAATTTTGATTTTGAAAGTCACCCTTCTGGTCCGATTCATCAAAAAGTTAAAACACGAAAGTTGTCCGGAACGACGTTTTCGTTCAGGTACAAAGAAGCTCAAGCCCTGAAAATGCTTTCCGAGTGATAATTTTCTTCAAAATCTTAACAGCCCATTTTAGACCAAAGTCACTATATTATAGTTATGATTTACTAAGACCAAGAGGTCTAATGACCTAAAGCCGAGACCACAACCATGGCTAAAGCCAAGGTTGAGTCTCAAGACCATGGAAAAATGACCAAGGTTACGGCGAAGCCATGACTAAATGACCATATAAACTTACTTAGGCGAAAACGTGAAACAAGGAGTTGACGATAACTTGAACAAACAATTTGGATCTACTCCACCTAAAGAACCATGAGATACAAGTTATAATAAACTTACCCTAATAACAATCTTCATGTACAAATAGACTTTCCTAAGTTTATTCAAATATCGGACATGTAACTTTTCGGATCAAAACTTATATATATGTTATCGAATACTACAATAGTAGGGAGCCTCATGTGAGGAGTTCATTAAGTAAGCCGTCGAGATGAGTTGTGGATTTACGAATTAAAGTGTCCTGGCTCCTCGAACGTTTACTCCATGACTTCTGAATTATGTCGGCCCGAACGGTAGTAAGAGATATATAACTTATACATGTTTCATAAACCATTTATATTCAAAGACTTACGCTATATACTAAGTACTACATCATGAACATTATGCAAGACATATATAGGCAATTCTTCGTATTCTTAGACGTTACTCCAAACCTAAGTCGCAACGTTCTATTATAGGCTGCTCTTAGAGACTTTCACGATTCGACTACCACTTTGATTTCACATCACTTAAGCTTAAGGTGAGTCATAGCCCCTACTCTTTTCATACTTGTTTTAACTCTTGGGGGGGATACATGCTCAACTACTTGCTTACTTGTACAAATACTCTTAAACATTTATACTTGATTGTGTTATACTTGATTGGCGTTATACTTGATTGGCATTATACTTGATTGCGTTATACATACTTGTTACACTATACTTGCTTAATTTAAATACAAGATTCGTATTTACATGCATACATAATACTCTATTCTGTTAGAGAGGTATTGGTAGTACTCATGGGAAGATGCCCCCTACCCTTGTGTCTATACTTGACCTTGGATGACGTAGTACTATTTGGGAAGATGCCCCCGCCCTTGTGTCTATTCTTGACCTTGGGTGAATATAATCTGGTGCATTGTATAAACTAACTTTTAGCAGTGGGTTGTGGACACACAGGTTGCAAGTCTCTTATGGCGGGACTTGCAACTGAGTGGATTCTCAATGCCTTTGCTGTGTGAACATTCTTTTGAGGCTTTTTCAACTGTTTTAAGACAAACTCTATGAACTCACCAACCATTGTGTTGACACTTTAGCATGTTTATCTCAGGTCTATAAGGTGATAGCTGTTGCATGGAGCATAGAGTCGCTTGGCATGTTTTGAAGACTTATGCTTTTATCTTTACCATTCGATTTGTCTTAAAACTCTTATGTATTGTATTATGTAACTCAAGTTTGTATTTCGGAATTTATTAATCGAATGATCACTTTTCAAAACGTCTCATTTAGAGTTCGTTTTCTATACCTTGTTCTTTGTATTATGAAGTAGCACCCCTATGACACAGTCTTCCGCTGCGGTATTTTGGGGGTGTTACACTCCAAATATCTATAGCGATGTCACATTCAAAAAAAATGTGCTTAGATGATTCCACGTTACCATTACAAGAAGAACATGAGATTTTAGGAATATCGATGCCTAGACGAGTACCCGTGCATAGCAATGAGATTTTATAGCGGATAAAAAAAGTTTATGGGTTATAAACGGAAAATAATAAACGTTGTAGGATTTGGGGATTAAACATAATGTTTTGAAACCCGGTTCGACCCGGGCGTGGTTGAACCGGTAGAACCGTTCTGTTCAAAAAATGGGTCAATTTAAATCGGGTAAACTCGACGGATTGGGTCAAAAACGGGTCTAATTAATTCGGGTCAACCTGACGGATTTGAAGTTTCCAGGGTCAACCCGCGCATAGCAACGGGATTTTATAGCGACATATAGTTTTATTGATAAAAAAAGTTAATGGTTTATAAACGAAAAATAATAAAAGTTTGAAGATTTGTGAATTAAACATACTGTTTTGAAACCCAGTTCGACCCGGGTGGTTCAACCGGTTGAACTGTTCCGGTCAAAAAATTGGTCGATTTAAACCGGGTCAACTTGCTAGGTTGGGTCGAAAATGGGTCAAATTAAACCGGTTCAACCCGCCGGGTTTGAAGCATCCCGGGTCAACCCGGTTTGTGATTTGTATTAATTGTTTTAATTGGTTGTATTTAATTTGGTAGATATGATTTTAATTGGTTGTACAATGTGAATAAATCATTGTACTTTTAATTAATGGGGTATTTTAATAAGAGTATTAATTACATTTCATAATTTCCTTTAATAAGATTTTTCAGCATTTCACATTACTTGACTTTTCACTTTTCCACTTTTATACTTTGACCATTTTTCCTTTATATGTAGTATAAATAACAAATAACATTTTAGGGGAGATGCCGCTTTGAAGGCGTACTCGTGCAAAGTGACAAAACACGAGAAAGCATGCATTGAAAATCAACACGTGTTTATTCCTTTCGCGTTTGATATATTTGGTTTCCTTGCACCTGAGGCGGTGAAACTACTCAACAGAGTCCAACGAGTTATGAACAGTAATTTTATGACATATAGATTCACGAATGTAGTTTTCAAAAGAGTTAGCTTTGCAATCCAAAAAGGGCTAGCGGCGCAGCTTATTGCTCGTTTGTCTTCAACCACTATGTAAATTCTATTTTGATGAAATAAAATTACTCAAAAAATTATCAGTTAAAAAAAAAGAAAAAAAGGGCATATCAAAGGTGAAACTTATAAAAAAAGTTTTATTTGTCGAAATTTGTTTTGAGAGGTTTTAAAATTAAATAAACTATGATGTTACTCGTACGTTGTGCTGTTGCGATGGCGGCACCATGTAATATTGTGAGCAGTAATAGAGGCGACACTTTAAATTAGTGTTTCTTTTTTCTTTTTTTTTTTTTTTTTTTTGTCAATTCTGTTTGACTTATTTATGTATTTTCATTAACAAGTGTAGTAACCCAACGTTATAACAAATAAGGTATATTAATATTGTGAAAGGGAAATAACTTAAAGCATTTTTAAGGTGTATATTGAGCATTAAATTTTTATTTATTTATTTTTTACTTTGGGGACCTATAAAACAAATTAGTTACATTTAAAAAAAAAAATAGTGAAGAAAAACTATTACAAAAACTGTTACATGTTTTATATGGTTTATCTTTAATACTTGTGCATTTTATTTGGTGTCTTAAAATATTTACAAGTATAAACTATTTTAAAAAACATTACTAAAAACTTCAACTTTAGCTACCATCTAATTTGCCAAATGTACCAAACAGACACATATTCTATTTATGGATTCAACTTTAGCTACCATCTAATTTGCCAAATGTACCAAACAGACACATATTCTATTTATGGATTCAACCATGTGCTAGTTAATAATTAAGGATTGACATCCAAATCAGAAACCCAATACAGTATACTGATCAATGATATTAAAGCCTAAAAAACATACATTTATGAACATGTTTAACTATGTTTAACCTTGCTATTACACATATCTTTAAGGTTGAGTCTGAGACAAGAAAATCATTTTTTAAGAAGAAAATTTACATGTTAGTTATATGAGCCATAGTCATGCTACAAACTCATTGAATTAGTAACCTTTATTCCCACGAATCCTTGCTCTCATGTCGACCTGCACACGAAAGATATCTTGATTTATTGGGATAGAAAATGGATGTAGAAAAATTGACAGCATACATATATATGCAATAACAACAAAAGTCGTTAGGACGTGTCGATGCCTACAACCTCCTTAATTGTTCTATTTATAAATATGAATGCTTCTATACAATTTCAATAGTATTATACAGATTTTGTAATCTAATCTGATGCATTATATTTTTTTTATACTAGTACTAAAATTTAGCAGCTGCTCAACCCAAAAGTCCATGACCCACCCCTATTAAGTTAACCCTCAAAGTATAATGCAACAATAAAAACCCTAAGTAAACCTTATGGACCCTAAGCCAACTAGTCTAACTATCATCTAATACTGAATTGTTCATGACATAGAAGACATCAAGTAAAACATATCCAAATTCGGAAACAAATGCGACCACAACATCATTAAGTTCAACAAATTACCATACATGCAATTATGCAAATAACAAATCTAGCACAAATTCAAACAGTCAGGAGCTATTTAAACAGTTAGGGCCACATCAATTAAACAAGTTACATGTATCATTTACAGTAAGTGACATATGACAACCACTACCCATATGTGACTACTCCGTATATAATTCTCGTATAACATAGTGGCCACCAAAGTCACTTGTAGAAACCATTTCTTGAAACATACTGAACTTGCAGTCGCCTGATCCAAAACTTGCAGTCACAAGCCCAATATCAGTACCAGTAGAATCACACATCACAGACATATTTGCAGTAGAACACTATCACAGAATTTGATGCAGATACAATACTCGCAGTAGCCGAAAATTCAACATGACAACAAATAGCATTTAATATAAATACAAGCCTGCTCTTGCATATTCAACTATCCATATCTTCATTTCTCACACACACAAATTAACACATTTCATTTCATCCAAAGCCTGCTGATCGATTTAGCTGGTAATGTTGTTGGTGTCATAGGTAACCTTTTTTTTCTTTTTTATATATGTATTCTTTGTTTAGAAAAGGAAAAAAAGCTGCTTATAGGTACGTTTTTTTGCTTATAGGCTAAACAAAAAGGTTACAAAGTTGGACTAACCACAGACACTCCTTCATCCAAAGCCATCGTTTCTGCTGATCGATTTAGCTGGTAATATTGGTGGTGTCGTAGGTAACATTTTTATTCTTTTATATATATATTCTTTGTTTAAAAAAGGAAAAAAAGTTGCTTATAAGTACGTGTTTTTTTTTTTTTTTTTTTTTTTTTTTTTTTTTTTTTTTTTTTTTTTTTTTTTTGCTTATAGGCTAAACAAAAAGGTTACAAAGTTGGACTAACCACAGAAACTCAGGTATTTTTTTTTTTTTTTGGTATAAAGAATCTCATCATTAGTTAATATTTTTTTAATGAGCTAGAGGTATAAAGAATCTCATTATTAGTTAATATTTTTTTAATGAGCTAGAGGTATAAAGAATCTCATTATTAGTTAATATTTTTTTAATGAGCTAGAGGTATAAAGAATCTCATTATTAGTATTCGATAATAATAAACTATCCTAAGTTAAATAGGGCACAAGGACAAGTGCTGGACAACCCAACTTTAGCCGTTATGCTTGAAGAAAATAACCCAAACCGTGGATACAATGTTAGTCCACCACGGGGTCGAGCATACTATTTGGGTGCTAAGGAAGCCCGCAATGCGTAACGGGTACGTACCTTATCCTACCATATTATTTTATTCTAAATCTAGATTTACTATGCCGCTATTAAGATAAGAGACCTAGACACACTAAACTTCGGGACGAAGTTCCTGAAGGGGTAGAGACTGTAACAATTCGCATTTTCAGATTAATCACTATTCCCGGAAAATTTTACTATTCACTTTTACTATTCACTTTTCACTATTCATCTCAGAAATTTTTATTTCATATTCTCGTAAGTTAAACTATTTTAACGATAATCCGAGAGTTTGACGCTCGTCGGATCATTTCTGCAAAAATCACAAAGCCGTGTCCGAGATTTACTTTTAGGTTTAAACGTCCTTCCAGCATCCCGATATATCCATAAAACATTATAAACAATAGAAATATGATTTTCTATCATTTTATGACAATTCCAAAAGTTTTGGAATTTTACGTTTTTCAGTTCAGCGTTTTACGCGAATTGCGCGTTTTAGACCCGTGTTTCCAGTTTTTAGCAGGGTTTTAGCACCCGATAGATCCTACCACTCATTTTATATTTTATTATGGACTATATTGATATGTTTAACAATACTTTCAAGTTTCATATTTTTACGATACCCGGTTTTACGTTTTGAGGCTTAATCATTTACGGTTAGCTTTTTACGGAGTCAAAATGCACAAACTAAGCAAGATAAACACCAAGACTCATCATCTAGTCATCTTATCCTCCTTGAACCGCCATTTAGGGGGGGGAGTCACCATGGGTGGTTAAATCTTAACCCTTGATCTTTAGGATGGTTACAAGTGTCTAAAACTAACCATGGTTAAATTCTAACCCAATATATGGTTAACTATTTTTCTCATCCTATAAATAGCCAACTAATAACACATAGAAAACTTGCACCACACCTTCTTATAACCTTCAAGTCCTAAAACCTAAGGCACTTTTCTTATATTTTGTAAGAAAGTTAATTAGTTTTTGAAAGAAAACTAGTGTTTGATCTTCAATCTTGGAAATTTTCTAAGAAAAGTTGTTATAACTTTAAAGTCTCCAAAAAGACGTCGTTATAATCTTCAAATAGCTTTGGACTTCAAGAAGGCGTCGTTATAATCTTCAAATAACCTCGGTTTATCATAGATTGCAAAGGAGGAAAGCTTATTCAATCAAAGTCCTAGTTCTTGTCCTAGTTTCCCTTTTTCATTAAGGCCAAAAGTTGTAAGCAAACCCTAACATACTTTCTTGCTTAATTATCATTTTCATGCTCTTTGTGTTCCTTTCATGCTATATATGTTCTTGTTATTGTGTTCATGATGTTTAAAAATGGATAAAACAAGCATTGATATACATATGTTAACTTATGACAAGTAAACAAGCAAACTAGTGATTTTTATGGAGAACCACGACCAAAATAGTATAACTTTGATATTTGACACTTACTTAATGTTAAAGAGGACTTAACAAGGAAAACATAGCAATTTGAATCACCCAAAACGAGTACCCGAGTCAAAAGTTATGGCCATAAGAAGTTAGCGAAACCAAAACGGCAAAACTGCCTAAATAGCATTCTGATCAAATTTTGATTTTGAAAGTCACCCTTCTGGTCCGATTCATCAAAAAGTTAAAACACGAAAGTTGTCCGGAACGACGTTTTCGTTCAGGTACAAAGAAGCTCAAGCCCTGAAAATGCTTTCCGAGTGATAATTTTCTTCAAAATCTTAACAGCCCATTTTAGACCAAAGTCACTATATTATAGTTATGATTTACTAAGACCAAGAGGTCTAATGACCTAAAGCCGAGACCACAACCATGGCTAAAGCCAAGGTTGAGTCTCAAGACCATGGAAAAATGACCAAGGTTACGGCGAAGCCATGACTAAATGACCATATAAACTTACTTAGGCGAAAACGTGAAACAAGGAGTTGACGATAACTTGAACAAACAATTTGGATCTACTCCACCTAAAGAACCATGAGATACAAGTTATAATAAACTTACCCTAATAACAATCTTCATGTACAAATAGACTTTCCTAAGTTTATTCAAATATCGGACATGTAACTTTTCGGATCAAAACTTATATATATGTTATCGAATACTACAATAGTAGGGAGCCTCATGTGAGGAGTTCATTAAGTAAGCCGTCGAGATGAGTTGTGGATTTACGAATTAAAGTGTCCTGGCTCCTCGAACGTTTACTCCATGACTTCTGAATTATGTCGGCCCGAACGGTAGTAAGAGATATATAACTTATACATGTTTCATAAACCATTTATATTCAAAGACTTACGCTATATACTAAGTACTACATCATGAACATTATGCAAGACATATATAGGCAATTCTTCGTATTCTTAGACGTTACTCCAAACCTAAGTCGCAACGTTCTATTATAGGCTGCTCTTAGAGACTTTCACGATTCGACTACCACTTTGATTTCACATCACTTAAGCTTAAGGTGAGTCATAGCCCCTACTCTTTTCATACTTGTTTTAACTCTTGGGGGGGATACATGCTCAACTACTTGCTTACTTGTACAAATACTCTTAAACATTTATACTTGATTGTGTTATACTTGATTGGCGTTATACTTGATTGGCATTATACTTGATTGCGTTATACATACTTGTTACACTATACTTGCTTAATTTAAATACAAGATTCGTATTTACATGCATACATAATACTCTATTCTGTTAGAGAGGTATTGGTAGTACTCATGGGAAGATGCCCCCTACCCTTGTGTCTATACTTGACCTTGGATGACGTAGTACTATTTGGGAAGATGCCCCCGCCCTTGTGTCTATTCTTGACCTTGGGTGAATATAATCTGGTGCATTGTATAAACTAACTTTTAGCAGTGGGTTGTGGACACACAGGTTGCAAGTCTCTTATGGCGGGACTTGCAACTGAGTGGATTCTCAATGCCTTTGCTGTGTGAACATTCTTTTGAGGCTTTTTCAACTGTTTTAAGACAAACTCTATGAACTCACCAACCATTGTGTTGACACTTTAGCATGTTTATCTCAGGTCTATAAGGTGATAGCTGTTGCATGGAGCATAGAGTCGCTTGGCATGTTTTGAAGACTTATGCTTTTATCTTTACCATTCGATTTGTCTTAAAACTCTTATGTATTGTATTATGTAACTCAAGTTTGTATTTCGGAATTTATTAATCGAATGATCACTTTTCAAAACGTCTCATTTAGAGTTCGTTTTCTATACCTTGTTCTTTGTATTATGAAGTAGCACCCCTATGACACAGTCTTCCGCTGCGGTATTTTGGGGGTGTTACACTCCAAATATCTATAGCGATGTCACATTCAAAAAAAATGTGCTTAGATGATTCCACGTTACCATTACAAGAAGAACATGAGATTTTAGGAATATCGATGCCTAGACGAGTACCCGTGCATAGCAATGAGATTTTATAGCGGATAAAAAAAGTTTATGGGTTATAAACGGAAAATAATAAACGTTGTAGGATTTGGGGATTAAACATAATGTTTTGAAACCCGGGCGTGGTTGAACCGGTAGAACCGTTCTGTTCAAAAAATGGGTCAATTTAAATCGGGTAAACTCGACGGATTGGGTCAAAAACGGGTCTAATTAATTCGGGTCAACCTGACGGATTTGAAGTTTCCAGGGTCAACCCGCGCATAGCAACGGGATTTTATAGCGACATATAGTTTTATTGATAAAAAAAGTTAATGGTTTATAAACGAAAAATAATAAAAGTTTGAAGATTTGTGAATTAAACATACTGTTTTGAAACCCAGTTCGACCCGGGTGGTTCAACCGGTTGAACTGTTCCGGTCAAAAAATTGGTCGATTTAAACCGGGTCAACTTGCTAGGTTGGGTCGAAAATGGGTCAAATTAAACCGGTTCAACCCGCCGGGTTTGAAGCATCCCGGGTCAACCCGGTTTGTGATTTGTATTAATTGTTTTAATTGGTTGTATTTAATTTGGTAGATATGATTTTAATTGGTTGTACAATGTGAATAAATCATTGTACTTTTAATTAATGGGGTATTTTAATAAGAGTATTAATTACATTTCATAATTTCCTTTAATAAGATTTTTCAGCATTTCACATTACTTGACTTTTCACTTTTCCACTTTTATACTTTGACCATTTTTCCTTTATATGTAGTATAAATAACAAATAACATTTTAGGGGAGATGCCGCTTTGAAGGCGTACTCGTGCAAAGTGACAAAACACGAGAAAGCATGCATTGAAAATCAACACGTGTTTATTCCTTTCGCGTTTGATATATTTGGTTTCCTTGCACCTGAGGCGGTGAAACTACTCAACAGAGTCCAACGAGTTATGAACAGTAATTTTATGACATATAGATTCACGAATGTAGTTTTCAAAAGAGTTAGCTTTGCAATCCAAAAAGGGCTAGCGGCGCAGCTTATTGCTCGTTTGTCTTCAACCACTATGTAAATTCTATTTTGATGAAATAAAATTACTCAAAAAATTATCAGTTAAAAAAAAAGAAAAAAAGGGCATATCAAAGGTGAAACTTATAAAAAAAGTTTTATTTGTCGAAATTTGTTTTGAGAGGTTTTAAAATTAAATAAACTATGATGTTACTCGTACGTTGTGCTGTTGCGATGGCGGCACCATGTAATATTGTGAGCAGTAATAGAGGCGACACTTTAAATTAGTGTTTCTTTTTTCTTTTTTTTTTTTTTTTTTTTTGTCAATTCTGTTTGACTTATTTATGTATTTTCATTAACAAGTGTAGTAACCCAACGTTATAACAAATAAGGTATATTAATATTGTGAAAGGGAAATAACTTAAAGCATTTTTAAGGTGTATATTGAGCATTAAATTTTTATTTATTTATTTTTTACTTTGGGGACCTATAAAACAAATTAGTTACATTTAAAAAAAAAAATAGTGAAGAAAAACTATTACAAAAACTGTTACATGTTTTATATGGTTTATCTTTAATACTTGTGCATTTTATTTGGTGTCTTAAAATATTTACAAGTATAAACTATTTTAAAAAACATTACTAAAAACTTCAACTTTAGCTACCATCTAATTTGCCAAATGTACCAAACAGACACATATTCTATTTATGGATTCAACTTTAGCTACCATCTAATTTGCCAAATGTACCAAACAGACACATATTCTATTTATGGATTCAACCATGTGCTAGTTAATAATTAAGGATTGACATCCAAATCAGAAACCCAATACAGTATACTGATCAATGATATTAAAGCCTAAAAAACATACATTTATGAACATGTTTAACTATGTTTAACCTTGCTATTACACATATCTTTAAGGTTGAGTCTGAGACAAGAAAATCATTTTTTAAGAAGAAAATTTACATGTTAGTTATATGAGCCATAGTCATGCTACAAACTCATTGAATTAGTAACCTTTATTCCCACGAATCCTTGCTCTCATGTCGACCTGCACACGAAAGATATCTTGATTTATTGGGATAGAAAATGGATGTAGAAAAATTGACAGCATACATATATATGCAATAACAACAAAAGTCGTTAGGACGTGTCGATGCCTACAACCTCCTTAATTGTTCTATTTATAAATATGAATGCTTCTATACAATTTCAATAGTATTATACAGATTTTGTAATCTAATCTGATGCATTATATTTTTTTTATACTAGTACTAAAATTTAGCAGCTGCTCAACCCAAAAGTCCATGACCCACCCCTATTAAGTTAACCCTCAAAGTATAATGCAACAATAAAAACCCTAAGTAAACCTTATGGACCCTAAGCCAACTAGTCTAACTATCATCTAATACTGAATTGTTCATGACATAGAAGACATCAAGTAAAACATATCCAAATTCGGAAACAAATGCGACCACAACATCATTAAGTTCAACAAATTACCATACATGCAATTATGCAAATAACAAATCTAGCACAAATTCAAACAGTCAGGAGCTATTTAAACAGTTAGGGCCACATCAATTAAACAAGTTACATGTATCATTTACAGTAAGTGACATATGACAACCACTACCCATATGTGACTACTCCGTATATAATTCTCGTATAACATAGTGGCCACCAAAGTCACTTGTAGAAACCATTTCTTGAAACATACTGAACTTGCAGTCGCCTGATCCAAAACTTGCAGTCACAAGCCCAATATCAGTACCAGTAGAATCACACATCACAGACATATTTGCAGTAGAACACTATCACAGAATTTGATGCAGATACAATACTCGCAGTAGCCGAAAATTCAACATGACAACAAATAGCATTTAATATAAATACAAGCCTGCTCTTGCATATTCAACTATCCATATCTTCATTTCTCACACACACAAATTAACACATTTCATTTCATCCAAAGCCTGCTGATCGATTTAGCTGGTAATGTTGTTGGTGTCATAGGTAACCTTTTTTTTCTTTTTTATATATGTATTCTTTGTTTAGAAAAGGAAAAAAAGCTGCTTATAGGTACGTTTTTTTGCTTATAGGCTAAACAAAAAGGTTACAAAGTTGGACTAACCACAGACACTCCTTCATCCAAAGCCATCGTTTCTGCTGATCGATTTAGCTGGTAATATTGGTGGTGTCGTAGGTAACATTTTTATTCTTTTATATATATATTCTTTGTTTAAAAAAGGAAAAAAAGTTGCTTATAAGTACGTGTTTTTTTTTTTTTTTTTTTTTTTTTTTTTTTTTTTTGCTTATAGGCTAAACAAAAAGGTTACAAAGTTGGACTAACCACAGAAACTCAGGTATTTTTTTTTTTTTTTTGGTATAAAGAATCTCATCATTAGTTAATATTTTTTTAATGAGCTAGAGGTATAAAGAATCTCATTATTAGTTAATATTTTTTTAATGAGCTAGAGGTATAAAGAATCTCATTATTAGTTAATATTTTTTTAATGAGCTAGAGGTATAAAGAATCTCATTATTAGTTAATATTTTTTTCTTCGAAGTAATGTCGTAGACCAGCTTGTAGTTTTCCTTGTAAATGCCTAAAATGGAGCAATCGGGGGTGTTTGGATTGCTTATTTTAAGAGATTATCTGATTTGAAAATGATTAGCTTTGTACCTTATTAGTTTTAAGTGCGTATTCCTTCTAAACTAAGCAGATAAGCAATTTTCAACAGAGTGTCTGTAATTAGTTATATGGTTTAAAAAAGTAAGCAAATGAACTCACAAGAAAATCCCAAACACCCCCTAAGTATGACATAGTTTGCTAAAGAGTGAGAAACTATAGATCAGCTTATCCTTCACAGAAACAAACCACATTACATTCACGTAAAGCCAATAGAACATTGGTATCCGTAGTTCACATGGGAAAAAATGAAATGGCATAAGAAAATAAGAAATTCTCACCTGAAATGAGTTACCAAGGGATTTATATTTGTCCGTCTTACTTATACCCCCACCTCTCGTATGCTCTCTGTGAAACCACTATAACATTTCAACCTCATCCGGTTCTAAAGTAGCAATGCTGTTTTTCCCTACCCAAACTGAATTCCATCTTCAGCATTCTTTAAAAAAAGACTTCTTCACATGATCAGGTGGGTTGTCACCACATTTCTCTAGACTTTCGGATCCTCTCTGTCAATTTTGGACTTCCATAAGATGTTTTCAAACAGTTGAGGTTTGTATCCCATTCTAGCCACCATTTCTTTGTTAAAGGGAATGCCTCATGTATAGTGCGGGGAGGAAGTGGAAGAATCGGTAATCCATTGTTAATGGGAAAATTGTGCACATATCCCTAAGTTCTTGCAGCTGCACAGAAATACTTGCTATCAACAAACTCGGGAGCTATTTCATAAAGGAATCGAGAATTTTCTTTCCAATCTCCTTTCGTGGCCAAAGTGAAATTTTCATAATAAAAGAAAGGTGGTCCCTCAGGCTGCTTCGGGAAGTGATCTATAAGTCACCACACTGGAAATATATGGCACACCAAAGCCTATCATGGGATTTGGAAGACGAATCGCATCGTCTTGTTCAGCTAGTGGGCCCCTTTTCTTAGTTCTTTTCAGGGCCTCTTGATTATGTTTCCTCTTAAGTTTCGCATTCACAAAGATCTTGGTTGGGGTTTCTGAGTTCATGTTAAATAAAAAGATTAAGATCACAAAGATCTAACTACGCAATAATGACTTAGTTAGAGAACAGGAGAACTGGAGCATGTGTTACCAGAGGTCAACGGGTAAAATGATATAATTAGCTAAAATGGGAGAGGGTCAAATGGGTCTAAATAACGTGAATAAGTACGCATAAAAACTCCTACATCATTTTATCTAAAAAAAATATTATTATTGAGATAGGGTTACTTTGTAATCACATTTGACACAATAATTAGTTATCAAAATGATTAAATGTTGGAACAAAATATGTCTTGGGTCAACTCCAGAAAGAACTACTTTGACCTACCCCGTTACCTGAACCGGTTCGACCTACCCGTTTTTCCTCCTCCATTATTCAATAAGATTATAAGAACAAAGTTATCAAGAAGAGTAAACACCTCTTCCTCAAAAAACATAGCTTGTGTCTTTGCCATCCGAGCGGCACTTATAAACTCAATTAGATCTACGATTGAGGCATCGAGACCTGCAAAACGGCAAACATCAAGGCTCATAAGTAAACCAACCATCAAAATTCGCCAATGGCACTCTCATTTATTCTAGAACTTGATAATCAACTTCCATAAATGTTCCTTCAAGTTCGGATGTCTCTACGTTGATGGCTTTATATACTGTTCCGCTAGTTCTATCGCCAATTTATTCTATACTTCTATATCTGAAGATAAAGTATCTATTAGACACCATAAACAATTTTTAAATGACATTCTATCAACCCCATTCCCGTTCCCCTATGCCTAGACCCTCGATCCAAATACCTAATAACGAAAATAGATAATACACTATACATGGCTAAAAGTGACTGAGAGTGATAAGAAAAAAAAGAAGCGCCAACGTTAACTCACATCACAACTAAATGCTAACCTGGCCAAAGAAAAAAAGAAGCAACATCTCATTGTTTTTTACATTTTCTAGGAACGCTTTGCATACTGGGCATTTGATTGCTAGAACATAAAGTTTATAAAAGCCACTAAAATTTATTAGGGAAAGGATATATATGCAACTCACCAAAACAAATCAAACCCACAAAATGGTTTCGTGGTGAATGATCTTTTTGGTTGTGAGCTAAGTCTGATGCAAGTATCAAGGTCAGACAAATGACTAGTGTGTTGGTTATTGACATATGTTTAAACCTGGAAATTGGTTGAACCTGAATTCAGTGCTAAAAACAGTGTGTTAACCGATTAAACTTGAATCGTGTTAATTTGGTGATGGTATGAATCAGAGGAGGGTAAGTATCAGGTGTGAATCAGGGGTACTTGCAGCCATTGCAACATCAAAGTGTTAAGGTTAAGAATGGGTCAAATCAAGGACACTCGTTCAGGTTCAAGTAAGCTAATAAAATAAGCACCCCCTTTTTGTTTATGAGCTTATTTGCGGGGCTTCTTTTTCATAGCTGAATAAGGGCTTATGATAAATGAAGCAGAACTAAATAAGCTCATAGCTATCATAAACAAACAGCTCATAAGAAGAACTAAATAACCTGTGTTTATCTTACTTGATGGCTGCTGATATCAGGTTGTATCAGATTTCGCGTTCTTACCATACAAGCCATCATAGTCTAACAAAATAACAATAAGAAGTTTAAACTTACTGATCCATTTGACTTATGTTTGGTAGCCATCGCAACTCATTTTAAGAAAAAATTTATCAATATAGTACTACTAAACATATAATATAAGGTGTTTGGGATTGCGTATTTGTTATAGAATTAAACGTTTTACAAGTCCCTTTACCATTGTGGTAGGATGCACTTGTTCCAGGCTACTCTTTAAGAGATGACTTGTAATATTTTGGTAGTGTAAAATAAATAGTTAGTGTTGTAGCCAATTCCTGAAAATTTCTCTTATATATAATAATACTAGACTATAGACCCGCGGGTTTCGCGGGTGGCAAAAGAAAATTTACTTTACATGCAAGGTACACAAAGTAAGTTACATATCAAAGACTAATATTACAATTTACAAAAGAGTATACCTAGAAGCTGAAATACTCATAATCGAACCATGTTAAAACATGTACATAACCACACACACTTTAAGATTAAACACAAAGATTCTTACCAACAGAAGTTCATCTTGTTCTTCAGGCGCACAACTACTTCAACTCGAGTGAGCCAACACAACTGAACGGGCAGAAGAGGAAGCACCTGGTGCAAGTACATAACCACACACACTTTAAGGTACTTTAACTATACACTTAAAAACAGGTTGTTTGGGATTGCAAATGAATGTAACAATGTTTATGTCAAATATCTATATACATGAGCCAACAAAATATAGGTTGTGACCTCTTTGCATGCCTCGACCAAATTAAGTCGTTATAGTTGCCATTATTTTGTTATCAAAGACTAATATTACAATTTACAAAAGAGTATACCTAGAAGCTGAAATACTCATAATCAAACCATGTTAAAGCATGTATTATAGATAGCACAGTTACATATAAAGAGTACAATGTACATTGTAGACTTTTTTGGGCAGCTAGTCAACGAAAATGCAGCATTTGTAAATTGAGAAACTCATTCGATATCTTCGCAAAACTTCTCTTTAAAATTTTGAAAAGTACTAAATATCTTTTGGAATTACTAGTCGCCTAAGAAACTCAAATTAAGCTTCAAATTTCAGATTGAGAAAATGGTTAGCTTTTCGAGAACGGTGTCTACGCATGGAAGAAGTGTAAGTACATCTTGAACCATGCATATGATTGTTTCATATTTTGGCATAAAACTTATAACTCAATGATTTACAGGAAAATTGGGTCCAAGCTATACCTCGTTCACATTCTGCTCCAGATTTGCTTGAAGACATTCGGATTATTCCCACAGTCGAAGCTGGTGAGTTTATTATAATTTTAATATATGTTAAAAATCAACATTTGCTTTTCAACCTTTTTCGCTTATAAGCTTATTTAGTTGGCCTTATTTTTTGTTAACTCATTTTTTCTGACTTGCCAACCTATCATAACTTATAAGGTGTAAAGTTAACTGGAAAAAAAAAAACGAGTTATGAAAGATGAAGCAGAACTAAATAAGCTTATAAGCTTGGCAAATAAGCTATCAAAAGAAACAGCTCCTGATAGTATTTTTTGTTAACCCATTTAATAACTGCATCCATATTTTCACCTTATTTGTGGTTAAGTTTTAAGTTACACAAAAATGGGTTTTTAAAAATAAGCTCATAAACTCGTTAAGTTAGATATATGCTTCTATATGTGTGTGTTTGTTTAGTGCTCATTTTAGTTAATTAATTGAAACCCTAGCTTAGCATAGCTTAGGAGGTGTTTGTTTTAATAGCTTATTTTTCGAATCAGGAAGTGTGTTTTTTTGACCTTACATTTAATAAGTTGTAGTAAGTCCATATTTTCACCTAATTTGTGGTCAACTTGAAAATAACTTCACATGTCAGACAAAAATAAGCTCATAAAGCTAGAAATAAGCCAAAATAGTATCAGGAGAGCTTATTTTTTGGGCTTATTTAGTTCCACTTACTTTTCATAAGCTCATTTTTAAGCCAACTTATACTAAGCTGGTAATTAGTAAGAACAAAAATGGGTTAATAAAATACATGAGATTAGTTGATTAGTGGGAAATATGTGATCAAATTTGTTAGATTTGCTTCATAATCTAACTCTCCTCTTATCTGCTCGTTGAATGTTAGATTTTGAGTCTGAGAGACCAACCTTTGATCAACTTTTTTCTTCCCGAACACCTTTCTCAAAAGTCATATCTTTAAAAGTTACACTGTGTTATCAAAAAAATAAAATAAAATAAAAGGAAAGTGAAAGTGAAGTAAAGAAAAAGGAAGTAAAGTAAATGAGAGGAAGTAAAGTGATGTTTCACCCCAAAAGTGGGGTGAAAGTTTTAAAGGCAAAATCCATGCACTTTCACTCCATTCCTTTCACTTCCATTCTTAAAAAAAACTTAAGAACATAAGCCTTTTTACATTTCATCACTTTCACTTTCTTTCACCCATTTTCATCAACTTGAGAACATAAAAGTGTTAGTCCTCTTTGGCTTGAACTCCATGGCCTTACTTAATAATTTTATTTCTCTCTTGTTTAACTTACAACACCTTGAATTAGTTTTTGTATAAACTTTCACTTTCATTAAACTTTGATTTATTAGATTTTGTTTCGATTGGTTTGGAAAAGATCGTCTGTTTTTTTACGTTTACATCCATCTTTTTATGTTTTTTATGTTTTCGTCAATTTTTTTTACGTTTTCATCCGTTTTTTTACGTTTATGCCCATTTTTTTTCACCCGGTTTTGGATGAAAATGTAAAAAAAAGGTAAAATCATAAAAAATGGAGGAAAACGTAAAAAAACAAGGTGAAAACAGAAAAAACAAGCGCAAATGTAAAAAAAGGACAAAAACGTAAAAAAATGAACGAAAACGTAAAAAACCGAGTGAAAACCAAAAAAAGATGGGTAGTATTTTTTTTTTACCTAAAACAAGGTGAAAACGTAAAAAATGAGCGTAAACGTAAAGAAAACGTAAAAAACGTAAAAAAACAGGCAAAAACGTAAAAAACGGGCGAAAACGTAATAAATGGACGAAAACTAGGGATGAGCATTTCGTACCGAATACCGGAACCGAACCGGAACCGTACCGGTACCGTACCGAAACGGTACCGATCCCGAAATACGGTACGGTACCGGTACTACGAAATAAGGAGGAAAAAAATTCGGTACCACTAATTCGGTACGGTACCGGTACCAAATCGGGAAATTCCCGAAAAAAACGGGAAAATCCCGATTTCCCGGTACCAGTACCGGTACCGGTACCGGTACCGATTCCCGAATCCCGTTCGGTACGGTACCGGTACCCTAATTTATGCTCGGGAAAAATTCGGTACCTCTAATTCGGTACGGTACCGGTACGGTACCGGTACCGTGCTCATCCCTAACGAAAACATAAAAAATTGGAGTAAAACGTAAAAAAACATGCGAAAACATAAAAATGGACGAAAACGTAAAAATACAGGCGAAAACGTAAAAACCGGGTGAAAACGTAAAAAAACGGGCGTAAATGTAAACAAAACGAACGAAAAAGTAAAAAACGGGCGAAAACGTAAAAAACGGACGAAAACTTGAAAAAACAGAAGTAAACGTAAAAAAAAACGGGTGGAAATGTTAAAAAAACGGGCGTAAACGTAAGAAAACGGATGAAAATGTAAAAAAAACGGAAGAAAAAGTAAAAAAGGACTAACGGTGCAAATACCGTTAACCCAGAGGACTAACGGTGCAAATGTATTCTATCTCGTTAGGAGATAACAGAGAAAAAATTTGCACCGTTAGTCCTTATTTTAACTGAGGGATGTATATTGGTTCACTTTTACTAACGGAGGGATGTATTTGTTGCAATTTTTTTTAAAGAGATGTATTGTGCGAAATTGGCTAAACCACAAAGATGTATTTTGAAGTTTATTTTTTTTTAAGTTTATTTATTTATTTTTTTTATTTGATTTGCTGGTGTGTTTATTGGGCTGTAAGGGTGAAAGGCCCAATTTAGAGGAGAGTAGTGGGCTGATGAGTGGCGTTTAATGGCCTTATGATGATGGGTCGAGTAAATATTTTCAATCACATTGTGTTCATGGTTTGGGTAATACTCGAATAAACCAAAAATCAAAACCGAACCGAACCGAACCGAAAATAGCAGAACCGAACTTGTAACCGAACCGAATTTGCTAAAACCGAACCAAACCGAATTGAAAATTCGGTTCTCGGTTTGGTTATGGTTCTAGCAATCTAAACCAAAAACCGAAATCAAATAAATATACATATTTTTTATATATTTATATGTAAAAAAGATGTTAAAACTCTTTCATACTATAAATATAACATCTTTAAGCTTGAAATATATTTTTTTTTGCTAAAAATCTATATAAATATATGAATAAATAACTAAAATTATGTAATTCCGGTTATTCGGTTCTGTTTTCGGTTATTAGGTTTGGTTTTCAGTTCGGTTTAATCAATTTGAAGTCGGTTCGGTTCAGTTCTCGGTTATACCCAGAAATTTTTTAAACCAAATTAACCAAACCGAATAAACCGAAAAAACCGATAACCGAACCGATGAACATGGTTCGGTTTTCGGTTATTAGGTTTGGTTTTCAGTTTGGTTTTCGGTTTGGTTTAATCAATTTGAATTCGGTTCGGTTCAGTTCTCGGTTATACCCAGAAATTTTTTTTAACCGAATAAACCGAACAAACCGATAACCGAACTGATGAACATCCCTAGCTGGTAGCGAGTGGGATTGTTAAAACTTAAAAGTACTAACCAACTGATTTAGGATAAACTTTCACTTTCCTCACCTTAAAATATCTTTGACTCTTTAAATCTTCTTCATCATTAATAGCGTCATCCCCCTTATGTTCTCCTAAACCATCGCCATTACCACCATCACTACCATCATCCCCAGCCTTATCGATAGATTCATCCTCGAAGGATTCTAAGTTTTTTGAAATTTACGTAGTGAACACATTCACCCTCTATTCCTGTATTCTTACACAAACATGTAATCCGTCAACCAACTGTAACCAGCATATTGTGTTTTATGACATCTAAACACTTTGTGCGAATACTTACTTTCCCGCCAACTAAATTTCGATTTTTGAGTCACATTTTAATTTCCGGAAAAATAATCTCACCCCATGTTCCATACGATTTTTGTGAAGGCACTGCAGCAGCAACAGAAGAAGAAGAGGCTGTCTGTAGAATCTGTATGGTGGGATTTGAGGAGGGCGCCGATGACACTTTTACATTGGAATGTGGTTGCAAAGGAGAGTTAGGCTTAACTCACAAAGAATGTACTCTCAAGTGGTTTAGCATGAAAGGCGACAGAACTTGTGAGGTGTGCAACCAAGATATCATGAACTTGCCTATTATCTTTCCTACATACAGGTAAAAGAATGCAATACCATACATATATGACTTAATTGTTAGGCATATATAACTAACAATGTGAAGTGGCTGGTTTATCAGGGTATGGAGGGACGCACCTATTCTTCTAATTCTGAGCATTCTTGTTTACATATACTTTTTGGACATTCTTTGGGTATGTCAAATCAAAAATCTTTTATAATCTTAGAAGTGCTATCTCCTCATGATATCTTGAATTTGTAACAGGGAAGGCATGTGAGGATTGGTATACTTGCTATATCCGTGCCATTTGGGTCCCTACTTGGTCTTCTTGGATCCATGATATCGACGACAATGGGTAACTTCCTATTTATATTTCTTTCTTTTGGATTGGAACATTTTTTATATATATATGCAGATTAGTAATAAATTAATTATGTTATGTTCAGTCAGAAGAAGGTATGCACTGATTTATGCAACCGCTCAGTTCATGCTAGTGGTTGTCTTTGCACTTATCTTCCATTATTCAAAGGTAAGTGGTTCAAGCGATGAGTTTACTCTTAATTTTGCTTGTGTTGTCATTGTTTCACCCTTTAACTATATTATATGTGATATTTACAGCTTCATATGCCTTGGATTCTATCACCATTGCTTGATATATTTGCTGGGTTTGGTCTTGCCATGTGTGGAGCTTTTATTCTCTACTCATTCTTGAAATGGAGGGACAATCAGCTTCGCGTGACCCGAAGGCGGAGCTTAGAAGCGCAATTGTAGGCTTGACATGTAAAGCTTATTAGTATAAACTTGACAGTTTCTGTTATTGCATGTAGCAAACATATAACAGCTTCTTTCTTAATCTCTAAAGTGTACAAAATTTCTCACATGTCCTAGATAAAGTATATTGAACACAAAATTCTTCTTATTACACACCAAATATTTTATTTCCATGATGATGCTTTAACCAATTCTCTGATTATATCAATCTAAAAACAAAGGTGGCCCATTAATATTCATATTCAATTGCATTTAAGTCAACTAAGACTTACCAAACTAATCAAAATGCAACTAATCCTGATAGAAAGGCTAACATCATTCCAACTATAGTCGTTAACTCACTACTTGACTTGTGACTCGTTCTCATGATTTTTGTAATATCCTTTGAAAAACCCCAGTTATTAATCATTTATATAATAAAAGAATTACATCATTTCAGAGTGTTTTTGCAAAACTCTTCTCATTTGAAAAAAAAATTGGACCAATAGGAGAGTTTGATTTTGACACATAAGCCAAATCAAGCAATATGATTGGTTAATAAAAGGTCAAAATTAAATTAATTTTGGTCAAACTTTAATAAATTTTGTGTAGAATTTAATTGAGAGAAAAAACAAATAAAAATATGAAGAGAGTTATATTACCAAACTTTTCTTACATATCAAAGGATTCATTCTCACCATCCATCTAAAAAGAATTCAATGGTTGATATTAAAAACATTTTAATATTTCATCAATTTTTTATAATTTAAATATATCTCTTAAACCGTTAATCGTTAAGCGAAAATAATTACACCATCGCTACGAGCCTTTAATTATCTTTCTATAGATGGGCACTTTGATATATTTTCGACAAATTTTTTTCTTTTTTTTCACGTTTTTTTGTGGCCGAAAAAAATCATATATGATATACGAGTATCATATATGATATTACATATCACATATGATATGTAATATCATATGTGATATATCATATATGATTTTTTTCAGCCAGGAAAAAAAAACGTGAAAAAAACAAAAAAAAAAATTTTTGTCGAAAATATATCAAAGTGTCTATCTATAGAAAGATAATTAAATGCTCGTCGTAATAGTATATATTTTTTCACTTAACGAATAACGGTTTGAAAGATATTAATATTTGAAAAAAAGGATGAAAGTGGGTTTTTAAAATTTTTGGGATTAATCTCATCCATTAGATCAAATAAAGATGGAGGGAAGATGGAGGGTGGAGATTAGTCCCTTGGTATGTAAAATGTTATGACCAAGAAACACGTTCCGGAGGTCGAGGTTGATCGTAATATGTGAAAACCATGGTTATTTCTAGAGAGAGAAAGTAGAGAGAGAAAGGTGAAGAACTATGTGTTTTATTAGAATGGTAAATGAAATGGAGCTTACACACACTTTCCCACACCCCTCATGGAGAGTCATGAGAGGTATTTATAGGCTCATCACACTACATGTTTGCCTAATCTACATAAGTAGTCCTTGATGTTACTACTTGCTACATGTCTATTCCATTTCACAAGTGTAACGTTATCTTTATAAAATAGCGAGGCTAACAATCTCCCTCCAAGATATCGTCACACGTGAATGGTTACAATGAGACCTATAAATACATAAACAATGTAAATTACAACAATAGTAAACTATGTTGACGTTGTTGAAGCGCAGAGTCTCTGTAGTATAGATACTGAGGCAGACTTGAAGTTCTCTCTTCCGATGATCTCGGCGTATGATCTTTGACACTGACGGAAAAGGTTTTTGTAGCTCTGAACTTCAACTGTAATGGTCTAGTTAGGTTATTACTCCCATCCTAACTAGTGAGCCTTTATTCTTTTTCCTGCTCCCTCCTGAACCGACAACTCTCTTTCATCTCGCAGGGGATAAAGTAGATTCAAAAGTGTAGGAACATGGTTGTCGTTCGGGTAGCAGCATAACAACATAACTCACATAACATTGCATCCAAGTTGGTGATAAGCCCTTATATACACATACTACTTCACCATTCACGGTGTTAAGTACAAGTCTCTCGGTCAATCCAATCACTGAAGACGAAACACTACTTCTTTTGGCATGTTCTTCTCCCTCCTGATGGTTGCGAGGTATCGGAATCATCATAATGTAGTGTACATGCCGTATAATCACCTTGTACTTGATGCAATTTAGAAGCCATAACAGCTCGTTGAAGCATATTTTGTGAGTATATGTCGCAAAAATATGACTATCTTTTTCTACAATCTCATCTCTTCTCTTCAACCTATGAGCGACCTCTTCAAATTCCAACCAGCTAGTAAATGACCACTGTATGGAGACAACCCAATATAACCAATCTGAAAATTAAGTAAACATCCCGTAGATATGTGACTTAATCTTGTACGATGGTGTGACTAAGAACCTATACTGAGCACTACAACGTAACTCCTTTAAGCATAGGTAGATCCCTATACTCAAACGTGCAAACATTATATGAAATCTCTGCCTCTTGAACTATCCACAACTTCGTGCGACACTGAGTACTACAACGTAACTCCTTAAAGTGATAGCTATAACCCATGAGTACTACAATGTAACTCCTTACATCGGGTATAACTAGATAATCCAAGTCTTAATCACTATGTCTACCAGTGTTTGCCCAAACAAGTATCTCCGAAATTCATGCATCCATCCACCCCTAGACTTTGAGATAAATAAGTACACATGCCCTTGAAATGAACTTTAAACCCAAATAAGCAATATCGTACAAAAACTCCGTAGTCACAAAAATCTGATACTAGCCGTTGTCACTTGATTATGATTCTTGATCAGGATCTTTTAAGCAATACGTGGTGTGTTTTGGGTGAAGCTTGAAATTCTATCTGGTTGATCTTGGTGATTTCGTATTGTCCCTCCAAAAATAGAATTGGAAAATTTTCTTGCCCATAATTTGGAAATCACTATTAAATGCAATTCTAAGGTTACCAGAAAAATTTGAGTTTAAAAAATTTTTACACCAAATTTTACCAAAAAAATTTGAATTTTGGCCTAAAAATTTGAATTTCGAGCCAAAATTTTCAACATTATACCAAAATTTGAATTTCGCTTAAAAATTGAACGTTTAGTCTCCTCTAAAAAAAATCATTTTACTCAAATTTTCCCGCCAATTTTTTTTTGCTAACTCGATAATGTCCTAACTCGATAATACAATTCCTTACTCGGTAACCCCTTTCCTTACTCGGTAAAACATCCTAACTCGGTAACACTTCCTTACTTGGTAACCTTTGTAACTCGGAAAACTTCTTGTAACTCGATAAATTCTTGTAACTCGATAAGATCCTGTAACTCGATAGAGTATATGCTAACTCGATAGATCTTGTAACTCAATAGAGTATATGCTAACTTGATAAGAAGAAATGAATCGACTATAGTTTCGTTTAGAAACACCCAAGTGAGAGCCTTACTCGATAAACGATAAGGTGTTTAGCTAACTCGCTAAAAATGGCTAACTCGCCAAACAACTTAACTCGATACAATATATATAGCTAACTCGATAAAACAGAAAGCTCTAACTCGCTAACCTAACTCGACAAACCAAGCTAACTCGATAGAACACCGATGAATCCGAGATTTTCACCCAAAAAACACGATTTTTCACCACAAAACACCATGATTCGCCCCTGGTTAGCTCTGATGCCACTTGTTATGACCAAGAAACACGTTCCGGAGGTCGAGGTTGATCGTAATATGTGAAAACCATGGTTATTTCTAGAGAGAGAAAGTAGAGAGAGAAAGGTGGAGAACTATGTGTTTTATTAGAATGATAAATGAAATGTAGCTTACACACACTTTCCCACACCCCTCATGGAGAGTCATGAGGGGTATTTATAGGCTCATCACACTACATGTTTGCCTAATCTACATAAGTAGTCCCTGATGTTACTACTTGCTACATATCTATTCCATTTCACATGTGTGACGTTATCTTTATAAAATAGCGAAGCTAACATAAAAAAAGTTTGGTTCTCAAATCTTATATCTAAAAATATATGTGTCAAATTTATAAAAATAAAAGTTTACAAAAAGAGGAGGTAATTAATAAAATTTTCGTGGTTGAATCTTAAATATATTATATAGAGTTAAGTGTAAAATTATAAGTCTCCAAGTTTGTTAATATCTTTAGATAATAAATAAATAACCCTTACACTTTATACGCCCTATAATTTATACTATGGACTTTATTTACAATTACATAAGTTGATATTAGTTTGAGACTTCCGTCCATTAAAATTACAAAATTTTGTTAATATATGAATTAGTTTTAATATACTTTAAATATTTTTAAAATAAATATTAGTTTAAACTTTATTTTTTTTACTATATACGTCAACTAAGGACTCATATTATCATATTTAAAAGTTCAATCTATGCATACACGGGTTTAAATATTAATTACGGCTAAATTATTATTAACGGTAATATAAATATCAAATGCTAAGTACGAGTTACCGTGATATAAAAATAAATATATGCAATTGTACTTATAATAACGACTCATGTAATTATTATCTAAAGTTTATATAAGGATATCTGGAAAAACATTTTTAAAAAACTTTTTACAACATGATGTACATAGTTAAACAACAACATCAACCTCAACCTTAACATCTCTGTCAGCTGAACAAAGTTAAAGCTTTCATCCAATAATTTTTTTTACAAAATATTAATACATAATTATATTAATTCATAATGAAAGACTCATGCATATTTATTAGCTGTACTTTTATCACAATTTTTACGGGTAAATTCTTATATATCTATATATTAAACTACAATTTGAAAATAAATTTGATTTATGTGTAAACCCCGTGCGTGCACAGGACTTATGACTAGTAATGTAAAACCTTAAATTTTTAAACATTTGAAATTCCTATATTACCCTCTAACCTTGAATCTATAAGATCATTATAAAACTAAAACCTAAGTTATTAATTGCATAAATTAATTATAAGATTCCTAAACTTTACACTATAACGAAATTAACTAAAATGCCTAAATACAATAATACAAAATCCAACACAAGGGCACAGTACACATCTTTTGGGCCGAAATCACACGTTTATATATACCTTGGGCCGAATTTGTTTCACAAACAAGTACACATCTTTTGGGCTTGTATAATTGAAAAACGAGAAAAGGCTTGACCCAAATAATATCCTGGAAAAGATAAGAAAGGCTTATTTAGGAAATCCCACAAAATCAGTAATTAGTATCCTCATCATTCAAGTATACGCTTCATTCTATATTTTTTTTTCCTTCTCATCTCATTATACTGTTCATCACAAAATTTCACAAACACCTACAAAACCCTAAACAAAATAACGACGGCAACTTGCTTCTCTCTTCGTTATCACGAAATAAATTGGAACAAAGGTGTACAAGAAGGCTACAAAGAGGTGGTTTGATCATGGTTAGGGTTTTGTACGAAAAGGATTTGGTTTCGCTTACTTCGGTTTGGTTTTTGGAGTTTTGGTCTTGGTCCTCTTTGATTTCTTTTCAAACCGATCATCACAAAAGGGTATTGTATCAAACCCTTGTTCTTTTATTCTCATTTGATCATTTTTTTTTCGTGTGTTAATTGATAAAGAATCGGTCATAATACGTCCATGATTATATGATTGAAAACACCACATAAAATCATAACTTATACGCCGATATGTTGCTGTTTTGGTGTCCTATTTCCAACCCTAAGTTCTTACCATTAAGATCTGTTTGAGATCATTAAAAAGACATTAATTATGAGCTACTAAATTTGGGAAAACCCTATGAATTTATTTGAGGTCGATTAGGGTTTATAAGTGGTGATGGATTTATTTTATGTCACAATAATAAACTGTCCAGAATTTGGGGTGGATTGAACGGGGTCTAAACTGAAAATGCCAACATGTTTTTAAGTTTAATCTAAGTCTAAACATAATTACTACTTGTCTACTTTCTGGAAATATAATTTCATGGTGATTGGAGGTCGGGAGGTAAGCTTTTTAATTTTTATAAAATTAAGTGTCAAAGCTGAGTAAATCGGGTCATAAAATCAGTAGCAGGTTTTGATTTTTCATTTTCAAGATATAAAGAGTTAAGGTCTCTCCTTTTAGAGGGGTGATATTTGAGTTATTTAGGACTTTCAGGAATTTTTGTGGATTTTTCCGAAGGTTCTGGATATGTCTCTTAAGTGCAAACTTTCTGTGTGTTCCTGCAGTTCATTTTCTGGAATGGTTTTGATAAACGATTTTTGAAAGGGTATTTTCACTTGCTAATAAATTCTGGGAAAATTCGTGTGGGTTCTAAAGAAATTGAAGTATTTGTGTGAATTTTATTTTTGAGTTCTGATGTGGTTCTAAAATTTGTAAAGTTGTGACCTGTTTATTGATAAAAGCTGATAATACGACTAAAAGGCTAAATAAGAGTATAACTTAATCATAAAAAGTGAAATTGATCAAAAGCTATAATTCTTCAATTAATTTGAAATTCGAGGAAGTAACAAAGTGACTTAAATACATTTCATAACTCAAATTAATATGAAACATGTTAGTGTGTTTAGGAGGGTTAAACGTTTCATAAAATCATAAGTTACTATTTTGGTCATAAAACCTGAAAAGTGCATAGATTGCTATAATTAGTAAGTAAACTAAATAATGACCATTTGTAAACCCTAATTAAAAGAAAGGTAACCTTAGAATAATCTATATGAAGTTTTACCCGAAATTTACTAAATTTGGAAACCCGCCTAAAATAGAAAGCTACTTAAAATGGTTAACTTACTTAAAGTGGAAACTTACTAAATATGTAAAGTTACTATAATTGGAAGGATACTAAAAATAGAAAGTTACATAAACCGGTTAAACTACTTAAAGAGGAAACTTGCTATTTTTGGAAAGTTACTATTTTTGGAAAGCTGCTATAAAAGGAAAGTTACTAAAAATGGAAAGCCGACTAAAATGAATTCATGTAGATTGCTGAAGAGGGAGTTGCTTCTGGGCTTTATGTTTTCTGTTATGTGCAATTGCGGTCTAAGGTACATATATTCTGACCTTCTGACAGGTTTCTCATAAACTCTTCTCATCTCTGATTTGTTTAACTTCTAGCTTTGAGACCTTTGCTATGATCCCTTTATTTCCGAACCTTTCATTATGAACCTCTAATTCTGAACCTTTATTATTGAACCTTTGCCATGAACCTATGATTATGAACCTTTATTTCTGAACCTTTGATTATGAACCTTTATTTATGAACCTCTGATTATGAACCTTTGACATGGACCTCTGATTTATGAACCTTTGTTATGACTTTCTAAACCATTGGGATATGAACCTTTTGATATGAACTATATGACATGATATCTGACCCTCAGTTTGATACCCGAGCCATTTTCCCTAGCCATGAAGGTAACATGGCCGTATCATTGATGCACCAGTGACATGACTCCGGTGTGGTTGAGTGATGAGCCACACCGTCCCTTATCTATTATCTGTTATTTGTTATGGCCACTATGTTTATGATTTGTTTGCAGGGGCGTATGGATGCATGCTTGATCTGTTTGCAGGGGCGTATGGTGACTGGTGCTTGTGTGCATTACACACCTTTCACATTTCTGGGAGCTAGCTACTATACATGGTTACTGAGGACTCCCCTCATATTATCTGGCTACTTAAGAGGTCTCCCCTCTATATGATGATGAAGACTAATGGTTACATGTGATATGATATTATTTGATCTGTTCTGGGCTCGGGAGGATTACTGACCTACCTTTCATTATACTTACACTTTTGATTATACCTTATGATATTACCCATTGCACCATATCTGTTTTTGTTTCTGTTTCTATTTCATTATCATTTGCTTCGTTTATATATATTTGTTCACCGGGCTTTTTAAGCTCAGCCGCATTTCTTTTCACCGCGGTAGGTTTAGAGGGAAGTTGGGATATAAGTGGAGAGTACGTTGGACTTAGAAGACTACACCTTGATAGCCAATTTGGATTTGAGATGATTAGAAGTGTTTATATTTTCAGACTTAGTATTTATTTCTGTTCTCAGTTGTAACCTTGTACTTCAGATTTTACCTTTGTAACCTTTAGATTCTTTTGTATTACTTATGTTGTGTGCTTGTGTTTTGCTTTGATATGTCACCTTAATGTAGTACTTATACCCTTATCAGGTTGGGGTGCGTGTTACAATTATGGTATCAGAGACCAGGCTGCGACTTGTAGTACATTAAACCTTGACATGTGAAGTTTGGACCCTAAGTTTCCACTATAGGCGCTCATAAGACAACCTTTGAGAATTTGCATTAAGATCTCCCCATAGGAACTTAAGTTATTACCAGTGAGGAATGAGGAATGGGTAGACTAGGACATCTATGTAAGTAGCATTGCTTCCGTATCATTCTGATTCGTGCCTCTGCCCTTAGTTATGCCTTACAAGAACATTTATTTTCAGAAGTTAGAAAGTTATGCTCAACCTAAGCTTAGTAACCAAGTAAGTTTGGAATACCTCGGGAACTACATGGATACCTCATGTAATAAAGAAAATCCTCACATGCTTTGCCATGCCTGCCATCTTGGGAAAGACGTTAGACTTCCATTTGTTAGTTCCAATACTGTCGTTAATGCTTGTTTTGACATTATTCACACGAATATTTGGACTTCACCAATACCGAGCATGTTGGGTTTTAAATATTATGTCTTATTTTTATATCTTTACTCGCATTTTTTTTTGGGTGTATCCTTTACTTAATAAATCTGATGTGCTATCTAAATTTGCGTTCTTTCGTAACAACGTTCACACTCAGTTTAAGTGTGAAATCCGGTCTCTTCAGTGTGATCATGGTGGTGAATTCGATAACCATAAACTCCATAAACTTTTTGCTAACAACGGCATACAATTTCGCTTCTCATGCCCTAAAACGTCACAACAAAACGACAAGTCTAAACGTATGATCCGCACCATCAACAACCTCATTCGAACCCTACTTTTCCAAGCCAACCTTCCACCAACCTTTTGGGTTGAAGCCTTAAACATGGCTATTCATTTAATCAACATCTTTACCTTCCATAGCCATTGCCAACGAAATTCCTTATACCCGCATGTTTAAACAAATCCCAGATTACAGCCTTTTACGCACTTTTGGGTGCCTATGTTATCCTCACTCATATCCTAATCATGAACTTGAAACTCGTGCCACACCCGTAATTTACTTAGGCCAAGCATCTAATCATCGTGGGTACCATTGCCTTACATTACACACCAATAAAATCATCATTTCTCAACACGTCACCTTCGATGAAACCATCTTCCCCTATGGATAATCACCATCAAGATCAGACCTACATACAACTTTTTAGATGATACACCCGACATCATACCTCCCTTCATTGCACTCACTCATCAAGTAGTAGAACAAATAGAACCTACACCAATTATTGAACCTACAACTAAACATGATGAACAACTTCAACCCACACCCTCCCCCCCCCCCCCCCCCCCCCAATCACCAACTCTACCACATGTCACAAACCAATAACAACCTCTGAATCCAATAATCATTCAGATCCCCCACATAATCCAAACCCCACCTCCAATCACTCCATGGTCACACGATTTTGTGTCGGGGCTAACCGTCCTACTCAGCGTCTCAACATGCATGTTTCATCTGTGTCTCCTTTACCAAAAACTTATCATGATGCGTTTAATTACCCAAATTGGCAAAATGCTATGCGTGATGAATACATTGCTCTTATTAAAAATGGAACTTGGACTTTGGTGCCTCAACATAAGGACACCAACATCATTCGTTGCATGTGGCTATTTCGCCAAAAGTATTTAGCTTATGGCACTCTCAGTCACTACAAGACTAGGCTTGTAGCAAAAGGCAGTACACAAATTGATGGGATTGATGTATGTGAGACCATTAGTCCGGTAGTTAAACCAGGCACTATTCGGACTGTTCTGAGCATAGCTACTTCTCGACACTAGCCCATTCATCAGCTTGATGTCAAGAATGCTTTTCATCATGGTGATTTATCTGAGACATTTATATGCACCAGCCTCTCGGATTCCGGGACTCTGTGCATCCTGATTATGTATGTATGTTGCAGAGATCTTTGTATGTGCTCAAGCAAGCCCCTCGAGCATCGTTTCAGCGATTCGCATCCTATATCACTAAGGTTGGGTTCTCTCACAGTCGATGTGACTCATCATTATTTATCTTCAGACAAATGGCAGATACCGCTTACCTATTACTATATGATGATGATATCATACTGATGAGATCAAATAAGTACATTTTGTTAGCATCATTTATTCTATTTAATTGACTTGTTTTATATTATTTTTTATGAGAATTAGTGCTTTAATGTTTACTTTAGTGATTCTCAGTTAAAAACAAGCAATAGGTGAAAGTTAATGATATTGGATAAATTATGGAGCTAAATAATCAAGATGTGAAAAGTCTACTGAAATTCAAGAAATGCGTCGTATCTCTCTCAAGAGATACGCCGCAACATCATACTTAGATGAATACGAAGACCATTGCCTGACTTTGAAGAATGCGTCGCATCTAATTACAACAGGCGCCGCATATGAAACTTTGGTCAACGAAGGATAATCAACTTGATCTACTCCAAAATACGCCGCATCTCATTTACAACATGCGGCGTATCAGCTAAAGACTTCCCAGATTCTATCCAAGACGTTAAAGAACATGCGCCCCATAAAGAAAGAAGTTACGCCGCATCTAAAGGCGGTGTATGAATATTCTAGAATATAATAATCTTGGACCCCACGCGAAGTTAAGTAGATGTACCGCATCTGTTATCAACATGCGCCACATCGACCCCTCAGACAGAACCTATAAATACCCCAAGACAGATACGAGTTTGGTGTACAGAAAACCCTAAGGAGACGAATTCAGTCGAAGAAGCATCACAAGACACGCCCCAAACGAAGATCTTAGAACCGTAAGAAGGTCCCGCATGTGTATAATTCATTAAGTAGATTTGTATATTGTATATAAGCTTTAATCCATCAGGATTGATGGGCTTGTGGCCACCATACTGCTCCCCTTAAAATTGCTTTCCCATTAGTTAAAGTTTATATGATTGATGTTTTTGGTGAATTATATTTGTGCATTGATAACCTCTGTGTTTAGTTGAGTCTTCTGGGCTACCATACCTCTTCCTCGCCTGCTTATATAGGTCTAGAAAGTAGGATAAAAATAAGTAATCATTAAGAGTTTACACGCCGATATACAGGATCCAACGAGACAGATTAGATTACAATACTCATCATATAAAACTAGCAATATAACAAGTGACAAGCTACTTAATTATAAGGACAGGTCTTCTTACGTGTTTCTATTATCTATCTGTGTACGTGATTGCTATTCGGTGATTTGTTCTCATTAGTTTTACTTTTATTGTTTATTAAAATATGTGTTAGTCTCTCAGGCTAAACCCCTTTTTATTAGATTAGGATTGTAAAACTAACTTAGATATTAAAATACTGATTAAATCAACTAGATATTACGTTCCATTCTTAGTGTTCGACACTCTACTTACTACTATATGCATATTGATCGGGTACACTGCTCGTTAAGTGTGTGTGTTAGTAATAAGTTGGCTAAATATAAATGTAAAACTTGAATTAGACTAATCACCACTGCGCTACACTGACATATCGCACGCATCACATACATATTTCTTCTTTTGAGACTTTACTGCGGCAGATTATACATTCCTTGCATCAAGAGTTTTCCATGACAGATCTCGGTCCACTAAATTACTTTCTAGGCATTTCTGTCACTCAAGATTCTACAGGGTTATTTTTATCTAAGAAGAAGTATGCCGTTGAGATTTTGGAGAGAGCACACATGCTCAATTGTAACCCTTGTAGGACTCCTTTTGACAGTGAGTCTAAACTAGGGGTTGAGGGTGATCCGATCTCTAACCTGACTTTTTATAGGAGCCTTGCTGGCTCTCTACAGTATTTTACATTCACTAGACCGGATATATCATATGTTGTTCAGCAGGTTTGTCTCTTCATGCATGATCCTCGGGAGCCACACTTCTCTGCTCTCAAGAGGATACTACGATATGGCCCGCAGTTGTATTCTTCATCTACTACAGAGTTGATTGCTTATTCTGATGCAGATTGGGTAGGTTTTCTCACTACACAACGGTCTACTTCAGGTTATTGTATATTTCTTGGCAACAATCTTCTCTCTTGGTCCTCTAAGCGTCAACAAACGCTTTCTCGTTCCAGTGCAGAGGCTGTGTACCGTGGTGTTGCTAATCCTGTTGTTGAGACATGTTGGTTGTGGAATTAACTAAGAGAGCTTCATACTCCATTGTCTTCTGCTACACTTGTTTATTGTGACAATGTTAGTGCTATCTATCTCTTCAGTGTACGAAACACATTGAGATAAATATCCATTTTGTTAGAGACTTGGTTGCTACACGTCAGGTTCGGGTTCTTCATGTACCATCACGCTATCAATATGCGGATATATTCACAAAGGGGTTGCCATCTACTCTATTTGAGGAGTTTCGTTCCATTCTCAGCGTTCGGTGTTCTCCCGCTACGACTTTGGGGGAGTGTTAGCCCATATTTGTATACTATTGTGTAACGGGCTCTAGCCTGATTCTAGATCATTCAATTCTTTGTATTGTTATATATATGTACATAGTATGGATGATTAGTCAATCAATCAAATCAGTCATTACTCATAATACCGAATAATCAACATTTACAACATATTAAGTTTATAAAATAAGTTTTGTTTGTTAGAAAAGATTGTTGAGAAATTTCAGAATTCACAAGATCTTAAAGAGAAGCTCAGAAAGGAGCTTTTGAGAGAAGTTTGAGTTTTTGACTTTTGCTAGGGCTAATTACATAAATCAGCAAAGTACTTGCACATTGTGACTGCTGGTATTGTGTTCATCGGGGTACCTCATTACTTTTTACGAAGTTGAAACTTATAAAATAAGTTTTATTTGGCGGAAACGACATACGTACGTACCAGTTTCATTTCTAAACCTCAAGCAAATTAGTATCAGTAGATTTGACTTTGGACGATGTGTTAGATGAAGCTGCTGATAACGAGGAACTGTTAAATTTCTTGTAGACTTCCCAGGTTTGTGCTCTTATGTTCATGTTTATTGCTTTAAAAGAAATACAGTAATTTGGTAGATGTTACTGCACATTGATTCTTCTATAGTGCCAGGAACACCAACATCATTGGAATTGGAAACTATTAAAGATGCTGGTGAAACAATGGTCCCTGATGAAACATGGACCATAGTCGCATAGAAGTTTGTTTTGTAAAACTCAGGACCAAAAGAAAAAAAAGGAAAGTTGAATAATGGATCAGGTGTCGGTTTTGTGATATTTCGGTGTTTTTGGTGTTGATGGTTGGGTGTTTTCTTTTGGGGTATAGAAGTGTTGTCTGATGTTCGGGCATGAAGGTGTTGTTGGTAATGATGATGTTGCTTTTCATTTTAAGTGTTGACTATATGTTTTAAATTGTGAAGTACTTTAAATTGCGTGGTGTTATGTTTTTGCTACCTAGACCTTTTATATAGAAGATGAAATATTGCATGTTTTTCGGGCATACGTTCTATTTAGCGGTTAGTAGCATTTTGGGGATTTTTAGTTATATTCAAGCGCAATGTGTTTAATGGCTAATGTCGATGAGTCCTTTCTAGTGCACTATGTGATTTCATTCAACACGTTTCATATGGAACTTGTGAGTTCACTTTGCACTTTGTTTTATAAGTCTATATAAAAGCTTTGGTAAATGGGTGTTATGTGGTTGGGTGATCAAAACTGCATGTTTTGTTAGCAGAGTTCTGCACGGTGGTTATTTTGGTGAGGCACTGATTGACCTAAGGCTAAGGCCGAGGAATGATCTCTTTGTGGTTGGTACGGGCGTCGGAAAGAATAGTGTAGGAACCACATTTCTTACGGCTGAACCTATTTTCTAGTTCACTTGAAATACATAGGGGGAGGAAGTGAGCATTGCCCGTTAGCGCGGGTATTCCATTGCTGGTAGAAGCGAAAAGGATGGGAGGCCATGAGGTTACTATGTATCTCGACCAAGAGGACAGTCAAATCAGAGGAAATATCATGTGATGGCTGGTGAGCCATTTGCAGTACATTTACTAGCTAAGGGCGATGACAATTCCACTATATGTAAACCCATGTTTTGTGACTCATACCTCATAGAGAATATGGGGAGCAACCAAAGGGTGAAAGTGGGTATTTTCAAGTACTCATATTTCACATAGGAAAGTCTTTTAGTGAATATGTAAGTATTGTACCAAAAGATGTCACATTTCTGGTGGGATTATTGGTGGTTGCTCGGGTTAAGAAAGATGTCATATTTACGCTGCATGGATTAATGTACTTTTCGGCAACGTGGGGGTGAAATTTTTTGATAGTGCTAGCACTTGAAACATAATTATAAAAGACAACTATTAATGTAAGGATTAATATAACCAAGCATTTTGAAACTAATGAATTTTATATACACAATGTGTTGTCTTTATTTTGTAAATATATTTCGTATTTATTCAAGTGGTATGCATATGACCAGAGACGGACCTAGGATTTTGAAATGGGTGTTGCAAAAAAAATTTCAAAATTCTTCCGTAACTTATTTCTATTATAAGTACTAAAATTTGCACCATATAGTATTTTGGGGTTAAACTCAAGTCCACTATAAAGAAATAAAGTAGCAAAAAATATTATTGCGGGTTGCACGTATTGAAAAACGACATTTTTTGAGAACAAATTACGTTTCGTGACTCAAAATTGGGTGTAACCCATGCCGCACCCGGCCCCCAAGTGGGTCCGTCCCTGCATATATATGACTATAAGATTACATGTCAAATGAGCTTTATTACATTCTATAGTTGTCTTTACTAGTGTTTGATAAAAGTAAATATTGAAAAACAAAAGATAACATTTTAAAGTGTTAACTTAATTCTGTTAATGCAAAAAAAGAGTATAATTTATTGCGTTAATACACCCCACGAGAGCATGCACACATGTTTGTGGTGTTTGTCTTAAAAAGAAAAACCAATCATTCTAAAATGTGTGAGGCCTCAAGTTTAATTCCTACTATGTGTAAACAACCATATGTGGCTAACCTCTTAAAAAGGGAGGGCTTTACATGGTTTGATTTTATGTGGCAGTGTGCTCAAACCTCGTAGATTAGTCGGTCAAAAAGTCAAAAACCATGGATACACGAAAAAAACCAATCATAAACTAATTAGATCAATAGCTATATTGACACACGTTTTTATAAAAAAGTAATTAGATCAATCAAGCTTGATTTTTATGTGTATGAAATGTTTCATATTCTAGCAAACATACAATATAGAGTTCTTCAACGCCAAAAAGCTACATGTACCCAATCACCATCGGGACGGTGAGATACAAAAAACCCATCTGGACGTACTGACCAATAACAATGGTCAGTACCTGGTTTTTCTACATAGCATATCTTTGCAATAGGGTCGTCAAACAAATGTAGACTCTGAGTTTTCGAACCGCACCAAAAGTCGGCAAAGTAAAGAGTTGTTCTCAAAAAGTTGTCGCAAAAACTCCAATCAAAAGTTCCATTGAATGGAATGGTATGAATTCCACGGTCTTCGTCTCCTGATTTGACATGAACAATGACATCTTTATCAGGCATATCACTCCTTACACTAATATGCCATTTTCCAAATACACAAAATGCATGCGTTAAAGAAGCAAATGTACATATTATAATGAAAATGATGAACAACTTATCCATCACACTAGACCAAAATTTTATATTGTACGTGCACTTGGTTGTCTCTATTTATAAGCTCATGTTGAAATGTTTAACGGATGACACTTACGGAATATTATTATGTTATGTTACGTTATAGTATATACTTAAATGTTCATTTATTATGTACACAACTTATAAAACTTCCTAAAATAAAATTTGACCAAATTCAATTAGCTAAGCTATTAGTACAACCATCTAATATAATAAATATTCAACCATTTGACTTTTCAACCCCCATTTAATGTGAAAAGAAAAACCCCATTTACATAAAAGGTACATGTTAATACTTATTATACAAGCTAATCAAACATAAATAACTTCATACAATTAATATAACTTTTCTTTTATCTTCTATGCATGGCTTTTAAAACTGGACCGTACAACGAACTATTTTCCAAAACAGTTCTTGATTTTTGGTGGTTTTTTGTGGTTTTATCCTTTTGTGGTTTTGTCTGATTCAGTCGACAAGTTCTGACCAGTTGGTTCCCGAATACACCGGCCAGTCCGGTTATCAAAACATAAGTTGTATATGCAACCTTTCTCATATTTTTATTTTCATTTTATTAAATGCTCATTAATATATGTATCATCGTAAGATAGTGGGTGAATACCTCTTAACTCTATAATGTTATCATCATTCAACATGATAAACATATAATTAAATATGTTACTCGCATAAAATTTAATTTATAGCGTACCCGCTGCCGCAACGTGCGGGTACCCTGCTCGTATTATATTATATATTTAATTGTCTTTATTTATTATGTTGTCGCAACATGCGGGTACCCTGCTCGTGTTATATATTTATTTATTATGTTATGTTATATATTTAAATGTTATGTTATAATACATTTATATGTTGATGTTATGTGTTATGTTACTATATACTAGTTTTAGTTCCCGTCCACGGACATGGTTTGATTCTGATTTATGTTAGAACCATTTTATCATATTATACATTAATAATATCATTTAAAACCAGACTTTGACATTAGTAAATTTTAATTTGCGGGTGTAGAGAATAAATATTTATTTGGGTAGTGATTATAGCCCGTTTGGTACCATATCTTTTATATAATAAAACAAAACCCTTATTGAGAATTTTCCATTTCAAAAAAATCAATTCATACCTTATTTAGTAATAATTATATTTAAAAAAAATTGTTTTCTTATTCGGTAAAATTTTATATTTATCCATAACACAAGTAGAAGATAAATATAAAAAATATAGATAAGATACAATTAATACAAGTAGAAGATAGATACAAAAAATATAGATAATATACAATTAATAATAGGATTAAAATTTTTAAATAATTATCTTTAATAATAAAAAAACTATAATTAAACATCATAAATCAAACAAAACAAAGATTAATTATTTGTTTTTTAATAAATAAAAATATATGATTCAAAAAATTAAAAAAAACCCGCGCCTGTGCGGGTATTATAACTAGTAATAGGAATAATGGAATGGAGTGATCCCACACTATATGGCCAGGATTGTAAATCTCTCATGGGTCGTGGTTCCATCTCTTTATTTATATATATATATATATATATATATATATATATATATATATATATATATATATATATATATATATATATATATATATATATTCAAGTGGTGAATACTTTAAAGTATTAAATAATAGGCACCAAAGTGTCCGTTCTATTTAAAAGAAAATGAATATTAATTTTATTGTCATTGAGGGTATTATAGTAATCTTTATTCTTCGCATAATTTGAATTCTTCAAATGTATCTATATCTATACTACTTATAATGGAGGAATGACTCACTCTCCAAAAAAATTTAGATGTACAAAAAATGATGCATGGTTTACAACACTTTAAAGCAAGCAATTTTGATAATTACAACAACCAAAGCATTGTGTACAACAAAAACTAACATGAATCGAAATTCATACCACTTTCCTTAGAATTCTAAATTAATAGCATTAAAAACACCCCTACACCCAATATTACAATTGTTTAAACACAATGTACAACCCTCATTCCACATTAATAGCATTAAAAACACCCATACACCCAATATTACAATCATTTAAACACAATGTACAACCCTCATTCTACATTAATAGCATTACAAACACCCTTACACCTTACAATTATTTAAACACAATGTACAACCCTCATTCTACATTAATAGAATTAAAAACACCTCTACATCTAATATTACAATCATTTAAACATAATGTACAACCCTGTATCTTAACCTAGACATGAACCTGTGACCAAGACTCGACTCAATAAAATTCGACTCGATACATAAAGCTGTGACCAAAACACCTCTACATCCAATATTACAATAATTTAAACACAATGTACAATCCTCATTCTAAATTAATAGCATTAAAAACACCTATACACCCAATATTACAATCATTTAAACACAATGTACAACCCTCTATCTTAACCTAGACATGAACCTGTGACCAAGACTCAACTCAATAAAACTCAACTCGATACATAAAGATGTGACCAAGCAAATTTAAGTGTCGGAATAACATCCCGTGACATTTTTACTAATTCCATTGAAAAATTTTATTTCAGAGTGCGGGTACCCTCCTAGTTTCATATTATCAGCTCATAATACTCTTAAAAACTAGCAATCATACGTTACATACATGACTTCTTCCTCATATGTATTAAGGACATTGTTTTCCACACAAAAACACACATCGAATTCATAAAAACACACCGATCATCTCAAACCGTTTTTTCATTATGAGTAGTACAACGCAGACAGCTTCATTTGAAGGTTTGTTACAAAAGCCCCATTCATAGACTACATTCATTAAGGTTTGATTTATATTGTTTTTAATTTATTCATTAAGGTTAGTATTGAATGTATGATCATGTTTATTTATTGAATTGAAGATCATGTACATCAAGCTAGCACTACTCCTAAGGGCTGCATCTGGCGGTTTTTATATAGGACCTGGAAATGACATCATAATCGATCTATCCAATATCCCAAGTTGAACAACTTGATGATATTCTCTTACAACTTCACATGCAAACCCCACTCCTTGTTATATACTAGGTGGATTACCCGCGCGTTGCCGCGGGGTGATTTGCTAGAGAAGGTTTAGCAAGTGTTGCAAAATAAGAATGGTAGTAACAATATTATTACGTAAACTTCATGTGCATTTGCTGCAAGGTTGTCATTCCATAAACTTCATGGAAGATCTCTAGGTTGCAGCTGTCAAAAATATTTTTTAATGACCATAGCAATGCGTGCTGGTTTGAGTCCAATAGGGTGAGCCGCTGAATTTACCACCTTGATTATCACCAAAAGCCGAAGCAACCAATTTTCCTCTTTTATACCTGCCAATATATCAAGACAGCCTTCAAAAGTCAGTTGTAAAATATATTGCCTTCTTTAAAGGAAAAAAAGGTTTAGAAGATCCGTAGCCAAATAAATCGTCTACTATCAATGTTTAGTTTTACTAAAGGTGAATGGTAAATCAAATAGGACACTTAAACCACTGTAGACTGTCTTACCCGTCCTACTTTTTTATACTTGCTGATACTAAAGGTTTAACAGAATCATATCATCTTTGCAAGATGATTTGTTACAAATCCCAATTTTAGCGGGTGTTTGGAATTGCTTATTTAATTGTTTATTATGTTTTCCTTAAAACTTATAAAAGTTTTTGACTATTTGGTTACCAGCTTATGCCAAGCTGCTAATAGGCAGATAAACACTTCAAGAATAAACAATCCCAAACAGCACATAATTTTGTTCTTTCTTTTATGAAAGCTTCTCTTCATATATCGTAACTATTAACAGCCCTATAAAATGAAAAACACAAAACTGTTACCTCCATTCTTTTCACTTCCAACTTGGTCAGTGTTCTCCAAAGCTTGGATCTTTGCCTCCTCCTTGCGTGTCATCTAACGCAAGTTGCTGCTAACCATTTTCTTCTATCCCGAGCCATCCGCATAACCTCATATCCTTCAAAATACTAAACAAACCAAAATTAATGAATCCCTAAAATTAAAATACAAAAGTCAAACGAAAATGCTTGAACAAAATACACAAATTGTTCAAGAATTATACTTGTACTCATATTTGCAGCATACAATGAAGATATATAAGCTCAAAATACCCGATCATCTGAGAATCTTTCGGAATGAGAAGAAAGGGATCATTCTGAACTTCCGGTTTCGCCTATTCCCAACATCTCCGAGTTCACACCATCAATTTGCATAGAATATCATACATGTATCAACAAATTTGCATACATGACATAACATACCAAGACTCCATCAAAATATTAGACAGCTCACAAAACTGATAAGAGAAGTATAAAAACGAAAGGTTGAGTAATATTACATCCCAAAAAGTGACCAAAGGTATAAATTTTTTGAAAACCTATATACAAAGCTACAAATATAAAACGACTCAAGCATTTTTAGGAAAGAAAATTTTAAAAAGGTGTTAATATAGATATGAATGTGTAACGTTACATGAAAAATGTTGCACCTTTATATCGCCAAACTAAATGAAGCTTCGAAGTAAATTGGCCAATCCTCGATCTGAAAAAATATCACAATATGAACATTGTTAGATTTATATTGCTTCTGAGGCGCTAATAAAACCATCACATCAGACATAAAAGCCATTTGAAGACATGTTTTAACTAAAGGGCATACAGACTTTAAAAAACTCATTCCCAAGAAATATGAGCAAAACTAAACCGACGATCATTTAATTGACATGCCATGAAAAGCATTAGCTACCAGTACACACTAATTATTAAAAAAAGTAAAATCCGAAGTAGCACGAACCTGTTTCAGAGTACAGGACGAATCGAACGCCCGATATCAAAACTCATATCTAAGACAGCAAAACGAAGTACTTGGCAGATTGTATTGGTATTTGCTGTTCCAGCATATACCAACACGAACACATAGATTCCCAGATAATGCGCAATAAGATCTTGACCGTCGGTCATCTGTTCAATTAGCATGTCTGCCTCTTCTTGTCTTCCAGAAATTGTGAGCGTGGTGCCCAAAGTTACCCTGCACATGAGGAGTTTATAAGGTCAGCAGTACACAACGATAAGTAGTGTTTTAATCACTCGAAACTATGCTATCCAACATTATACAAACAATGTAGCATACCATTAGCATAAACAATGTACTACTTATAACTATAACTTGAATTTCGCAAACAATATATGAACAACCTCAACCAATATATACCACTGCTATAACTCCGCCACCTATCAACATTTTGCAAATACATGGTGACAAATAAGCAGATGGTAATTCAGCAGGCCATATGTATCTCAGACTTTTTTTCTACTATGTTTTGTGATTTTAAAAGTGTCGATGTTCAAAATAATATACCTAATTGACCTGATATTTAACCCAATATACTCATTTGAGCTGATATTTAACACGTTCATGTTGCAACATGTATGAATACTACAATGAGCCAATGATCATTAAGTAGCACTTACCGGCTTGCCATCAATAGACATAGCCAACCCCCTTATTAGCCGTAAACCATATGCAGCCTTCCTAACAGACCGTTGTACATCAACATCCTGTCCGTCAACTTCTGCAGTTATAGTAAACAACCTGATATTAATTATTTTTTCTGTATCAATCATGTATTTGGCAAAAGATCACTGAAAAAGTGCAACCACAGAAACAAAGCAGTTTCAACTTGCCACCGACTTATTCAATTAGATATAGTGCTAACAGAACCCGGGCTATTCCAGTTGTGGGAACCAACTGACCCGTAGCCAAAGCATTAATAAATCAAAACCTTGTTTGACACACCTTTGTCGCTACCACCCTTATTTACATTATGGGAACTGATATGTGGCAGACCGGATCCGGCTGTGATAATGATAGCAATTGACTCGTTAAGAGCACCTATTGTAGCAGGTATGTATAGAGTTTAGCATGTATAAAATTAACAATACATTGTACAACAGGTTTCTATAACATCATACCTCTAACAGTTCGCGTCGCGCCTTCAGGGTTTGCACTGTCACCGGTTGAGTGACTACGTTCTTGTATATTAACAACCGTAACAACTGTTACATTATTGAAATATGAAACACTATATCAGCATATATTCAGTTGATAAAAATCTTACTGCACATTCAGTTCATCAAACAAAAAACCTAATTAGCACATAAAGCACATTTGTTTAGAGGGTCTTCGGGATTGCTCATTGTTTTTTGCTAAAACATAAGTACTTTTTGATATACAGTTTGGATTTGGTTATTTACATAAAAAAATGCAATAATACAGGTAAAAAGTAATTATTTGATAGAAATCTCTAATAAAACATCATTTATAATAGGTCTGTATCAAATAAGGGGGCTTGTTTCAGCTTATATAGCAGGCTTATTTTGATAGAAATCTCGAAAAGCAAATAAGCCCTAAGTCGAAACAAACAACCACTAAATCACAAAAAAGAATGTGAATAAGATATCGAATTAAACCATCGTAACACATTGCCGCTCATGGATCAATCATGTATCTCTAATACATCATATCTAATCTTACAGCTTATAAAAAGGAAATACCAGGAGACTCATCGTTTAGTAAAAAAAAACCTTCGCGTTGTAGTGGTGGTATACTTATAATCGTAGTATTTGTTGGACCTTGCTCTTCCAGTTGAGAAGACGTCGTAGTCATACAAACCCTCTGTACCCATCTTCCCTTTTTATTATCTACCACCAAATAAATAAATATAAACAATTAATAACAAACATTTTCAACCAAAAAAAAAACCGTGGTACAAATAAAAGTGAATCAAAAATTACCTCATCATCAGTTCTGGCCTGTTCAAGTTCTCCCAAACAGTGATTTTAGATATATCTCGTTTGACCCTAGAATGAGAAACGATAAATGAATAAGGCTGCATAACCAAAAATGAATAAGATTGCATATAAGGTAGCAGTGTTTATCATGCAAAATAAACTTGAAAAGTATATATACTTTGAGAGATTTTGGTCATTTTTGAAACTTCCTAATCTGTAGACCGAACCTCAAGGGCTTTTTTTTTCCCCAAGCATCCATCGTTTATGACCTAGACCTCCTACTTGGAATTCGCCAAAATGGCTATGGGAACATAAACCACCCTGCACAACAACATACATCCATTCAGTCCCTAACGAAAGCTAAACTCCACTTGATTGTATCCTGTTTCCCATCCTAATAACCACATTTTATGAACTTTCTAGTAAAGTGAACTCATAAAATAGAAGAATAAGACAATTGGAAAAATCTTATAGAGGCGCCAATCTCAATACGAAAATGGACAAACGGGTCAGTTTAGGTTATAAGACAAAAATCTTATAGTGAAGCTATGACAAAATTAATCCAAATACATTAACTCTAATCTACTAACCATAGAATAAAATTACAATAATCAGACCAATTTTACCAATTAAAGCCCTAAATCTAAGACGAAAAAATTAACAGCAACATAAAAAAAGATTTCATACCTCATATGAACCGTGACACAACAAAGCAGATTTGTATGTGTGTGTGTGTGGTTTTTTTTTTTTTTTTTTTTTTTTTTTTTTTTTTTTTTTTTTTTTTTTTTTTGATGAAACAAACAATCGAGACCCAAAATCCATGAATCGAAACCTGCTGTAGAGACCCCAGACCCTAAATCCTTACTAAAATTTAAAAAAAATAAATAAATAAAAAATAAAAAATACACCAATTCAACATAAATCAAACCAAACACAAAACTGATGGAAATATAATCTTTTTAACAAAGTAGGTAAGAATAACTAAAAACCCAACTCTGAATACCTAACATAAAAGATCTGCGTTCTTCTTCTGCCGATTATTTGTGGTTTTTTTTTCCATCTTTTTTCGATTAACGATTGATCCTTGTATGGTTTTTTTTCCTTATCTTCTTGATCCGGTCTGTTTGTGTGTGTTTTGTGGATTGTGGGAGATGAAGTAAAGTATTTGTGAGTGACTGTGTGAAGCAATTTTGGGGGAAGCAATTCCCTGTACATTCTACTGTGCACCCACACCCCCAACTTTAGATTTGATAGGAAAAGCATTTACTATTAGTGCTTATGAGTGTACCGGTAGCATTTAGATTTTAGAACTTGCGTTAGTGATGCATCCCAAGACCGCTAGTGAGACTACATTCGTGTAGTAGGATTTACTACATGATAAGAGGCATTAGGATCACCCTTGTGTTAAACCTGTATCATAATTACTTGACCATTTAAGTCATATTACTTGGCTAGTTAAGTCAACTAATTTTTCCCACACCTTAGCGTTGTACTCATTTTTAGTACACGATACCCCTAGCACACCCCTCCGAGCCTATCTTTTCGTTTCTAACTTTAAGCATTTTACTTAAAGGAAGAATTTGTTACACCCCACTTAAATGTACACCCAAATCGCCTTAGCCTTCCGTGTATGCACTCATTTTTAGTGCATTATTGTTATGTGTTAAACCCTAAGTTAACTATCTAATTGATTACATGGTTGCTAAGTCGAGTCATATCCTTGCACATATTGTTTTGGGACGATTGGGACTCATGGGTAAAGTACTTATTTTATGGAGTAATGGGGAAGAACATCATATATTTCCCCCGTATGTGCGTTAATCTTAAAAGTACTCCAAGTGTTTTGATTTTCTTAATTCGAGTCATTAGATTAGTTTATTGTAAAGTATGTAAAAATTCAAGTGTAAGGGGAATGTTCATTCCCTACGATGTATTATTTTGGATGGTAGGGTAAGAGTGTATGCAAAAAAAAAAAAAAAAAAAAAAAAAAAAAAAAAAAAAATCGAAAAAATCAAGAAAAAGAAAAAATAAATAGAAAAAGAAACGAAAAAAAACATACGGACTACCATCTCGTTTCATTCTATGTTTATTTTATGTTTTTGTTATTTTTGATTTATTAGCTTAAGTCGAGTCTAGTCTTGGCTTAGCAACGCCATATTGTACATGTAATTAACCAAGATTGTTAACTCGCCACCAGTAAAGACTGCCTATATCCAACCAAACCATGTATTCCATATCCCTACACCTAACGTTACAACCCTTTAAAAAGACCTCTTTGATAGTTTATCCTAGGTGCTTACGCCATGTGGTGGAGGTTTGATCCTTTCCCAAGCCTATGGTAATCTATTTTGCTATGACAGGTAGTGAGAGATGTTTTCCATTTCCATAATGTGATATTACTTTATTACACCCAAGAGATGTGAGTATCTAAACACTGTTTGTGATGTGCTAGTATATGACCTCCGTGCTTGTCTTTGGTCTTTAGTGGAACGATTATTTGTTGTAATTACTTTTATATTAGTGTTAAATGACCTCTAACTTGTATTTTGATTAGAATACAAGCGCATTTGCTTGAGGACAAGCAAATCTCAAGTGTAAGGGTATATGATGAGGCGAAAAATGAACCACTTTTAGGGGGTCATTTAAGCCCGGAATTGAATTTATTTGATCAAATATTACCCTAAATCGTTCCTTTTGTGATTTTAGGTACTTTGGGTGAGAAATCTGGAAAATGAAGCAATTCGGACGTTTTTGGAGCATAAAAGTGAAGAAAACGTCAAAGACTTAATTTTCCATGCTGAGAACAGTACCTGACGGCGTCAAGAGGAAAATCATGATGGCGTCAAGAGTAAAAGTGGTGACGACCCAGTGTAAACCTGACGGCGTCACAACAAGGGCGTCAACAGTTAAAAGTGTGACGGCCTGCATAAGGAGACTACATGACGGCGTCAGACCCAGATCTAGGCAGTTCGAGGAACTATTTGGCGGCGAGATGACGGCCTCAGACATTTGTTCTTGACGCCATCACCTTCTAAACTCTATATATAGTTTTCTATTTTTCATTCATTAGGAGAGGAACTTGTGTGGAGATAATTAGGGCCGAACTTTGTAAACCCTGACTCATATTTTACAGCTTTTTCAAGTGTTTTCAACCCTTGAATCCTTTCATGTTCAATTAAGATAAGTCTTCTCTTTAATTCAATCAATATGTCTATGTGTTGGTTGACTATATCTTGTGCTTGTCTTGATTTCAACATGCTAGGCTAGATTTATCTTGTGTTTGCTTAGATCTAATGAAACCTAGATGTTAATTATGTGTTGAATACTTGTTTATGGTTGTATTGGATGAATGATTTCAATGTTAGGCTTAAGAAAACTGGCAGATCTCCATTGTGTAACATGCTTGAACGTCTTAGGAAACATGAACCGATATGTACTAGGTTTTATTGTTTGTATTTAATGCATGAGTAAATTCTAATGATCCCATGTTAGGAGCTTCTTAGCCGGCTCGACATAGGAGTGAAGTAGGCACTCATAGGATTGGGGAAGTAAGTACGCCACCCCATGAATTGTATTAAGGAATACAATCCATCATCCAAGCAACTTTAACAAGTAATTAACGTGTAAGAGATATCTAAGGAGTAGTGAAATCTAAGTAAACACATTTCTCACACATATTGCTCACAACTTTAGTTTAATATAGTTTATTTTCATTTTTAGTATTTTATTTTGATTGCATCTTAGTATTGGGTTAGTTGACTAGCAACTAATTCCGCCCAACTCCTTCAAAACCGAGATTTTTACTTGCTTTCCTAAGAATATAAAAGTACGAAAAGAATCATCCCTCATCTATAGACCTAGTCTTTAGGTTTTCTAATCCTAGCGACACTATTCCTAGCTGAACGATCAATCCCCCGGTACTTGTCATTATACTATACTACATCGATCAGGTACACTGCCTGGTGGGGGTTGTAAGCTTCTCGAGATCCCTCGAGAGGTAAAGCCTGGTGCAAACCCCACGCATCAAGAAGTAGTAGTGTGCATAAGTTGTGAAGAAGGTGTGTAGTGGTGTGAGATTAGTTCTAGCTACTATTAGGACTCGACATTTAGCTTAGTGTCGTAAATTGGTGTAAGCAAAAGTTGTGTAAGGTTTTCTCCGCCATAAGGGAGCTTGTTGACGTAGTGAAGAAAACTCTCGAGTTAGGTGCTCGGGGAGTGGAGTAGGGCGAAGAGGTGCTTCGTAGCCGAACCACTATAAATCCTTTGTCTTGTGGTGCGATCTTTCCATCTCTATCTCTTTACTTATTTACTTATATTGTTGTCATTTTATTTCGTAGATATTAGTTTATATAAGTGTTGTTTATTAATCTCACATAAAACTAGAATCGATTATTTTGCAAACAAAGTTTTTATAAAATAAAATTGACGTAAAACTATTCAACCCCCCTCTAGTTTTCCCACAAAACTTACAAAGTTACATACATATTTTTAATACAAAATTGGATAATGAAAACACAAGTCTTGATCGTATCAAATGTAGTGTCTTTAGAAAATGTCTTGGCTAGGTCAACTCGATCTTGTCATGAGAACAAAGTATAACTTCCAAAATGAAAATGCCTTCAATAAATCACTATCGATCACCTGAAAATGATACTCTAAAATGTTAACATAACGTTGGTGAGTTCGTGGGTTTAAGTTAAACATGAAACCGATTTGTCATGCATAAGTGTTTGAGACAGGTGTGCATATAAATAAAACATAGGGCAAGTAGCACAAATTGAATAACCATCATCACAAATTGAATACCACACATTGAATATGTTGATAACATGCAAAGCCTACCAGCTGGAGCTACTACATGAGTCTTGAATAATCTCGAATAACCATAGAGTGTCAAATGAAAATAAATCCATGAGAAATTGAATCTACTGATACTACTACTAAAGCACCTAGCATAGATATAAGCACACGCTTGTCTTATAAGAATAAAAGTTGAGCATAGCATAATATGGAATTGAGTATCATTCTCCCCCAAGAAAAACATAAGTGAAAATAGTGCCACGAAAACTCACCTTGAAGCGGGTGAGATAAAGTACACAAGTTCAAGCAAATAATCTTAAGAAAATAACGCACACTTGATGATAGAAATCAACCTATTGCTCCTCAAGCCTAAGCTACAAATAATTTTGGAAGTAAGTACTATTAGCGATCTATCTTTTGACAAATAATATGTGGTTATTAAGCGATTAATATTTTATTTACTCGGCTGCTAAATTTGAATGGTTATGTTGTATATCTATACTACATATAAAGCATGAATGACTCTCTTTCCAAAATTTTAAGACTTACAAGAAATTAAGCATAGTTTACAACACTTTAATGCACCCAATTTTCAGAATTACAACAAAGTAAGAATATTGTACAGCAAAATAAAGCGTGGTGTAATTTTAAGACCAAAATTCTATCAAACAACATTAATGCTATTAAAACACCCATTCACCAAAAATTACAACCATTTAAGCACAATAGGGATGACACCCGTGGGCAATGGGCACGGGTACCTCTAACCCGTCACCCGCCCACGTAGTTTTTCTCACCCATCACCCACCCGTCACCCACCAATGGGTATAAATTTCTACACATGCCCTTGCCTGCGGGTATTTGTTGCCCATGGGTAAATCCATGGGTTAGTGTTATACAACAAAATTACAAAACGACGATAAACTAACTATGAAACTGCATAATAAGATACCAATCAATTTGCCAAATGTAGCTTTGATGATTTGATCTTTCATACTCTCATTTTAGTCTTGAAACTCAAACAAACTTTTAGATTAATGTATTTTCTTGAGACTTGGTGGTAACTGTTAAATGTATACATGCAACATCATAAATATTTTAATTAGTATAATTAATTTTAACATGGGTTTAAGGGTACACCTACGGGTATTTTGATGGGTATACCCGTGAGAATTTTAAATGGGTGTCACGGGTTTACCCGCGATGGGTATGCCTCACCCGTCACCCACCCGCCTCCCACTGGTGGGTAAAGATTTTCACCCACGACCCACCTGTGGGTGAAAATTAACACGTTTACCCACCCATTTATGGCTGGTACCCGCGGGTTGTGAGTTTTTTCTGGCCAACACCAAGTTAGAAACTGGTAAGACTCGGCTATTCTAGCCAAGACCAGTTAGAACCAGGTAAGACTCGGTAAGACTAGGCTATTCTGGACAAGAACCAGTTAGAACCAGGTAAGACTCGGCTATTCTGGCCAAGACCCAGTTAGAACCAGGTAAGACTCGGCTATTCTGGCAAAGACCTAGTTAAAACCAGGTAAAACTAGGCTATTCTGGCCAAGACCTAGTTAGAACCAGGTAAGACTCGGCTATTTTGGCCAAGCCCCAGTTAGAAACAGGTAAGACTCAGCTATTCTGGCCAAGAACCAGTTAGAACCAGGTAAGACTCGGCTATTTTGGCCAAGACCCAGTTAGAACCAAGTAAGACTCAGTAAGACTAGGCTATTCTGGCCAAGGCCTAGTTAGAACCAGGTAAATATCGGCTATTCTGGCCAAGACCCAGTTCGAACCAGGTAAGACTAAGCTATTCTGGCCAATACCAGTTACAACCAGGTAAGACTCGGCTATTTAGGCTAAGACCCAGTTAGAAACAGGTAAGACTCAGATATTCAGGCCAAGACCCAGTTAGAAACAGGTAAGACTCGGCTATTTTGGCCAAGATCCAGTTAGAACCAGGTAATACTAGGCTATTTTGGCCAAGACCCAGTTAGAACAAGTTAAGACTCGGCTATTCTGGCCAAGACCCAGTTAGAAACAGGTAAGACTCGGCTATTCTTGCCAAGACCCAGTTAGAACCAGGTAAGACTCGGCTATTCTGGCCAAGACTCAGTTAGAAGCATGTAAGATTTGGCTATTCTGGCTAAGACCTAGTTAGAACCAGGTAAGACTCTTCTATTCTGGCCAAGACCCAGTTAGAACCAGGTAAGACTCGGATATTTTGGCCAAGACCCAGTTAGAACCAGGTAACACTAGGCTATTCTGGCCAAGACCCAGTTAGAAACAGATAAGACTCGGCTATTCTGGCCAAGACCTAGTTAGAACCAGGTAAGACTAGGCTATTCTGGCCAAGACCCAGTTAGAAACAGGTAAGACTAGGCTATTTTGGCCAAGACCCAGTTAGAACCTGGTAAGGCTCGGCTATTCTGGCCAAGATCCAGTTAGAAACTGGTAAGATTCGGCTATTTTGGCCAAGACCCAGTTAAAACCAGGTGAGACTCGGCTATTCTGGCCAAGACCCAGTTAGAACCAAGTAAGACTCGATTATTCTGGCCAAGACCTAGTTAGAAACTGGTAAGTCTCGGCTATTCTGGCCAAGTCCCAGTTGGAACCAGCTAAGACTCTGCTATTCTGGCCAAGACCCAGTTAGAACCAGGTAAGACTAAGCTATTTTGGCTAAAACCCAGTTAGAAACAGGTAAGACTCGGCTATTCCGGCCAAGACCCAGTTAGAACCTGGTAAGTCTCGCCTATTCTGGCCAAGACCCAGTTAGAAACTGATAAGACTCGGCTATTCGGCCAAGACCCAGTTAGAACCAGGTAAAACTAGGGATGACACCCGTGGGCAATGGGCACGGGTACCTCTAACCCGTCACCCGCTCACGTAGTTTTTTCTAACCCATCACCCACCCATCACCCACCAATGGGTAAAGATTTCTACCCATGCCCTTACCCGCGGGTATTTGTTTCTCATGGGTTAGTGTTATGCAACAAAATTACAAAACAATGATATGAAAACTAACTATGAAACTGCGTAATAAGATGCCAATCAATTTGCCAAATACAGCTTTGATTATTTGATCTTTCATACTTTCGTTTTAGTTTTGAACTCAAACAAACTTTGAGAATAATGTGTTTTTTTGAGACTTGGTGGTAACTGTTAAATGTATACCTGCAACATCATAAATATTTTAATTAATATAATTAATTTTAACATGGGTTTATGGGTACACCTACGGGTATTTTGACGGGTATATCCGTGGGTATTTTAAATGGGTGTCATGGGTTTACCAACGATGAGTATGCCTCAACCATCACCCACCCGCCACCCACTAACGGGTAAAGATTTTCACCCACGACTCACCCGTGGGTGAAAATTGACGCGTTTACCCACCCATTTATGGTGGCGACCCGCGGGTTGTGGGTTTTTTCTCGCCCATTGCCATCCTAAGCATGATGTAATTTTCAGACTTACAACATTAATGTTATTAAAGTGGTCAATGTTATTAATGACTATAATGACTACTACTTACAAGAAAATAAACATAGTGTACAACACTTTAATGTGCATAATTTTCAAGACCTAGTTAGAAACAGGTAAGACTCGGCTATTCTTGCCAAGACCCAGTTAGAACCAGGTAATACTCGGCTATTCTGGCCAAGACCCAGTTAGAACCATGCAAGATTCGGCTATTCTGGCTAAGACCCAGTTAGAACCAGGTGAGACTCGGCTATTCTGGCCAAGAATCAGTTAGAACCAGGTAAGACTCGGCTATTCTGGCCAAGACCCAGTTAGAACCAAGTAAGAATCGGTAAGACTAGGCTATTCTGGCCAAGGCCCAGTTAGAACCAGGTAAATATCGGCTATTCTGGCCAAGACCGAGTTCGGACCAGGTAAGACTAAGCTATTCTGGCCAATACCAGTTACAACCAGGTAAGACTCGGCTATTCTGGCCAAGACCCAGTTAGAAACAGGTAAGCCTCAGATATTCAGGCCAAGACCCAGTTAGAAACAGGTAAGACTCGGCTATTTTGGCAAAGACCCAGTTAGAACCAGGTAATACTAGGCTATTCTGGCCAAGACCCAGTTAGAACAAGTTAAGACTCGGCTATTCTGGCCAAGACCTAGTTAGAAACAGGTAAGACTCGGCTATTCTTGCCAAGACCCAGTTATAACCAGGTAAGACTCGGCTATTCTGGCCAAGACCCAGTTAGAACCATGTAAGATTCGGCTATTCTGGCCAAGACCCAGTTAGAACCAGGTAAGACTCTGCTATTCTTGCCAAGACCTAGTTAGAACCAGGTAAGACTCGGTTATTCTGGCGAAGACCCAGTTAGAACCAGGTAATACTAAGCTATTTTGGCCAAGACCCAGTTAGAAACAGGTAAGACTCGGCTATTCTGGCCAAGACCCAGTTAGAACCAGGTAAGACTATGCTATTCTGGCCAAGACCCAGTTAGAACCAGGTAAGGCTCGGCTATTCTGGCCAAGATCCAGTTAGAAACTGGTAAGACTCGGCTATTATGGCCAAGACCCAGTTAAAACCAGGTAAGCCTCGGCTATTCTGGCCAAGACCAAGTTAGAACCAGGTAAGACTCGGCTATTCTGGCCAAGACCTAGTTAGAAACTGGTAAGACTCGGCTATTCTGGCCAAGTCCCAGTTGGAACCAGGTAAGACTCTGCTATTTAGGCCAAGACCCAGTTAGAACCAGGTAAGACTCGGCTATTTTGGCTAAAACCCAGTTAGAAACAGGTAAGACTCGGCTATTCTGGCCAAGACCCAATTAGAACCAGGTAAGTCTCGGCTATTCTGGCCAAGACCCAGTTAGAAACTGATAAGACTCGGCTATTCGGGCCAAGACCTAGTTAGAACCAGGTAAGACTAGGGATGACACCCATGGGCAATGGGCACGGGTACCTCTAACCCGTCACCCGCCCACGTAGTTTTTTCTCACCCATCACCCACCCGTCACCCACCAATGGGTACAAATTTCTACCCATGCCCTTGCCCGCGGGTATTTGTTACACATGGGTTAGTGTTATGCAACAAAATTACAAAACAATGATATGAAAACTAACTATGAAACTGCGTAATAAGATGCCAATCAATTTGCCAAATACAACTTTGATTATTTGATATTTCATACTCTCTTTTTAGTTTTGAACTCAAACAAACTTTGAGATTAATGTGTTTTTTTGAGACTTGGTGGTAACTGTTAAATGTATACCTGCAACATCATAAATATTTTAATTAATATAATTAATTTTAACATGGGTTTATGGGTACACCTACGGGTATTTTGACGGGTATATCCGTGGGTATTTTAAATGGGTGTCATGGGTTTACCCGCGATGGGTATGCCTCACCCATCACCCACCCACCACCCACTGATGGGTAAAAATTTTCACCCACGACTCACCCGTGGGTGAAAATTGACGCGTTTACCCACCCATTTATGGTGGGTACCCGCGGGTTGTTGGTTTTTTCTCGCCCATTGCCATCCCTAAGCACAATGTACAATAGCCGCAACTAATTTTCAGATTTACAACAAAATAAGCATAGTGTACAACAAAATAAGTATGATGTAATTTTCAGACTTACAACATTAATGTTATTAAAGTGGTCAATGTTATTAATGACTATAATGACTACTATTTACAAGAAAATAAACATAGTGTACAACACTTTAATGTGCATAATTTTCAGACATAAAAGACAAGAAGTATAGCGTACAACAAAACATTACATTAATGCTATTTAATGTAGTCAATTATTTAACAGGTCAATAAATACAATTAATACAGTTATTTAAACACCTCTTACATAAGAAATACAAATTATCAAGTATATTGTACAACAAAATTAAACACAATTCCTGTATTAAATTTTATTACTACAAATAATAAAACACATTATACAAATATTCAAGCCCGAATGGGCTTGAGCCCGAACGGGCTCGAGCCCGAACAGGCACGGGCCAACGGGTTCGAGCCCGAACGGACACGGGGCTATACGAAATTCTTGATATCCGTAAATTTATTTTCAAAAAGAACATAATAAACTAAAATAAGAAGAATAAGAAGAATTTCTGGCCACACATTTCAAATAGGAGGGAGAATTTTAAGGGGAGATGCATCTATTTTCTTAAGTGCATCTGAAATGAGTGGTTGTGGTTTCTTCTTATCATTTTTATTTTAATTTTTCTTCTTATTTGATCCTAATTAATATCTTATAATCTCAAATACTAGTATAAGTTATCTTCTTCCTCTGTCCAACGACCACCTTAGTTTATTCATATTATCATAACTCAATTTATGTTTAGTCAAAATCAGGTTACTAGCTAGATGAACCTTTATAGATCAGGTTATACAAACTAATAAAACGTGACAAATTAAGACTATAAGTGAGTCTTAACTTTTATTATATGAGTAATTTGGAACAAGTTTGATATGACTAGTTATCTAAACTCACAAAACATCAACATGAGACATCTGATCCCCTTCCTCTTGTTTCTTTAAAATTTACCAAAAAGAACCATGCACGCGACTTTTCTTTTTAGTTACTGAGTACCATATAACTTGGCACGTAATCACAAAATATTACTGTATAACGCATGAGAGTTCGGTTTGCATTCATTGGCAGTGATCATTTTATATCGATTGTGTTATTGATTTAGCTAACTATTCGACATGGTTATGTGAACATAAGAAACCAGTTTTCTTACGATAGATGTTTATTTCTGATTAAGCCAAGGGATCTGAGAGCCGTAAACATTATCATGCTATGTCTAGCTAGTAGTAGAGTTGACGTTAGGATTAGCAAATAAAACGTTGATGAAAACCAAGAAGTGAAACGAGGACTGAGATCAAAACTCGACACAATCATTTGGATTTAATGGATCCAAACTCGGACTCCAACCATAAGCCTGAAACTTGATCTTAACAAAATGTAAATTGTGATCCGTCCATCAATAATTCGAACGTATAACCACTATCAACCAACATGCAAACTTAGGTCGGAGCAAATCTCTTATCAGACGCGAACCAAAGGTCACGACAAACCTGAAAACAAACTTGAGCTAGACATGTGTTCCATGGGTCACGAATGAGACCTCTGTTCGAACGTAAACAAATATTAAGAAACTGAAGCAAGGCTTGACGTGGACTCTAGATTTCGTCGCATCTTGTGCCCTAATTCCTCCCTCCGGTTTAGTATTCTTGGTGAGATTAATGGTGGTAATGTTTTAATGATCGGTTAGAGTACGTCCATGGCTATAAAACAGCGTTATGGGCCGATAAGTCTATATTAAATATGCTTTATCTTTATCATCTATATTATTGATTTTGGACTGCTAGTAAGTTGTTTCATTTGTGAATGAGCCACGGATAACAAGAATACATAAGCCAGTCATGGCTAAGATTTCGGATTACATGCAAAGCATTTGACTCGTTCTTTCATGTTATAACTGATATCTAATTTATCCTTTGTTAACTTTCATTTATGATATATAAATATAGACTAGGGCTGAGCACAGGTTCGGAACCGACCCGAACCGAACCGACCCGAAAAAACCGAGAACCGAATTTCACAAAAGACCGGAACCGAAACCGAACCGACGGGCCGTCGGTTCGGTTCGGTTTTCGTCGGTTCGGTTCGGGTTTGTCGGTCCATGTGTATTTTGGCATGTTTTTGTCGGTTTTGGGCCGAACCGGACCGAACCGAACCGACCCGAAACCGAAATTCAATAAAAACCGGAACCGAAACCGAACCGACGGGCCGTCGGTCCGGTTCGGTTCTTGTCGGTTCGGTCCGGTTCGTCGGTCCGGTTCGGTTTTGAACATGCGATGCTCAGCCCTAATATAGACTATAGAGGAATGCCACATATGTATATGCGCCATTTTGTCTTCTATCTTTATAATATATTAATGACTAAGGATCAAATGTGTATTGAATTTTTAAAATAAGAAGAATGGGAAATAATTATAATTACATATTAGAGATGCATAAATTTGAATTAGATGCATCATGATATTTTGCTAGCTATAAATTAGATGCATATATATATATATATATATATATATATATATATATATATATATATATATATATATATATATATATATATATATATATATATTAGATGCATTTTATCAAGTTAGACGAATCCTATGTATTTTTCGTCCTCTGCGGGTCAACTTTATTGCTAGTGCTACTTTGCATCGTTTTCACTTCAAAATTACTTTAGAAACTAATTGTGATGCATCTAAATGAATAGAGATGTATCTAATTCAAGTCAATGCATCTCAAATATGCAATTATAGTTATTTCTCATTCTTCTCATTTTAAGTTTTTTTTCTCACTGGATCCTTACTCATTAATTAATCACTGATTAAAATGATATTGAGTATTTATAACTCGTAACTGCTCACTAGTTTGATTTCGCATGAAATCTTCTTTCGTTATCTATATCTATACTACTATATAATGCATTTGTTAGTATTCTATAATTAGAAAGACTTAAAATTCAGACTTTTTTCTTGCTTATTATGGAAGAATTTCAAAATTAATTGGTTAGGAAGCAAGTTGGTTAGGAAGTTTGTTACGAAGTTGTTCAAACTAAAATTGTTTGGCTTAACCATCTCTACGTATAAAGTATAAAGACAACTAAATGTGTAACCGAATAACCGAATAACGCAAAATATAGTCACATGTACCCGCCACCGTATTGCGCGGGTACCGTTCTAGTCTATACTACTATATAATGTATTTGAGACTATTCTATAATAAGAAAGGCTTAAAAATTAAGACTTTTACTTACTAATTATAGAAACAACCACCCCTAACAATCACCCCCAACAATTTATAACCACTTCAACAATCACCCCCAACAATTTATAACCACCTCAACAACCACCCCAACAACCACTTTCCACCACCCCACCTCCCTCCTCTTCACCCCAACAATCCGCCCCCGTATTGCGCAGGCACCTTTCTAGTCTATTTTAATGTGAGAATGAGTTTCTTAAATAATATTTGCGACATCGTTTTAAATATGTAGATCACATCTTTATTTGTTTGTTTATAATGGAGTAATTATTATTATTATTATTATTGAATGACATTAGTGTGGCTTATTTTATTTATTTATGGGCTTAATTCACCAATATATTGTATCCATGATGCTAAATAGTACATTATAGGACTACTCCAACGTTCAAGGTAAATGTGAGTACTTAGGTATCTCATCAAGTTTAGCACAAATAAAGGGAATAAAATGGCTATACCACTTAACACATAGAATTACTCATGTTCTATGCATCTGGAACCACGTACGCACATATATAAGACTAAATAAATGTTGAATGTCGGGCTAATGGTCATCGTTAACTAACATGGTTTGGTGAGGGTTCTCACATTTTAGTTCTCACAGGTAATGGGCTCCTTGACGTATCATTTTCTCAAGGGGACCCACGAATTGCCAGCATTATATCGATTGGTTATCCGGGACAAGCTCGCGGTTATGCACTTGTAGAAATCATATTTGGAGGTATGAATCAAATAATGTTAAGCCAGATAATGCAATACTAAATTTTGGTAGATCAAATAATGTGATTGCGTCGACTAACATGGTTTGGTGAGGGTTCTCACATTATTCTAATTTGATAGTCACATTGATTGAAACTTGATAGTACGCAATAATAATACTTCACGTCATTGTGAAATCGCCTAAAACAGTACGCTGTTTACAATTATACATATGACGAGTAATTCTAAGATTACATACATATGACAAGAAAATCTAAGACAACGTAGAACTTTAAGGGAAAGAGCGACAACTTTGTTGAACCCTAGTTAGTGGTGACAAGAGAATCGTACGCGATACTACTGAGTTAATAATTCCATTTCAGTAAAAATATATTTTTTTTTGAGCAAAATATATTGGTACATGTAAATGTGTTATGGTGTCTATAAAAAATTGCAAATCATTTATGAATATTAAAAGATTTGTTGAATTTTACACAGTTTTTAACTTGTATTGAAACTCATCCAAAGATGTTATTTATCTAGAGCTTGTTTTGTAGGCAATCAATAAAAAAAATTTATCGCACAAGCTTTGTTTAGTTGTTTCAATCACAAAAGGTAAAAATAACATAATCTCTTTACAGACGGGTACCAAATATGTATTGTATATAGTACATGAATAATGTTTTGCTCATATATAGCAATCAAACAAATTATCATCAAACTCTTTACGTCTTTTGCACTCTAGTTATAACTTTGCACACTCTACAAATTATGAGTTTGCTTGAACTAATTTAAAATATAATCTTAGTTGGTTTCAATTCAAAAATGTTTTTCATAATATCTCAATCTCGGGAAGGAATCGGGTGAGAAGAAAAACCAAAATGAGAAGAATGAGAAGCATTTTTAGCCACACATTTCAAATAACAAATATAATTTTAGGGGAGATACATCTATTGACTTATTTATTTATTTCAAATAACAAATAGCATTTTAGGGGAGATGCCGCTTTGAAGGCCGCTTCATGCAAAGTGACAAAACACGAGAAAGCATGCATTGAAAATCAACACGTGTTTATTCTTTTCGCGTTTGATATATTTGGTTTCCTTGCACCTGAGGCGGTGGAACTACTCAACAAAGTCCAACGAGTTATGAACAGTAATTTTATGACATATAGATTCACGAATGTAGTTTTCAAAAGAGTTAGTTTTGCAATCCAAAAAGGGCTAGCGGCGCAGCTTATTGCTCGTTTGCCTTCAACCACTATGTAAATTCTATTTTGATGAAATAAAATTACTCAAAAAATTATCAGTTTAAAAAAAGAAAAAAAGGGCATATCGAAGGTGAAACTTATAAAAAAAGTTGTATTTGTCGAAATTTGTTTTGAGAGGTTTTAAAATTAAATAAACTATGAGGTTACTCGTACGTTGTGCTGTTGCGATGGTGGCACCATGTAATTTTGTGAGCAATAATAGAGGCGACACTCTCTAAATTAGGGGTTTTTTTTTTTTTGTTCAATTCTATTTGACTTATTTATGTATTTTCATTAACAAGTGTAGTAACCCACCGTTATAACAAATAAGGTATTAATATTGTGAAAGAGAAATCACTTAAAGCATTTTTAAGGTGTATATTGAGCATTAAATCTTTATTTATTTATTTTTTATTTTTGGGACCTATAAAACAAATTAGTTACATTTAAAAAAAAATAGTGAAGAAAAACTATTACCAAAACTGTTACATGTTTTATTATAGGGCATTGATATTTACACGGAGCTTTTTACTCCATACACAGAAATTTGATGTGAAATGTCTATCCTACCCTTGACATTGATCAACTAAAACCGATTCCATCTTTTTAGTCGCTAAAGAACCGTTTGTTGACTTTCTTCACCTCAATCAAGTAATAACCCACCAGAATTCTTAACGAACATTTATGAATCACGAAGCACTCAAAAACCCATTCCAATATTGTCTCTCGCCACTGGTGCCTTTGAGCACTTACGCAACTTGTACATGTCATCTGCTGTTTATTTAAAAACTTAATGTGGGGTCTTTCAAACAGATAACCATGTTTAGGTAGCGATAACTATCTCTCACCGACATTGGTACACATCGGAGCCCATAAATAAACCTCGACCACAGTTTTTCTCGTCTCTTTTTTGTCGATAACAAAAAAAGGGTCTGGTACCGGAGTGAAACGTCGGGTTTTTTATCCGAATAAGCAAAACTTTACCACATTATGTCCACAACGGGCTATCTTAAGAATTTCATGGATGAGTGTTCGCCGGTTTCGGGTGGCGTTAGGATGGCAGTGATCAACAAGTTAATAAAGATCAAATAAACCATTCATTTGTTCATAAAGGAAAACTAAGAAAGAAACAAGCATATCATATCCGAAGGTCCCAAATATTGCATAAGATGTATGAGAAAACTTTACCGGTTTTATGAGTAAAGTTGTAAACATGAAAATTTGAATCCAAATAGCAGTAATCACATAACATTGAGTTGCATCATTAGACATATTATTCATGTCTCCTTGTTACTACGAATAAATTATGCTAATCTAGCTCTTACCAATTACTTATTTAGTTACTATGAAATTCAATCAGTGTAATTCTAATTTTTGTGGTTTAGTTAGTAAAAGATCAGAGGTATTGTAGGATGAGTTAGGAGGAACCACTCTCTGGTAAAGAGGATTTAAAATTGAATTAAATAATGTTAGGGACATGATTGTCATTTCATATTAGAATTCTGTGTACCAAGTAAATGGTTCCGTGTATTTATCACTGCCCTTTATTATATGGTTTATCTTTAATACTTGTGCATCTAATTTGGTGTCTTAAAATATTTACAAGTATAAACTATTTTAACAAACATTACTAAAAACTTCAACTTTAGCTACCATCTAATTTGCCAAATGTACCAAACAGACACATATTCTATTTATGGATTCAACCATGTGCTAGTTAATAATTAAGGATTGACATCCAAATCAGAAACCCAATACAGTATACTGAATAATGATATTAAAGCCTAAAAACATAAATTTATGAACATGTTTTAACTCCTTCGTTATGTAGCACATGTGCATAATGCCTATTTTTTCTTTCTTTGCCTTTACTTATGATTTGTAATGTGTGCAACCTTGCTATTACGCATATCTTTAGTAAGTATCTATCTTTTGAAAATTTTGAAGGTCATTAGCTTATAGAGTTCTAAGTTTATAAAACTCTAATAATATGTTATGGTTTTGGTAGCCAACATTTAGAAGTGTTTAGAAGCAACTAGCAATTAGTCGTTAGCGGTTTGCACAAAATTCTTGTTTGGAAACAAGAAACTAGCGTTCTTACTTTTCTCAAACACTCCAAATCAAAATGCCACTTCCAGTATCATTTACAAGTAACTAGCGTTTCCATTTACAAATTATGACTATACAACTATGTTACCATACACTTTATTAAAGCAAACAACTATTACTAACTGTTGTTTGCTACTGTTTACTGCTATTGCTCTTTGCTACCAATATCTTTGTCAAACATAAAGTTGAATAATAAAGATGTTATCAGTAGCTTAGCTCACATCTCCTAGTCAAACATGGCTAACTACAAAAGTTCTCTATTAATGATAGCACCAAAATGTATGTACACATTCTTTATCAGAAAGATTCACATTTTTTGTACTTATAGATCTATATTACGATTTTGCAAATTTGGTCTTAAAAGAATGTTGAACACCAATTTGACCCTTGTTGGTGATCATGTGTTGCATTGTCACACCAACCATATATATTGGCGACAACAAATAAAAGTAGAAACTATACAGTAATTGAAATTTCAAAATTTGGAGGTAAACAAAAACAAAATTTGTTGCATCTTTTCGGATATACTATCAAATTATGTCCACTTTGTTATATTCAAATACTAGGAGTGTTTGATATTTTTTAGTTCAAATTTTAAAATTATTTAGATTTTATGTTTATATAACCTTATCATTGCTTAAAGACATTTCTTCATCATCTTATACAAAATAAAAATGTCTTAAAAAGTTTTATTGACCGATTAAATCTTTATTCTAATTTGATAGTCACATTGATTGAAACTTGATAGTATGCGGTAATAATATTTCACGTCATTGTAAATGGCCTAAAACAATACGCTGATTATACAACTATACATATGATGAGTAATTCTAAAAACACATGCATATGACAAGAAAATTTAAGACAACGTAGAACTTTAAGAGAAAGAGCGAAAAAAAATCTTACGTGGTACTGAGTTAATAATTACGTTTCAGTAAAAATATATTGGTGCGTGTAAATGTGTTATGGCGTCTATAAGAAATTACAAATCATTTATGAATGGTAAAAGACTTGTTGACTTTTACATAGTTTTTAAGGGTGTGTTTGTTTGATGGGTTTTGGTTGGTTTTAGAATTTGATATGACAAAAGTAGTTGTTTGGTTGACTTTTGGAGGATTATGATTTGGGATTGAAAGAAAATAATTATTGCAGCTGTGTAATGAAAATAGTGAAACCCACTTACGTTTTTTCTTTGTATATCTCTCTCTCTATCATTTATATTTTTTCAAAATTATAAAGTATATAAGTTTAAATTAAACTTTTTTTTTTTAAATAAATTAATAGTTGACAGGCTTGAATCCTAACTTTGGTAAAAGCACAATATTCTTGCACATTACGCATCAACAAGCGCGATACAAGAGCTACAGATTCTAGGAGAGATGTTATTCCTCGATCATGTTACAAAAGTTCTCATCATCATGTAAACACGATATCTGTCCACAATCTATGGTCGCAAGAAATTTGTTGCAAAAAACGGATCAATAAGAAGTTACATGACTATCACTAGTGACATTGTTCATTCTCTTAGGTTGTGTTTATTTAAAAAAAAATGCTCTTAACAGCCGAATCTGAACCGTTCAGTTGCGGCCAGACATTTTGGCCGTTCAGACTGTTTGTTTTTTTCCCCGTTCAGACGCAGTCAGAGGCAGTAAGATCTTATTGGTCTAGACTTGAGAGGGGTGTCTTAATGCCTCTTGTTGACACAAAAATAACCAAAAAAATAAATAAATAAAAAATAGTACGAGCAAGCAAATGTGCGGTTCAAACATGAGTTTTTTTTTTTTTTACCATTCAGATGCGGCCAGATTCAGACATTTACGCCTCAGATTTAGATGTGCGGTTCAGATTCAGATTCAGAGTCTCTTAAAAAACAAACACTACCTTAATGTCGGTTTATGGTATGTCATTGCGTTAGACCTCAAATGGGTTTTATTTGTGATTCTAATTCAATTAAAGATAAATATTAATCATTCAAACAACCCTGAAGTGGCCACGCCAACCTCGTAAAAAGGGAGAGCTTTACCCGGTTGGTTTGAGTCTGTGTGGGGATGAGTTCAAACCCCATGAATTAGTCGGCCAAAAGATTGGAAACAATTTTTTTTTTTGGGTAAAAGGGAGCTTCCACCCTGATAAAATATATTAACCAATAAACCGTTGAAAGTACAATGGAATGTGGCTGAAGTACCACATTAACTTCAAGCAACCGCTTGAACTACCCTATATCATTTATGACAGGCCATAAATGAACCACTAGCTACCAACAATTAGAACAACTAAACAACAACATAAGATGACATGCCAATCTTATGATAAAACAAAACAAAATACAATACTACTTCCCAGCACATCCTTGAAGCTTGAACTCCTTGAATTGTTCCGGTAAGTCGTTTACTTGAGCCGCATACTCATCTGAAAAATAATCATCTCCCAAATAATCATTAGGCTCATACACCTCATCTCATCACTGTCAGAAACAACTACTTCACCCACCTTAGAAAATGGGTTACCCCTCTTTGATGCAGAAGTACTTGGAGATGGGATAGTAGACTGCTCCAACGCCTTTTTAGTTGTGGACATACTAGAAGATGGCATAGTAGACGACTTAGAAGCCTCACTTGGCACCTGCGATTCCATGTTACTAATAGGCTGATCTTGTGACCCCTTACCATTGTTAACAAAACCAAGAACATCCTCATCCACCAACGACTCCAATATACCAAAAGAGTTAGAAGACTGTGGGTCCTTACCAAAAGAGTTGGAAACAATGGTTACCCCAAAAAAATGTTGCATCTTTCATTGATCATTTTTAGTAAACTTATGCCACTTTACACAATCACACTTACAAAGTTACAAGTAGAATAAGTTATAAGGTGAAAAATGAACATACACGATTCGTGAAGATATCCAAGATTATCATCACCCTAACCCCGATTTTTAACATTTTTCAACTAAGACGTATCCATATCCCATTATGCCCAATACTAGTTACAATATACAATGCAAGTTGAAAGTGTCTTAGAGCATTCGGTACAATAACGTATTCCCACGTTAAACAATAACTTTTCGGCGTTAAATGATGCGTTAACATACCATGTGCGTAGCACGTTAACGTGCCGTGTTATTAGAATGACGCGGCGTTAAACGAGTTCATGAATAATGTTTTTTTTCATAAACACCCCCTATAACGGCTGAAACTAGCCGTTGGAACTCAAAAAAAAAAAAAAAAAAAAAAAAAAAAAAAAAAAAAACATTTTCACCCCTTAACGTTTAAAAACAGCTAGTTTGTTAAAAAAAAAAAAAAAAAAAAAAAAAAAAAAAACATTTTTCAAAACTAATTTCCAACCACTATAAATACCCATTTAACAAATCATTTTTTTTCACACTTACACTACTCAATATACTCTACAATACACTTCTATAAGCAGCCAAAAAAAAAAAAAAAAAAAAAAAAAAGTCGGGAGGCAACAACAACAACAACGAATCGTTCATGAATCTCCTCGGTGGGTAGAATAACCCATACGCGGGTTCATCTTCAAATCCGAATTGGAATAACCCAAACCAATTCGGTATGTCGAGTCAAGAAGTTTTTCAACAATATCAAGCAATGCAATATTGGCAAGAAAGCCAACAAAACACCCTAAACTCCGATTCCAAAATCTACAATTCACACAACAATCACAACATTCACAAACCGAAACAAATGAATTCCCGAAACACCTACGTCTCCACCAAAGAAATTCAAACGTGGTGGTAAACGAAAGTCCAAAAAATCCAAATACCCCGAACCAAATGAGGACAATGAAGAAAACGAGACCAACGTGCATACACGTTGGACTCCAAGTGAGGAAAAATTATTTTCCGAGTGTTATGTGGCCGCTTCTGAGGATCCGCATGTCAGGCGTAGCCAAGATCGCGATACGTTTTGGCAATGGGTACAACGTGAGTTCAATAAAAAAAATTTCAAAACTGCAACAAGGATATGCTCCAATTTGCAAGTGGAAAACGTTCAACCGTGATTGTAATAAGTTCAACGCTTAATTCAAAAGGGCGCAACACAATCAAAAAAGTGGGGAAAGTGAGGTGGATATCCTCAAACAGGCGAGACAAACGTATTGTGACAAGCACAAAGCCCCGCCGTTGAACAACGAGGAGGCTTGGGATGTTTTGTGTCGTTATAAAAAATGGAAAGCGCCGAAGACGGTTGATTTAACCAGCGACGTCCCAAGCCAAACAAACGAGGCTTTGTTTGGTCATGATGAACAACAACGTCCCATGGGAAAAAAATATGCCTCGAAGAAAGCCAAATACAAGACAACGACAAGCACCGGGGGAACGATTACTGGAGGATCTTTTTCGGCGATCCAATTCGGGGAGGCTATGCAACAAGAGTATCGTTTAAAACGTGAAGATGCGGCCAAGGCGTATCGGGCGGCCGCAGAAAAAGATGAAACACTAATGAGGTTGAAAGAGTTTGAATTTTTGTTGCTCGACACTACCGGCAAGGATCCAAACTATGTGCGTTTAATCAATTTAGAAAAGGACCGAATCATCAAAAAATATGGGTTGGAAAAGCTTCAAGAATGAATAATATATATATATATATATATATATATATATATATATATATATATATATATATATATATATATATATATATATATATATATATATATATATAAATTCCGTATTGTAATATGTTGATCGAGTTAATGTTATAGTTTTAAATAAATAGAGTATTTGTTTAAGTTTAGGGGTTGAATTTGAAAATAATTGAGGTAAAGTTGAGTTAAGATGATTTATGATAAGAGCGAGGGGTGTGGTGGTGCCATTAGTGGCGCTATCAACACCAACCCAAATCGGAAGTGGCGCCGTCACCACTCGCGCCGTCTCCACCAGGCCGTCGTCTTTTTTTTTCCTTCTCTTTTCTTTTTTCTTGGGTGTTGTTTTTATGTGTGTATTTCATGTTTGTGTGTTTTTTTGAGTTTGTTTGCAAAAAAAGAGTTTTTTTGTTTTTTTTTTCTCCCAAGCTGCGGTTCCGACGAGGAAGAACGCAAGCTGGTATGTATTTTTTTTTAATTTTTTTTTAATAATTTTGTTAAGAAAAGTTTCACTTTAAACCTTTTGTTATGAAAGTTTACATTATTAGTCCTTGTTAATGTTTTTCTTGCAATGTTAGTCCTTATTTTCTATGTAATGTGTTTTATTTTATTAATTTTTTTTTTATTTTTTTTATTATTATTTTTTTAGTTCAATGAAGTTTATTTTAGTTTAATTAATATTGTGTATGTTTTATTTTATGTAAAAAAACAAAATTAAAAAAAAGGACAACGGCACCACATTTTTTGGTGCCAACGGATAAGGCCAGAATGTGATGCCGTGGAGATTTTTGCTGACGTGACATCACTTTTTGTCCACGGCAAGAGCTCCACGGCTCTACCGTACTCAATGCTCTAAGGGTTTTTTTTTTTTTATTTATTTTTATTTTTTTATTTATTATTTTTTTATTTTTTTAGAGTTAAGGTGAAAAGGTTAAAGCTGACGTGGTGGTGTGTTAAGTTTTAGGAAGGTGATTTGCATACTCCTTATTTGATTAGGACACTTACAGTATAACTATATAAATCACACTGTAAACACTATATAACTAAATTATGCATAATTTAGAGTGTTTTAACAAAAAACTTGAGTGTGCAAATCAATTTTCTAAGTTTTAATGTGATCATACCTAGTGCTCGTATAAATCAAGACATCTAGTCAAAACAGCATATCAAAGTACTTATTTTGTTCATGTTCTGCTTTTGTTAAAACGTCATATCCTTTTCAAATGAGCTAAAAAATTTGGACATTATCAGATTTAAGTACTCCAAGAATTGTAAAAGACTTTCTGATAACACACATAACTTTTGAGATAAGATGTTACCTGATAAAGTAACTTTTCTATATTAAATTGTAACAACTAACTATACACGTAAGTTTAATAGAGTTATTTTTCTGTTTTTTTTATATATATTCTAGAGACTTTAATCTACTACCTCCATTTAGGTAAAGCAAGAATTAACAAACGAGTAACTTCGACTTCAAACCTCGTCATAAAAAGAAAGTGTCAATGTCATCAATAACGAACCCAAGCTACGTAACTCTCCCCATTTATAAAATTATAACGCCAATCTTGTCTTTAAACTTCGTAAAATCACTCTCCCCATTTTTTGATGAACATTACAAAAACACTAGTAAATACTATACATCATTATTAAATTGTTCACAAAACACTCTACTATTATACTATAATTAACAATTATAGCATTCTTCTATATACTAACAGTTATACATTCTACTATACTGTATTGAAACTATCCTGTGACTTTATTCAAGACTAGAGACCATCTTTCTTCAACACTCCTAACTGCAAGAGAATTTTTGACCTTCAAACTCATCAATTTCATCTTCAAGGTATTCATGATAATCCTGATCAACTCAGTTTCATCTCTTATAGCTAGGTACGTTAATGACACAAGTATTGTTGTTTTTCAGGAAATATAATCTTGACACATTTTGTTCGCCTGTCTCCTGTACGTGTAAGTTCATCAATTTCATCTTCAAGGTATTCATGATAATCCTGATCAACTCAGTTTCATCTCTTATAGCTAGGTACGTTAACGACACAAGTTTTGTTGTTTTTCAGGAAATATTATCTCGACCACATTGTGTTCGCCTGTCTCCTGTACGTGTAAGTTCATCAATTTCATCTTCAAGGTATTCATGATAATCCTGATCAACTCAGTTTCATCTCTTATAGCTAGGTACGTTAATGACACAAGTTTTGTTGTTTTTCAGGAAATATTATCTGATCTCGACCACATTTTGTTCGCCTGTCTCCTGTACGTGTAAGTTCATCAATTTCATCTTCAAGGTATTCATGATAATCCTGATCAACTCAGTTTCATCTCTTATAGCTAGGTACGTTAATGACACAAGTTTTGTTGTTTTTCAGGAAATATAATCTTGACACATTTTGTTCGCCTGTCTCCTGTACGTGTAAGTTCATCAATTTCATCTTCAAGGTATTCATGATAATCCTGATCAACTCAGTTTCAACTCTTATAGCTAGGTACGTTAATGACACAAGTTTTGTTGTTTTTCAGGAAATATTATCTCGATCACATTTTGTTCGCTTGTCTCCTTTACGTGTAAGTTCATCATTCTCTTGGTCTAAATAATATGCTAAGTAGGTAGGAATAGAAAATGCCCAGAAGTTTATCAGTCTTGTCCAGATCGGGAATAATCCATTTTGTAGTGGCCTTTATTCTTCATAGAAACATCAGAACTCTGCAATAATCATAAACTCAGGAAAATTCAGATCGTATGTAACACATAGTAGTATTGCACAGCCTATCTGTTGGCTAAGTCCTTCACGGAAAATATCATCAAGATGGCTAAGAACAAATGTATATTTCAAACATGCTGCTAAGCTCAAGGTATTCACTTTTAGCATAAGGTTTAAAAAAGCAAAACTGATATTGCTTACCATAATGGCGTCGATCTCCTCTTGAGTCACTGGTGTTCGTTTGGGTTGAAGAGAGGCTTTTCCACTCAGAGAGGCTTTCTCAGAAGTGGTGGGTTTTGAGAAAAAAGTAGAAGGAACATCACTGGCAACATGTGTTGCTTGGGTCTGAGTCACAGAACCTGCATAATGATTTAAGTAAATATAATAAAATATACTCAAAACAAAGTGTAGAAAAATAATGATACAACAATCTAGACGACATAACATTTAACTATACTTTATAAACAGAGTCTATTAATAAACTATACTTTATAAACATTTAACTGTACTTCAATAATGGAAACTTTTCTGAATCTATCCGATTACATGTTGACACAATGATCGTGTGCTTTATAAATATGCTTACCACGATGATTGGTACTTGATTTTTGAAGACTAGGTCTTTTCAATACTCCTTTTCCAGGTCCATGAACACCACCAGACACCACGGTATGTTCTCTTATAGTTGAAAGCCAACGATCTCCTACCTGGCAAGTAAGAATAATGCTAATATGAGTGCAACTTTTTTATGGTTAAAAAAGATTATACCTTTGGTCGAAAAATAAAGAAAAGTGCAGCTAACTACAAATAAAAGAAAATGTATATAAGCAATCCCAAACACATCCCTAGCATGTTGTACTATCTAACATACTCAGTTTGTGAGCTAAGTCTGATGCAAAATGGTTTCGTGGTGAATGATCTTTTTGGTTGTGAGCTAACTCTGATGCAAGTATCAAGGTCAGACAAATGACTAGTGCGTTGGTTATTGACATATGTTTAAACCTGGAAACCTCAATCACCAACCCTTAGTTGAACCTGAATTCAGTGCTAAAAACAGTGTGTTAACCGATTAAACTTGAATTCGTGTTAATTTGGTCTTAGTAACTGATCACTGATGTATCAGGTTAAGCTTGTGTCTAATGGTATGAATCAGAGGGTAAGCTACCTCAGCAACTGAAATATAATTTAGATAGAATGACACAATTTAGATAGAACCATATAAGCTGACATAAGAGATTATATTTTAAATCATTTAAGCCTTTAAAATGAATTCTTGTTAATTAGCATTGCAAGAATATTACTTACCATTTGCAAGGTATGTATAACCAATAACATAATTCTTTCATCCAAGCATTATTCTAACCACATAAAGAAGAGGCAAACAACAACAACCAGATATTATCAACTATCTAGCAAAATTATTAGTCAAAAAGATATAGTAATACCCATATAGTCAAGGATTTGATTAAGCCTTAACAAATGCTACAGAAACCGGGTAGGTGTAAGAAAGATACAAAGAGGCTCAAAACAAAGGATTTGATTAAGCCTAAACAAGGTCGGGTTCGGATATGTTTTTTCAGCTTGACCCGGCCCGAACCCGAGTTGACCCGACTAAACTAACACTTTACAATGTAAAAATACTCGGGTTGACCCCAAACCCGAGTTAACCCGACCCGATTGATCCGAGCTCTAAACAGGATCGGGTCCAGGTATGTTTTTTTAGAGGCTTGACCCGACCCGAGTTGACCCGAACCTGACCTGGTCAACCCGAATGATAGCCCTATTGGTGAGTAATAAATTATATATTTTAAACTTGTAAGTTTTTTTTAAAGAAATCTTGACACTTATTTATATATTATGTACCATGCATAATTGAGATAATAACCTATAAGGCATAATTACATCATTATTCACTTGCAGTTTATTCATCACTACTTCCAGGGGCGGAGATAGGGGAGGGGCACAAGGGCACATGCCCTCTGCAAAAAAAATTGTAGTGTAAAATTTCGAAAATATCGGGCTTTTTTTGTAATTTGCCCCCCTCAAGAACCAATTTGTAGTGTAGTTTCTAAAAATTATCAAAGTGTGCCCCCTCGAACAAAAATTTCTGGCTCCGCCCCTGACTACTTCACTTTGATTATTCACTTTGCTTAACATGACTTTATAGCCTCGCCTTTACTTACTTAATTGTTTTATGAACCCCGCGAGGGAGATACATGCTAGTTTTACCAACTGAATACAAGTGGTTTTCGCTATGCTTAACCTGATTACATTGTCACGTTATATATTTCGAAATAAGCCCACATATAAGCTTAAACAAACACCCCCATACTTGCAAGAAAATAAATATATATATATCTCAAAGTAGCAATTTAAGGGGTTGAGGAAACTGTAGGTTGGTTCTATTTTAGATAGACAAACCAAAAGGACAAGTTTCAAAGAAAGTTTTACTAAAAATATTTCAAAATTAAACATAATTGATTCATTCAAAACAAATAAAATTAAAATAATATCATTAGGGTTTACAACAACAAATTAATACCTCTCATTTTATTATTTGTCAAAACTGATTGATGGATGATGTTGAAAGTTTTATGGAAATACTCAGTAGTATAAAAGCCTATCTATCTAAAACAGACATTTGTTAAATTGGACTTGAAATTTGGTGAGCAGGGGCCGACCCAACCCGAACCCGTCAACTTGGGTCAAAAATCATATTCGGGTCAACCCGAATTGACCTGAGTTCTAAACAAGGTCGGGTTCGGGTATGTTTTTTCAGCCTTGACCCGGCCCGAACCCGAGTTGACCCGACTAAACTAACACTTTACAATGTAAAAATACTCGGGTTGACCCCAAAGCCGAGTTGACCCGACCCGACTGACCTGACCCGAGTTGATCCGAGTTCTAAACAAGATCGGGTTCGGGTATGTTTTTTTAGAGGCTTGACTCGAGTTTACCCCAACCCGACCGGGTCAACCCGAATGACAACCCTATTGGTGAGTAATAAATTATACATTTTGAACTTGTAAGTTTTTTTTTTAAGAAATCTTGACACTTATTTATATATTATGTACCATGCATAATTGAGATAATAACCTATAAGGCATATAGACATAATTACATCACTATTTTTAGAAACTAGGACACGCGTATATGTTTAGGTTGCTCGTAGGACACTTGCAGTTTATTCATCACTACTTCACTTTGATTGTTTACTTTGCTTATGGTGAGTTCATAGCCTCGCCTTTACTTAATTGTTTTATAAACCCCGCGAGGGAGATACATGCTAGTTTTACAAACTGAATACAAGTGGTTTTCGCTATGCTTAATGTGATTACATTGTCACGTTATATATTTCGATCTCTTACCCTAGCAAATCACACACAACTTCACGTTATATATTTCGATCTCTCACCCTAGCAAATCACACACAACTTCACGTTATAATACCCTAGCAAATTAAGAAACTCAGTCGATATCTTCGCAAAACTTCTCTTTAAAATTTTAAAAAGTACTAGATATCTTTTGGAATTACTAGTCGCCTAAGAAAGTGAAATTAAGCTTCAAATTTCAGATTGAGAAAATGGCTAGCTTTTCGAGATCAGTGTCTACGCATGGAAGAAGTGTAAGTACATCTTGAACCATGCATATAATTGTTTCATATTTTGGCATAAAACTTATAAATCAATGAATTACAGGAAAATTGGGTCCAAGCTATACCTCGTTCACATTCTGCTCCGGATTTGCTTGAAGACATTCGGATTATTCCCACAGTCAAAGCTGGTGAGTTTATTATAATTGTAATATATGTTAAAAATTAGCATTTGCTTTTCAACCTTTTTCGCTTATAAGCTTATTTAGTTGGCCTTATTTTTTGTTAACCCATTTTTTCTGACTTGCCAACCTATCATAACTCATAAGCTGTAAAGTTAACTGAAAAAAATAAAATAAAAAATGAGTTTTGAAAGATGAAGCAGAACTAAATAAAAGAAACAGATCCTGATAGTATTTTTTGTTAACCCATTTAATAATTGCGTCCATATTTTCACCTTATTTGTGGTTAAGTTTTAAGTTACACAAAAATGGGTTTTTAAAAACAAGCTCATAAACTCGTTAAGTTAGATATATGCTTCTATATGTGTGTGTTAGTTTATTGCTCATTTTAGTTAATTAATTAAAACCCTAGCTTAGCTTAGCTTAGGAGGTGTTTGTTTTAATAGCTTATTTTTCGAATCAGGAAGTATGTTTTTTTGGCCTTACATTTAATAAGTTGTAGTAAGTACATATTTTCACCTAATTTGTGGTCAACTTGAAAATAACTTCACATGTCAGAAAAACAATAAGCTCATAAACTTGGAAATAAGCCAAAATAGTATCAGGAGAGCTTTTTTTTTGGGCTTATTTAGTTCCACTTACTTTTCATAGGCTCATTTTTATGCCAGCTTATACTAAGCTAGTAATTAGTAAGAACAAAAATGGGTTAATAAAATACATGAGATTAGTTGATTAGTGGGAAATATGTGATCAAATTTGTTAGATTTGCTTCTGAATTTAACTCTCCTCTAATCCGCTCGTTCAATGTTAGATTCTGAGTCTGAGAGACCAACCTTTCTAAAAATTCATATCTTTAAAAGTTAGTCATCTTTGGCTTGAACTCCATGGCATTACTTAATACTCCCTCCATCCCAAAATTATAGTCCTCTTTTGACTTTTTCGGTATTTCTTTCTTAACTTTGACCTTAAATATTTTTGTTTATATTACATAATACTTGATGCAAAATATATGAATGAATTGAGTTTTAAATGTATAATTTTCATCAACTATTGTACAACACAAACAAAAATATTTAAAGTCAAAGTTAAGAAAGAAAGACCGAAAAAGTCAAAAGGGGACTATAATTTTGGGACGGAGGTAGTAATTTTATTTCTCTCTCTTGTTTAACTTATAACACCTTGAATTAGTTTTTGTATAAACTTTCACTTTCACTTTAATTGACGTTTGATTTATTAGATTTTATTTCTATTGGTTTGTTTGATTTATTAGATTTTATTTCTATTGGTTTGTAGAAGATCATCAGTTCTATGACTTTTTTTTTTTTTTTTTTTTTTTTTTTTTTTTTTTTTTTTTTAAATGTTTATTTGATTTGCTATTGGGCTGTGAGGGTGAAAGGACCAGTTTAGAGTGGGGTGTTCATGGTTTTGGTAATACCCGAATAAACCGAAACCGAACTGAACCGAAAATAATCGAACCAAACTTGTAACCGAACCGAATTTGTCAAAACCGAATTAAAAATTCGGTTCTCGGTTCGGTTATGGTTCTAGCAATCTAAACCGAAAACCGAAATCGAGGGTTTATGTGAGATCAAACTTAAAGTTGTAAAAATAAGATCTAGTATAAACAGCCACTAAAACCGTTTTATAAATAACCATATTAGCAATTATACACAAAAAACTAAAGTATTAATACGAATTAACATTTTAATAACTAATAACCAACTGATACATGAGTTTAGATTAGTGATACACAATTATAAATTTACATGTTGAATCAAAATGTATCACTTTAACCTGATACATTACATGTCGAATCAAAGTGTATCACCTTGGTTTTGTCAATTTAAAAAAGAAAACCATCAGAACTTTAAAAATTTTAGTTGTACTCAATAAAAAATTTTATTTTATCTTAACGAGAGTGTCACTTGTCAAATTTTATTTGGATCTTATTTTAACAACTTTAAGATTGATCTTGTTTAATCTAGATTATATATATGGGATACCTTTGCTCCAATTATTGTAATTCTTCCCAAAAAATACACATGAAATGAATCAGAGACCCACATAAAAGATTCAGAACCCACAAAAATAATCAAGGTCCCACATTTATAGTACAAAATTGTAGCTAATTGGCTACAATTAATGGTAGCTAATATATTCCCATATATATATTTTATATATTTATATGTAAACAAAGATATTGAAACTCTTTCATACTATAAATATAACATCTTTAAGCTTGAAATATTTTTTTTGCTAAAAAAACTATGTAAATATATGAATAAATAATTAAAATTATGTAATTCGGGTTATTCTGTTCGTTTTAATCAATTTGAATTCGGTTCGGTTCGGTTTTCGGTTATACCTAGAATTTTTTTTAACCGAACTAACCGAACCGAATAAACTGAACAACCCAATAACCGAACCAATGAACTCCCTTAGTTTAGAGGAGAGTAGTGGGCTGATGAGTGGTGTTTAATGACCTCTTGATGATGGGTCAAGTAAGTATTTTCAATCACATTCACATGTAAGTGGGATTGTTGAAACTTAAAAGTACTAACCAACTTATTTAGGATAAACTTTCACTTTCATTACCTCCGTCATTTAAAATTTCCTCGGAGGATTTTGAGTTTTTCAAAATTTCCGTATTCACCCTTTATTTCCCGTATTCTTACACAAACATGTAATCCGTCAACCAGCTGTGATGGCGTATTGTGTTTTATGACATCTAAACACTTTGTGCGAATACATACTTTCCCGCCCACTAAATTTCGATTGTTTGAGTCATATTTTAATTTTTGGAAAAATAACCTCACCCCATGTTCCAGCGATTTTTGTAAAGGCAGCCTCATGCCATGCTTGTGGAGGGAGGCCTTCAATGGAGATCCATGTAAGTCTATTTTGGAGATGAAATTTATCATTCCATAGTATTAAGGTTTTAAAGCAATTGAGAAGTGATGTGTTCGAGAAGGCTGATTGAACATGGGATTGGTTGTCTAGTTCAAGTAGCATATGAAGACCACCATGATATTTTTATTATGGTGTTTCGAAATCCGATATCCTTACATACAATGCCAATTTGGGAACATAGTCTATTGTGTGAAGCTCCCCTATTAGAGAGTGTGAAAGAGCATCAGTAAGGGCCCATTTTGTTGGGGTGTATGGGAATGAGACTATGACTTTAAAATTCATTAAAAGTGTTTGTTTTGTGGGCCTAAGAATGAAAATGGGTATATCATAGCCATAAATTCATTACCCACCAATTTGATGTCTATGGAATCCATTCTGTAGGTCCCTCTCTTTTCCACTACAAAATTCAAATATCTATACACTTTTTCATACCATATTTTGTCATCCAAACATAAATAATCGTAATGATAAACTTTTTCATTACCATTGTCATTCTACCTCATACCAAATCCGATACCCATTGTGATTCCTAGCAACAAACCAAACGGCCCCTAGGTTTTGGACAAGAATGTATGACAATGGGTTTAGGTGGGATTGGTTTTGGATTTGTTTTGTTGGTTAAGATGCTAACATAGGTAGTACCATTGGGTTTGTTTGCACCGTGTGTATGTGGTGGGATGGTAGCGGTGGTTGCCGGAATAGAGTGAGTATGGTGTGTGATGTTGGGATAGGATCATTGGTATCTGGCTATATACCTTTAGCCATTGGGTACCTAGGGTAAGAGGATTTTAAAGTTTTGGGGTTTAGAATTTTAATGAATCTAGCAAAGCCGAATGCCTTTCCATTAACAGTTTTTTTCTTTGCCATGTACACATCGGAGATCCTCCTATGCTTGACGAAAGTCTTCCATAGCATTGTCTCGTTCCAACCGTTGGGGACGTCCATGAAGAAAAATGAAATTGTGGTGTTCCTCCCTTTTCTTTCAACCGTTGTCCATCCATCATCGCCGTTATCGCCATTACCTTCTGGTGGGGGCTTATTCACTTACCTTTTCTGAGCCAAAATGGGACTTAATAATCCAAAAACTAACCAAAAACGCCAAAGAAAACATGTTTTTGTGATTGTGAATGTGCAGGTATGGATATTTCATAAAATGACAAAAAAAAAAAAAAACAAACGAAAACCGATAAAAACGAGCATGAGAGTGGAACGAGTGCAAAAAAGTCAAAGAAAGTCAATGCTGAACCTATTGATGACATTAGAGATTTAGATTCATCAGATTTGGTCCCTGGATAAAGTTTCATGATATTGCCACTTCTGGTCCTCCAAGTTTCAGAGATTGACCAATATGATCTTTTGAAGAAATCTTTGCAGAAGTGACAGTTTTGGTCCTTTGAGAATCAGAAAATCACATTTGAAGCCCTTGGATTACTTTTTGGAATCATGGCAGATTTAGTCCTTATTGTTTCAGAAAATACACTTTTGGTCCTTGTTTCTTTAATAATATCAAAATCTGAAAATAAGCCTAGTCCAATATAAATTTAAGAAAATCCAAGACCAAGAAACTATCACTAGCCCAAGTCCAATAAACCAATACCATTACCTAAGCCCAATCCACAACCCGGTCAATACCCCTTTCCACACGGGTCAACAGTCAACAAGTCAAATAATATTAATCTAACCTTACCCGCCCCCCAATTCACCCCATTTCCCAGAATTTACTATTCACATAGAACCCTAATTTACCCGTACATCAAATTCACCACAATTAAGGGCATAATTGTTCAATCATTGGCTTTCTAGAAGCATAGCAGAGGTGTCAGTATTTTGTCAAAGCAAAGAAACACAAATACGTCCACATAGCAGTCCCTCATTGGTGTGAACGTGTCACCGAGTTCAATCTAAGGGCTAATAATAAAGGGAATGATTAAAAGGAGATCAAAGGGCTCAGATTAGGTTTGAAGAAGCACAAGCACACGGATTGCCTAGCTGGCAATCCGTGACTCCTCCTCACTAGAACCTTCACTTTGTAGCTATAAATAGAGATCTTTTGTATCTGTTTTAAAGGGTGGGAGTTTTAAAATAGCTAAACTCTGCCAATTTTATTTCTCAGCTTTAGTGTAAAATTTACTTTTCAATTGTAATATTTTCACTTTTAATGAAATTGTTCTTCCTTTAATTGATTCAGCTTAAGTGTTGTTATTTGCTTATCAGTTTAGTTTTTATCATTGAATTATAAGCTTAACTCAGTTTTTTTTACATCTTAACTTTCATTGCAAATTAAGTTTTCATTTCATTTAACTGGTTCATTAAATCAGAAAAATAAAAATAAAAATAGTTTTGTTAAATCAGCTTTCAAATAAGCTGTTTTAAGGTTGTTTGAATCTCATTCTAGCTCTACATGGCTTTTGTGAGAGTTGATTTCAGTTTCCTTATTCAAAAGTACTTTGGTCAACATAAGTCAACTGAGATAGATTCAGTTGATAACTAGAGTTTAATTGGTAGATTGGGATAGCCAGGGAAGATCCCAGCCTATCTAAGAGATAGGCATCAGTGGAAAACCCTTTGTTCATGCTGAGGGTGGTTAGTAAGTTTCATTTTCAAAAATTTCAATTAGCTTTTAATGATTCTTAGTTTATATCTGTTATCTGAGTAATTGTTGGTTTCAGTTGTGCTTGATTTGTGATTTAGCTTTTGGTAGTGTAAATCTAACTAGTTGAATCAGTTGCTTGGTGATTTGTTGTGTAATTCATGGATTCATAGTTATTACTGTCAATTAAGGGGGTGTTTGGATCTGAGATTTGTTGTGTATGATTGTGGTTGGATTGCTGATTTTCTGTCACATTTAGGTTACATTAGTGTTGTAATAGAGATTTGAATCATTAAATGGTAGAGTAGTTCATTAAAAGTCAAAGTAGATATAAAAATTGGTTAACTGTTAGAGTATCATGAAAACAGTTAGTGTAATGGTAGTTATAATTGCATAATCAATCAATATAGCTTATATCAGTTTAAAGTTAGCTTAATAATACAAGTAGTGGTAGATTTTATATATTGAAATTGCTTAAAGTCAAAGTTGTGTATCATTATATAAGTCAACTGTTTCATTAGTTTCAGTCCCACAGGGTGCTGAACTTAGTTAAATTTAGAGCATCAAATGAGTGTTATTCATAGGGCTTTTAGGTTTTAGAGTAACTCAGTAGTTTAGTTGAGATTTTGCCCTACTTATTTGGTACTCAGAGCTTATTAGGAACAACTTATTGACTCTGCATATAAGGGGTTTGGAACAAGTTGTCTGAATTGAGATATCGGCCTGCTTATACTTATTTGAGCTTGAACTTGTGTTTATTTGAGGTTTCTGAGTTCCTTTAGAGAATTTAGTTGAGATTCCATTGTTCATTTGCTTCTGGCTTATTCTGAGTAGATTGTGCTTATTAATTGGCTTATCATTTACTGCTTATTGCATGATACTATTGTTTCTGTGCTTCTTTTGTTCTAAGATTGGTATTTTAGTGCTCATTTGTTCATTTTAGATCTGTGTTGTTAGTTTCATTTGGTTTTGTTGCAAGTGCTTATTAATAAGCACTTGCAATAAGCTGTTTTGTTCTCAGTAAGCACTTTTTCAGCTTATTTTAATTTCAAAATTTTTCTCCAAGTTTCTTTTATTATTTTTGATTTTCTGTAATTTTTTCAAATTTTTTTGAGTTGTTTTGCTATTTTTCTTAATTTTTCTTAATTTTCTTAGATTTTAATCATTTTTATATACTTTTTAATAAATAAAAATCAATAAAAATAAAGAAAAAGCAATAAAAAATCCAAAAATATATATATATTTTTTTCTTTTTCTGAAAATTCTTTTTAGTAGTCTAAGATTTTTAGAAAATTATTTCACATTTGTAGGATTATTTTTCGTTAAAAGTTACGTTTTAATTCGTACGTTACATTTTAAAAATCACATTTGCATTTCCGTTTTTAGATTTTTAGTATTAGTGCATACATAGCTTGTACATTTTGCATTAATTGTGATTACTTGCTATAAATTGAGTTCTCATTCACAAAATTTCACATTTACCACTTTTCACTACACGGTTTTCACGAATCGAATTTCTTTGATTCCATTCACACCTTCTTTGAAATACGACTCGGGTGATCCGTATTTCTCGCAGATCTCCTCGATACTATACACACACACACACACTCGGGTGAACCAATCAATTTTTGGCACCGCTGCCGGGGAAGGTTGAAGTGAGTTTTTGAATATTCGTTTTGAAAAATCGTGTTTTGATAAGCCTTCCTCTATCTTGTATATATTTTCTAAAAAAAAATATATAAAAATTGGAAAATCAAAAACACTTTTCCTAAAGTGTTTACATAAATACAAAAATAAAGTTACAGCATCGACTCTCCCGTGGAAGGGAGGGCGTTGTAAACCAAATAAGCCTAACAACATAAGAAAAGCGTGAAATTAGTTGTTTATCGGATTACTTCAATTCTACAACCGAATAAGCGGGAAATACGGAAGCTATGACATTAAATTGCTAGCTGAAGAGAGAAACACTCTTCTTTCCCGTTCTGTCACGAGTGGTTTTGAAGAAGACGATTACGATTAACGTAACGTTAAATAAAAAGAAAACAAAAAGTTTTTGAGATTTGTGTAAATAAAAAAATATAAAAAGATTTTCCTTTTTCTTTTCTCTTTTTTTTTTCTTTTTGATTTTGTTTTTGGTGTATGCACACCCGTTCTACTTCTGAGAGTCTTACTTCTCCATTCTCAAACCCCAAGAGGGTTTTACGACATAATCATCGGGTTCATTTCCTTAACAACGAGGAAATGAACCAGAACGAACAACACAATGGACCCCCGCCGATGGGTGGTCCTCAACACAACGGGAATCCTCCGATGGGACATCAACCGGTTTTTGATCCACGTCCAATGGAGGAAGAACTCCAATCACCATTCAATGGTGTGAGGAGAGCCATCGTGATTTCCGATATCACTGCCAACTTTGAGATTAATGATGGATTGCTCAACTTGATCACGAGTATATCCTTTCACAGATTTGAACACGAGGACCCATATGCTCACATCAGAAATTTCACCGACATCGCTGAGACTATTAGGATGAATCAAGTTCCTCATGATGTGGTGAAATTGAAGTTATTTGCTTTCTCCCTTAAAAGGGCAGCCCGGACTTGGCTGGAAAAGGAACCGCCAAATTCGATTCACACTTGGAATGATCTTGCTTCCAAGTTTGTGAATTATTTCTATCATCTTTCTAAAACTTCTAATCTTCGATTCCAACAAGCTTTTGATGAGTCGTTCAGCGAAGCTTGGGATCGATATAAAGATTTGTTGGAAAAATGTCCAAATCATGGGTTCACAGCAGATTGATACTTTCTACAATGGGTTATGTCATGTTGACCAAGACTCACTCAATTCTGCTACGGGTGAGAACTTGTTGGCTCAAAACACGAATGATGCTTTCATGATAATTGAGAATAAGGCTCGTGTGAGAATGTCTAGAATCAAACCTCAAGTTTATAATACTGGTAAAATAAATGATGAGATGATGAATCTTACTTTGATTCGGAGGGAGAAACTCTCATTCTCGAAAATTTGTTGAACGATGAACCATCAATCCCTCCAGATAAAGTTAAGAAGAAGATTGAGCTTACGATTGAAGATCCTCAGGAGCCCGAGCTCGAGGAATTTTTACCCGATTACGAGTGTTTTTCATTTGATACGACTGAGGAAATTAGTGGCAATCCCACTTTTCGTCCTGATCATTCTTATCCAGTTTATGAAGCTTTTCAATTTGATATCGATCATATGGAAGAGACGAGTAGTGGCAGTACCACTTCTCTTGCTCTTATCTCTCTTCCGGAGTATGATTCGTTTTGTTTTGATAAGATTGATTGTGATTTTGAAAAGTTTTCTGGAAAACTTTCTGATCCAGAGTATGAAATTTTTTGTTTTGATCTTGAAAATGATCACGACCCGGGTGGCATTCTTAACAATGAGAGTTTTCATGAAAATTTTATCCCATCCCTCCCACCCGGGAAAGTTTTGCAAATGAGCTTTAATGATAAGATTCATAATTCCACAATTATGAAGTATTCTTTTTATGATGATGAATTGTTCATGATTGTTATCATGACAGTCTTTCCATTTATCACATTTGGTGTGATTTCTCTTCTCTGTCACTCCATCGGGAGTGAGGACATTATTTTTGACCCTGGTATCGTTTCTAATAGTTTTCACTATTAGAAGGGTTATCTCTTCGGGAGTGAGGACATTTGTTGTACGGGTAGTCGTTTTGGTTGTTTGTGGGATTTCTCTTTCCACTGACCTTTGGGAGAATTGGTCAAGTCTCTTATTTTTATTAATGAAACGCAACTTATATTTAAAGGAAAAAACCCTAATAAATAGCACTACTACCTGATAACCTTAAAAACCTAGATTTTATCCTAAATAAAAACAATTCAAAAACAAGATCAACATCCTAAAGAAAGCTGCACAAACAAGATAATGATTATTGCTACTATATCATCATAATATTCTGTATTTTCAATCTTGCTAGTTGTAATAATTCTCTTGTTTATAATGACCGATATGCCCTTTAGATCAAAGTAATCTTCGAGGAAAGGGTGAGGAGAATGCAAAAGAAGAAGCTGTCTGTAGAATCTGTATGTTGGAATTTGAGGAGGGTGCTGAGGACACATTTACATTGGAATGTGAATGCAAAGGAGAGTTAAGCTTAGCTCACAAAGAATGCGCTATCAAGTGGTTTAGCATGAAAGGCGAGAGAACTTGTGAGGTGTGCAAACAAGAGATTATGAACTTGCCTCTTATTTTGCCTACATACAGGTAAAAGAATCCAATGCCGTACATATATGACTTAATTGTTGGGCATATAACTAACAATGCGAAGTGGTTTCTCAGGGTATGGCGGGACGCACCTATTCTTCTATATATGAGCATGCTTGCGTACTTTGTCTTCTTGGAGATGTTTTTGGTATGTCAAGAGTAATCGTATTTTCATAATCTTAGAAGTTATACTAGCGTTCCTCATCATGTATATGTTGAATTTGTAAAAGGTAAACGAAATGGATGCTGCAATTGCTATATCCGTGCCATTTGGTTGCATTCTTGGTCTCCTAGGATCCATGGCATCGACAATGATGGGTACGTAACTTCCTCTTGGTATTTCTTTCTAAAGGTTTGGAGCATTTTTTAGTACTTACATTAATAAATTAATTATGTCCAGTCAGAAGACGGTATGCATTGATTTATGCAACCGTGCAGTTCATACTGGTGGTATGTTTTGCAAATGTCTTCCATTATTTCAAGGTAAGTGGTTCAAAGGTTTATTCTTAATTTTCTTAAAAAAGACAAAATAAATTAACTGTATATGTTATATTTACAGCTTCATTGGATTCTATCCGTTTTGCTTGCCACCTTTGCTGGCTTTGGTGGTGCAATGTGTGGAACCGGCTTCATATACTTATACATGAAATGGAGGGGGTCAAACCAACATCGCGAGACCACCCCAGATATTGAACAGCCGCCTCAGCTTTCTCATTCTCAACAAGAGGATTAGGCCTGCTTAGAAATAATAGTAATTATTATTTGTAACAAATGCATTTAAATATTGTTGGTTTTATTGATATGGTAATATTCTTTCCTTGGCTTTATATCTCCAACTTTTGGTGGGTTTTTTAGATGTAAACTTTTTGTTATTCTATGACTTGTAGGAGGTTAAAATTAAGCACAAAAACAGAAACCATAGATTGCGTATAGACTAGTTCATAACCCGTGTTCAACATGGGTAACAAAAGGATTTAATTTAGGCTAATGTAAAGTTTTTTGAAGAGAATACAAATTGCCTATTTATAAACACATGGGCGTTGCAAATGAAATGTGAATTATACGAACTATTAAGTTATTGAAAATATAAGAGAAGTAGAACTATAAATCTTAAAATAAATATTTGACATATGCTAAGATGAGTTTACTATATGAGTCATTCGGTCGAATGGTAAATTAAAGATTTAAACTCAGCCGAATGGTAAAAGAGTCACTTAAATTAAAAGAAAGTTGAATTTGCTCCAATGTAGCCTCTTTTCTAAAGACGGTTCACTTTATTCCATAGCGTTTTACATAACAATTCAAGAACCAAAAGAATTTCATTTCCATGATCCCTTTATGGCTTTATGTTAACTTGAAAGACTCCCAACATTGATCCTTTGTACTTTTTAACATATAACATATCATATCTGCAAAATTAAATTGTGTGGTAAGGAAGATGTTTCTTGTGAATAAAATTCTTTAAATCTTCGAGCTTAAGACGGTGTTGCATCTCTTCGAATATCCTTTTGTTAAATCAAAGATTACTAAATATCTAGGAAGCTACTATACCACAAAACTGCAAAACACAATTTGTTTAAAAATAATTTTCGAATACATAAAATGCATATATACATTGTCAAACAGTGGCTACAAATTGTAAATGTTGTTTGCTTGAAATCAAATGACTTCTTTTGTTGAAACATTTGATCAAACACTTGGATTCGATAGAAATTTGTGTAGTCACAATCTGTTTTAAACTGGTTACTTGAAAGGTGATAGAAGTTGAAAATGAAATAGTTGTATGATATGGTACAATATTTGGCAACGAAAGAGATTTGAATTTTGAATTCTTGGATGAAGTGATGCTCTTGTTTACTGTTCCTATGCATCTAGGAACTATCAAAATCACAAAAGCAAAATGTATATACCAAATGTGATACAATATTCTTATACGGTAATTAAAAAAAGGGACAATTAGGGGTTGTTTGGATCTGTGGAGTTTTGAGTGTAGTTACTGTTGAAATGCTGATTCATCATAACACATAGGTAACTTTAGAGTAGTAATAGAGATTTAATACATAAAAGTAAGTAGTTACTTTATAAATAGTCAAAGTTAGATTTAAAATTAGTATAATTGTTGGAATTTTAGAAATCAGTTAGTGTAATGGTAGTAGTAGTTGCATAATAGTTTAATATAGCTTAATCTAGATTCATTTTAGCATATTATTGCAAATTAAAGTAGACTTAATCTAGAGAAATTGCATTAAGTCAAACTAGTGTAGGACTCATATAGTCAACTGTCATCAGCTTTTATAGTTCCATAGGCTGCTGATCTTTGATTCAATTAAGGTAGAGATTGGTTGTTTCACATTGGGCTTTTAGTAATTTTTGACACTCAGTATTGCTGTTAAGCTTTTGCCCCCATAATTTTGTACTTTTGGGCTTTTTAGGTGAGCTTATTGACTCTGTTAGTTTGTGCTATTGAAACTAATAAACTGAATTGGAATTTAGGTCTGCTAGTGCTATTTTGAGCTTATAATCTGAGCTCATTTGAGTTTCTTGAGGTCATTGATATTTGTTTAAGTACTGTATATGGTTTTGTCACTTCTGGCTTATTCTGTTTGTGTTTAGCTTAATCATTGGCTTAATTGACTGCTTATTGAACTATTTTTTGACATTCTGTGATTCATCTGTTCGTTTTTGAGTATATTTGAGTATATTTCAGCATTATACATATGTGTTTAAAGTTACATAAAGTTTGGACACAAGTACTTATTAATAAGCACTTGTGATAAGCAGTTTTAGCATCAATAAACACTTTTTCTGCTTATTTTCTTTTCAAAACTTTTCTCCAAATTCATTTGAATATTTTTTATTTTCTGTAATTTTTTCAAATTTTTCTGAGTTGATTTACTATGTTTCTTAGTTTAAATTCAATTTTTAATACTTTTTAATAAATAAAAATCAAATAAAAATTAGAAAAAGCCATAAAAAATCCAAAAATATTTTAGGAAATTCTTTTCTGATACTTTAGATTTTTCAAAAATTATTTTGTATTTTTCACTTTTATTTTTACATTTTCCTTTATTTTTAATTTATTTAAAAATATAAAAATATAAATAAATTCATAGAAAATAAATAAAAAGTCAAAAAAAAAATTTTCTTTTTCTGAAAATTCTTTTTAGTTGTTTAAGTTTTTTAGAAAATTGTTTCACATTTGTAGGATAATTTTTTCATTAAAAGTTACGGTTTATTTCGTACGTTACGTTTAAAAATCGCGTTTGAATTTCTGTTTTTAGAATTTCATCACTTGTGCATACATAGCTTGTACATCTTGCATTGTTTGTGATTAATTGTCATTACTTGAGTTTCTAATTTACACTTTTCACATCTATTCACTTTTCACAACACGGTTTTCACAAATCAATTATTCAAGATTCCATTCACACATTCGCACGGATACGACTCGGGTGATCCGTATTTCTCGCGGATCTCCTCGATACTTAATATATATATATATATATATATATATATATATATATATATATATATATATATATATATATATATATATATATATATATATATAATTGAGCAATCATATGACTAGCACAAAACCGTACCACTTAAAAATTTTCCCACCCAAATATTTGAGGTTCACCTTTAGATTTGATAGGTAAAGCATTCATTATTAGTGCTTATAAGTGTAACGGTAGTATTTAGATTCTAGAACTTGCGTTAGTGATGCATCCCAAGACCGCTAGTGAGACTACATTCGTGTAGTTAGGATTTACTACATGATAAGAGGCATTAGGATCACCCTTGTGTTTACACCCGTATTATAATTACTTGACCATTTAAGTCATATTACTTGACTAGCGAAGTCAATTAATTTATCCTACACCTTAGCGTTGTACTCATTTTTAGTACACGAAACCCCTAGTACACCCCTCCGAGCCTATCTTTTCGTTTCTAACTTTAAGCATCTTACTTAAAGTAAGAATTTGTTTACAAACCACCCAAAATGTGCAACCAAATCGCCTTAGCCTTCCTTGTATGCACTCATCTTTAGTGCATTATTGTTACATGTTTAAACCCTTAGTTAATTATCTAATTGATTACATGGTTGCTAAGTCGAGTCATATCTTGTACATATTGTTTTGGAACGATTGGGACTCATGGGTAAAGTACTAGTAATATGGAGTAATGGGGAAACATCAATTTATTACCCCCATATGTGCGTTAATATTTAAAAAGTACTCCAAGTGTTTTGATTACCTTGATTCGAGTCATTAGACTAGTTTATTGTAAAGTATGTAAAATTTCAAGTGTAATGGGAATGCACATTCCCTATGATGTATTATTTTGGATGGTAGGGCAAGAGTGTATGAAAAAAAATAGAAAAAGAAAGAGAAAAACATACGGACTACCATCCCATTTTATTTTATGTTTGTTTCATAGTTTGTTAGATTTTGATTAGCTTAAGTCGAGTTGAGTCGAGTCTTGGCTTAGCAACGCCTTATTATACATGTAAGTAACCAAGATGATTAACTCGCCACCAGTAAATATTGCCTTTATCCAACAAAACCATGTTTTCCATATCCCTACACCTAACGTTATAATCCTTTAAAAGACCTCTTTGATAGTTTATCCTAGGTGCTTATGCCAAGTGGTAGAGGTTTGATCTTTTCCCAAGCCTATGGTAATCTATTTGCTACGAGAGGTAGTGAGAGATGTTTTCCATTTCCATATTGTGATATATACTTTATTACACCTGAGAGATGTGAGTATCTAAATACTATTTGTGAGGTGCTAGTGTATGACCTCCGTGCTTGTTTTTGGTTTTTAGTGGAACGATTATTTGTTGTAATTACTTTTATATAAGTGTTAAATAACCCCTAACTTGTACTTTGATTAGAATAAAAGCGCATTTACTTGAGGACAAGCAAATCTCAAGTGTAAAGGTATTTGATAAGGCGAAAAGTGTACCGCTTTTAAGGGGTCATTTAAGCCCGAATTCATGATTATTTGATCAATTACTGCCCTAAATCGTTCCTTTTGTCATTTTAGGTACTTTTGAGAAGAAATCTGGAAAAAGAAGCATTTTGGACATTTTTGGAGCATAAATGTAAAGAAAACAGCAAAGTCTCAAAATCCTTTATGGGAACAGCACCTGACGGCGTCAAGGCTTCACACATGACGGAGTCAAGCTTGGCAAAATAGGTGGAAGTAGAAAATACACATGACGGCCCAGAACATTTTTAGTACAATTGACCTGACGGTGTCACCAAGGCCGTCAGGGTCAAAATGCATGTGACGGCCCAGAGCTTAATTTCTTCTTGACGGCGTCAAGATTGGATCTAGGCAATACGATCCTTAATTTGGCAGCGAGTTGACGGCGTCAGAAGCTACAACGTAACGCCGTCAGAATGTATTATCTATATATATTTTTTCAATTTTTCATTGTAAAGTGTGAAACATTAGGAGAACTTTTGGAGAGCTTAAACCCTAGACAAATTTTCTGTAAAAATAAGGGTTTCAACCCTTGTTTCATCCATGCTTAATTGAAGATAAGTTTTCCAATAATCATACGATATGTCTATGTATTATGTGATTCTATCTTATGCTTGTATTTCTTTTAACATGTCAGGCTAGGTTTTTATTGTGTTTGCTTAGATGTAGTGAAACCTAGATGTTGATTATTGGTTGATGGTTTGTTTATAATTGTTGTGGATGATTGTATTCGATGTTAGACTTAAGAAAACTGACAGACTTCCAATTGGTAATTTGCTTGAATGTCTTAAGAAACATGATCGGAGGTGTACTACGATTTTTGGTTGTATTTAATGCATAAGCGAATTCTAGTGATCCCATGTTTGGAGCTTTTATTTGGCTCGACATAGGAGTGAAGTAGGAGCTTATAGAGTTAGGGAATATTGTACACGGCCCTACGACTAGTATTAAGGAATATAACCCGTCATCCATGCAATTATAACAAGTTAATCAACCTGTAAAAGATATCTAGGGAGTAATAAAATCTAAGTAAACACATCTTCTCTTATTACTGTTTCCACCACATTAGTTTATTTCATTTCTTTTTATTTTATTTTGACTGCATCTTTAGTTAATTAGGTTAGTTGACTAGCAATTAATTTCGCCCACTCCTTCAAAACCCGAGATTTTACTTGCTTTTATAAAATATAAAAATACAAAAAGAATCATCTCTCACCTCTAGACCTAGTTTAGTAGACTTTCTAATCATAGCGAACACTATTCCTGAGTTGAACGATCAATCCCCCGGTACTTGTCACTATACTATAACAACGATCAGGTACACTGTGTGGCGTGTTATAACACAAATCGCATGTGTTAGGCATATCATGTTATAACACATCTAACACAAATCGCATGTGTTAGATGTGTTAGTTGTTCATCATTTTCATTCTAACACAAATCGCATGTACAATTTTGGTCTGTGGACGGGAACTAAAACTAGTATATAGCAACATAACATAACATATAACATGAACATATAAATGTATAAAATAACTTTTAAATACATAACATAACATAATAAATAAATACATAACACTAGCAGGGTACTCGCACATTGCGGCAATATAATAAATAAAGACAATTAAATATATAATATAACACGAGCAGGGTACCCGCACGTTGTGGCAGCAGGTACCCTGTAAATAAAATTTTATGCGAGTAACATATTTAATTATATGTTTATCGTGTTGAATCATGATAACATTATGGAGTTAAGAGGTATTCACCCACTATTTCTTACGATGATACATATATTAAGGAGCATTTAATAAAATGAAAACAAAAATATGAGAAAGGTTGCATATACAACCAATGTTTTGATAACCGGACTGGCCCGTGTATCCGGGAACTAATTGGTCCAGAACTGGCCGGCTGAATCGGACAAAACCAAAAAAGGACATAACCACAAAAAACTACCAAAAATCAGGAACTGTTTTGGAAAGTAGTTCGTTGTACGGTCCAGTTTTAAAAACCATGCATACAAGGTAAAAGAAAAGTTATATTAATTGTATGAAGTCTTTTTATGTTTGATTAGCTTGTATAATAAGTATATTAACATGTACCTTTTATGTGAGGGGTGTTTTTCTTTTCACATTAAACGGGGGGTTGAAAAGTCTAATGGTTGAATATTTATTGTATTAGATTAATTGAATTTGATTAAATTTTATTTTAGAAAGTCTTTAAATTTATTACTTTATAAGTTGTGTAGATAATAAATGAAGGCATTTAAGTATATACTATAACGTAAAATAACATAATAATATTCCGTAAGTATCATTCGTTAAACATTTCAACATAAGCTTATAAATAGAGACAACCAAGTGCTCATACAATATAAAATTTTGGTCTAGTGTGATGGATAAGTTGTTCATCATTTTCATTCTAATATGCACATTTGCTTCTTTAACGCATGCATTTTGTCTATTTGGAAGATGGCATATTATTGTAAGGAGTGATGTGCCTAATAATGATGTCATTGTTCATGTCAAATCAGGAGACGAAGATCGTGGGATTCATACTATTCCATTCAACGGAACTTTTGATTGGACTTTTTGCGAAAGGTTTGATGGAAGAAGTCTTTACTTTGCTGACTTTTGGTGTGGTCCAAAAAGTCAGAGTCTACATTTGTTTGACGGCCGTATTCGAGGTATATGCAATAAAGCTAACTTTGGTACTCTACATTGTTATTGGTCAGTACGTCCAGATGGGTTTTTTGTATCTGATCGTCCTGATGGTGATTGGGTACATGTAGCATTTTGGCGTTGAAGAACAATGTCTATGTTGTATGTTTGCTACAATATGAAACATTTCATATGCATAAAAATAAATCTTGATTGATCTAATTACCTTTTTTATATAAAAATGTGTGTCAATATAGCAATTGATCTAATTACTTTATGATTGTTTTTTTTTTTCGGGTAACCATGGTTTTCGACCTTTTGGCCGACTAATACACAAGGTTTGAACTCACTGCCACACAAACTCGAACCTAGTAAAGTCTTCCCTTTTTAGGAGGTTGACGTGGCCACATCAAGGTTGTTTGAACCTAGCAGGAATTAAACTTGAGGCTTCACACATTTTAAAAGTGATTGGTTTTTCTTTTTATGACAAACACCACAAACATGTGTGCGTGCTCTCGCGGGGTGCGTTAACATAATCAATTTACACTCTTTTCTTGCATTAACAGAATTAAGTTACACTTAAAATGTTACCTTTTGTTTTCAATATTGAATTTTATCAAACAACAATAAAGACAACTCTAGAATGTAATAAAGTTCATTTGACATGTAATCTAATAGTCATATGCATACCACTTGACTAAATACGAAATACATTTACCAAATAAAGACAACACATTGTGATATAAAATTTAGAGCTAATTTTATAAATGGCACATGTGGTCTGTCGGGTTTAACGGATAAAAAAGTGTATATAAAAATGTGTGTACCAAAACGTGTATGAAAACGTATATATAAAAAAGTGTGTATAAAAAGGTGTAATAAATTGTGTGTATAAAAATGTGTATAAATTTTAAATATATTTAGGAATTTTTTTTTATAAGAAAACAAAAGTTTGAGTTAATTATAAACGGTCGTTAGTATAAAGGACTAACGGTGCAAATGTTTGTTGCAAACGTTCGTTAGCTAACGGAAAAAACTAATGACGGTTAGTCTCAGGGACCAAAACCGTTACGGGTCGCAACCACAGGGACTGGATCCGTTAAAAAAAGTCTAAGGACTATATTCGTTAAACCTGACAGACCACTGGGACCATTTATGAAATTAACACTAAAATTATTTATTAAGTTTCAAAAAGTTTGATTTAGTCAACCCAAGTCAAGTCAAAAGAAATACTAGTATATAAATACTTGATCATACTAATCCTTACATTAATAGTTGTCTTTTATAATTGTGTTTCAAGTGCTAGCACTAACAGAAAATTTACCCTGCGCGTTGCCGCAAAGCACAGTAATCCACGCAGCGTACATACGACATCTTTCTTAACCCGAAAAACCACTAATAATGTCACCAGTAATGTTACATATTTTGGTACATCTTTTTGGTACAGTTCCATAGTCGCTAAAAGACTTTCCTATGTGAAATATGTGTACTTAAAAATACCTACTTTCACTTGTTGGTTGCTCCCCATATTCTCTATGAGGCGCGAGTCACAAAACATGGGCTCACATATAGTGGAACTGTCATCGGCCTTAGCTAATAAATGTACTACAAATGGCCACCAAAATAGATGAAGATGAAAAAGAGATGAGACCACTAGACCCATGATAGATTTACAATCGTGGCTATATAGTGTGGTATGGAGTATGAACCTTTTTTTATATGATATCCACATCCAGTAAACAAACATTATATGGAATTAGTCAATCACATTATTCTCATTATAGGGTACCGAACGGGAGCTAATACCTACTCATAGCAAATATTTATTCACTACACCCGCAAATTAAAATTTACTAACGTCAAAGTCTGCTTTTAAAATCGGTTGCCATCCATGATATTAGACTTGGATAGGTTGCTTTTTATTTGTTTAGCATTTGGTTGATGTGTCTTAGTTTAAGCTTGTTTTGGTTTTGGTTTTTTAGTTGTGTGTAGCTAGTTGATCATTTATAGCCTGTCATGAACGATTTAGTGGTTGTTCAAGCGGTTGCTTAAGGTTAATATAGTATTTTAGCCACATTCCATTGTATTTAACTTTTTTTTAGTAATATATTTTACAGGGTGGAGGGCCCTTTACCCCCCAAAAAAGTCTGCTTTTAAATGTTATCATTAATGTATAATATGATAAAATGGTTCTAACATAAATCAGACTCAAAACCCTGTCCACGGACGAGGATCTAAAACTAGTATATAGTAACATAACATAACATAACATATAAAATGAGCATATAAATATAGAACATAACATAACATAATAAGTAGAGACAATTAAATATATAAACATAATAAATAGAGACAACTAAATATATAATATAACATAATCTTATATTAAGGAATACAAAAAATTCGGCATTAATTGATCATGAGCCTATAAATACTCATTGTAATATTGAGCCATTTTTTGACAAAATAATATACGTATTTCTTTGATTCTACCCACAAATGATATAGGTGATGAGTATGATTTATGTGTTTAGGACAATGTTCGACTTAAATTTCCTCACATATAAAGAGGTATTATGTCAAAGCGAGAAACAATCTTCAAAGTTACTTTCATTTTCGATGTTGGTGTACACAGTTGGTGTAATTGGCATACTTCTGATGTTGAATGCGTTTCTTATGAATATGGAATTAGTGTCTCAGTGGTTATCGATTGTTCAATGATGTGGGATCATAGACTTTCGCAAAAGGTTTTACTTCTCAAGGGATCTTGAGAAGCTTGCAATCCTCCAGGCAGTGTACCTAACTGATGTAGTATAGTGAGTGGCAAGTACCGGGGGATTGGTCGTTCTCTAGGGGAATAGTGTCTTTAGGATTGAAAGCTACGTCAACTAGGTCTAAGGTGAGGGATGATTCTTTTTGTATTTTTATGTTTTTATGAAAGCAATTAAAAATCTCGGGTATTGGAAGAGCGGGCGGAATTAGTTGCTAGTCAACTAACCCAAAATTACTACTTAAACAATTAAAATAAAATAACAAGAAAATTAAAGTGGTGAACTTCTTATAGTGAGAAAAGCGTGTTTACCTAGATTTTACTACTCCCTAGTTATCTCTTATTGATTAATTGAATTGTTACAATTGTTTGGATGAATGGTTGCATTCCTTAATACCATTCATAGGGGCATGTACGTCCTTCCCCAACCCAATAAGCTTCTATCTCTTCTTATGACGACATGTTTAGTATCATATCATAGCCTCATTAATAGTCACTTATGCATTAAACACAACCAATAAAACCGTACTATACATTCGATTACGTTTCTTAAGACGTTCAAGCTTGTTATCATATAGGAGATTAGCCAGTTTTCTTAATACTAACGTTAGTCAATCACCCAATACAATCAATAACAAATCAACAATCAATAATTAACAACTAGGTTTCATTAGATCTAAGCAAACACTAAAAAACCTAAGCTAGCATGTTAATATAAAGAAAAGCATACAAGATAATCAAACAATACATAGACATATTGAATGATTAAAGGATAACTTATCTTCAATTGAACATGGAAGAAAAGAGGGTTTGAAACCCTTACAAAGCTTTCAAAATTCGGCTAAGGTTTATGTCTCCAAAGTTGCACACTAATAAATTAAAAATCCAAAACTATATATACAGATTACAGGCTGACGGCGTCAGGTTATAGATCCTGACGCCGTCAGATCGTTGTGTTTAGGGTTCTCGGATTGCCTTAAACAAATCTGACGCCGTCTTATAGAAATAACTCTGGGCCGTCTCTCTTTAGAATAACACGTGACGGCCTTCATCCAATAACACGTGACGCCGTCGCGTATTAATCCTCCTGTTCTTCAATGGCGCGTCAAGTGTGAATAATTATCCATCTCTTGAATCATCAAATGACGGTGTCACCTTGTGATGCCTGACGCCGTCAGGTATAATTTCCAGCATGGTTTCTTAATTTTGTCATTTTCTTCACTTTTAACTTCAAAAACGTTGAAAATGCTCCATTTTCCAGAATTCTCGTCAAAAGTACCTAAAATGACAAAAGAAGCGATTTGAGGTAATATTTGATCATAAAATCACGATTTAGAGCTTAAATTGCCCCCTAAAAGCGTAACAAATAAATCCTTATCAAATACCCTTACACTTGAGATTTGCTTGTCCTCAAGCAAATGAGCTCTTATACCAATTAAAATACAAGTTAGGAGTCATTTAACATTGATATAAAAGTAATTACAACAAATGATCATTCCACCTTAGTCGAAACAAGCAAGGAAATTATACACTAGCACCTCACAAATAGTGTTTGGATACTCTCATCTCTCGGGTGTTATAAGCATATATATCACAAATGGAAATTGAAAAATATCTCTCACTACTTGTCATAGCAAATAGATTACCATAGGCTTGGGAAAGGATCAAAACCTCCACCACTTTGGCGTAAGCAACTAGGATAAACTATCAAAGAGGTCTTTTAAAGGGTTATAACGTTAGGTGTAGGGATATGGAAAACATGGTTTGTTGGATAAAGGGATATTTACTGGTGGCAAGTCAATTGTCTTAGTTAATTACATGTACAATGCGGCGTTGCTAAGCCAAAACTCAACTCAACTTAAACTTCTATGACTAATATAAACATAAATAAAAGAAACGGGATGGTAGTCCGTATATTTTTTCACTTTTTCTTTTTCTACTTTTTTTTTTTCATTTTTTCTTGCTTTCGATATTTTTTCATACACTCTTGCCCAACCATCCAAAATAATACATCATAGGGAATTCACATTCCCGTTACACTTGAGCTTTTACATAATTAAAAACAAAGACTCGAATTAAGATAATCAAAACACTTGGAGTACTTTAAAAAATTAACGCATATATGGGGTAATAATTTGTAACACCCCCAAAATTTGGTACAGCGGAAGACTCAACAAGCGTTCGGGGTGTTACGGGGATTGGTATCCAACACAAGTTATATTAGAATGAGATTAAGTAAACATAAGTAAAACACAACCAAAACGGGGTTTTAAAGTTTACATTCATCCCAAATTTATCCAAAGTAAGGCCCAAAGGAAATAACAATAGGTCCACAATTACTTATCAGAGTTTTAGAAAAGTAGATCCTTAACCGTATAGCCAAGCCAAGCCTCCAATCCAAGCATCCAAGTTCATCGCTTAATTACCTGGAAAACATACTAAAAGTCAGCTTTCGCTGGTGAGATCATAGGTTTATATTCATAATTCAATCAAGTGGACATATACGCAAAACTCTTGCTAGCTAGACTAGGCCTCAAAGCTCAATAACCATCCCTATAGGTGCACACTATAGTCCAATAACCAAATCAAATCAAATAAATCTGTATGCGTAAGGATAAGACATACCCAACATGCGTAAGGATACGACATGTTCAACTTACCTAGTTCTAGACTAGGCCTCGTTGTATAGCTTACCTAGTTATTGACTAGGCCTCGCTCCATAGCTTACCTAGTTCTCGACTAGGCCTCGCTCCATAGCTTACCTAGTTCTAGACTAGGCCTCGCTCTCTATCCTACCTAGTTCTATAAGCATAGCAGGTTTTGAAATCAAAAAACGATAATAGTCCACATAAAACAATTTGCACGTTTCTCACCCCACGTATTGAAAACAAAGTTCAAGAGTAAAAGTAGGACTATGACTCACCTCAAGTCCAGAAATCAGCAGAAAGAATTCGGTAGAAGTAAGATGTATAGCAACTCAAATGACGGAAACTACGGACTCGGCACTTCCTAACAATATAAACTCCTTTCAGAATCATTTACTCAAAATCAAATATTCCCAATCCCGAACATATTCCTTTTCACTTTCCAAAATCCATTTCTCGTATTATTTTCATTTTAGTTTGGAGTTTGGCGTTTGGTATCCATGCTGGTGGAGGGTCGACACAACTCAAAATCAAGAAATCACGAATAAAAGAAATAATAATACAATCTATAGGTCTAAGAGAATTAAGAAACCCAAAGAATTTTCAGAGGGAGACAAAGTCCTATTGTACAATTCTCAGTTGATATTATTTCCGGGAAAACTTAAGTCTAGATGGTATGGACCGTTTACGGTGAGGAATTCCTCTAAAACTGGAGCCGTGGTGTTATTAGACGATGAAGGTAGGGAATTTACTGTTAACATACAACGTGTAAAACATTACCAAGAAAATAACAATGAAATGATTAGTGAGGAGGATGTGACGTTTGATGATGAGGTCACGTAGTAACCCATGACCTTGAGTCTAGCTACAAGACTCGTAAATAAAGAAAAGCGCTTCTTGGGAGGCAACCCATGCTTTGTGTGATTTTATTTAGTTTGTTTGTTATTTGCTTCCGTATGCATGCTTTATTTTTATTGTTGGTTGATCATGTTTCTAAACTAAATAGTGGAAATACTTTACTTTGTTGTTTTGGCCTAGTCTTAACTCCACCTAAAAGTATTTTTGCAAAAGATAAGTGTAAGGGGAAACCCCAAATATGTTTTTAAGAAACAAACCGATCATGATTCTCCACAATATTAAATGAACATGTATATTCGTATTTGTTAGAGTTAAATGCTTGTATTTAGTCATAATGAAGTTTTGCAGGATTTTCCAGGAAGTAGGACCAAGTTTTTTCAGAAATTTTCCGGAAACTTAACATAAGAATTTCTGCAGGTCACTTCTGACGGCGTCAAGAGTTAACTCTTGACGGCGTCACGCGTAAAAATCTGGAAATTTTACCGGTTTTGTTTTTCTAACGGAATCTTATGGTTTTTGTGAATTATTAAGTTTTATAATCTCCAGGAAATCTGCAAACTTCATTCCACAAGCATTATATCTTATTTTGTTTTCTAGGATTTAGTAACTTATATAGGATGCCGCCGATTTTATGCGAGGTTGTCTTGTCTATTTTCTCAGGATTTACAGGTTAGGTATGACAAGAAGATGATTTATATTCTGGAAGGGAAGCTTTGATTGTTCATTTTCTTGGAGGAAGATTTAACCTGGCCACCTTATTATCCATACCGAGCGAATCAGGGGAGTATTTGATTTCATTTGTTTTACTTTTTCACTTTTACATTCTTTACTTGAACATTGGGGACAATGTTCATCCTAAGTGTAAGGGGAGGTAAAAAGATGATACCTTACATGTACACTTTCGCTTGAGTTTGTTTTGTTTGATGGTAAATGTGTAATAAAACTATGAGAAATACTTGTTAGTGCAATTTTAGCGCCAAATTTAAATTTTTTTACAACATTTAGGAGTGAAACTTTAGCCATAGCAAGCGTCTCATGGATAGGAGATTGTATGACTAGCACATAACCGTATATTCAGAAAAATTTTCCACCCAAATATGTGAGGTTCGCCTTTAGATTTGATAGGAAAAGCATTAACTATTAGTGCTTATGAGTGTACCGGTAGCATTTAGATTCTAGAACTTGCGTTAGTGATGCATCCCGAGACCGCTAGTGAGACTACATTCGTGTAGTAGGATTTACTACATGATAAGAGGCATTAGGATCACCCTTGTGTTAAACCCGTATCATAATTACTTGACCATTTAAGTCATATTACTTGGCTAGTTAAGTCAACTAATTTTCCACACCCTTAGCGTTGTACTCATTTTTAGTACACGAAACCCCTAGCACACCCCTCCGAGCCTATCTTTTCGTTTCTAACTTTAAGCATCTTACTTAAAGGAAGAATTTGTTACACCCCACTTAAATGTACAACCAAATCGCCTTAGCCTTCCGTGTATGCGCTCATCTTTAGTGCATTAATTTGTTAAACCCTAAGTTAACTATCTAATTGATTACATGGTTGCTAAGTCGAGTCATATCCTTGTACATATTGTTTTGGGACGATTGGGACTCATGGGTAAAGTACTTATTTTATGGAGTAATGGGGAAGAACATCAATTATTACCCCCATATGTGCGTTAATCTTAAAAGTACTCCAAGTGTTTTGATTTTCTTAATTTGAGTCATTAGATTAGTTCATTGTAAAGTATGTAAAAATTCAAGTGTAAGGGAAATGTTCATTCCCTATGATGTATTATTTTGGATGGTAGGGTAAGAATGTATGCAAAAAAAAAAAAAAAAAAAAAAAAAAAAAAAAAAAAAATCGAAAAATCAAGAAAAAGAAAAAAAAAAGAAAAGAGAAAAAACATACGGACTACCATCCCTTTTTATTCTATGTTCATTTTATGTTTTTGTTATTTTTCATTTATTAGCTTAAGTCGAGTCTAGTCTTGACTTAGCAACGCCATATTGTACATGTAATTAACCAAGATTGTTAGCTCGCAACCAGTAAAAACTTCCTTTATCTAACAAAACCGTGTATTTCATATCCCTACACCTAACGTTACAACCCTTTAAAAATACCTCTTTGATAGTTTATCCTAGGTGCTTACACCATGTGGTGGAGGTTTGATCCTTTCCCAAGCCTATGGTAATCTATTTTGCTATGACAGGTAGTGAGATATCTTCCGTTTCCATATTGTAATTTATACTTTATTACACCCGAGAGATGTGAGTATCTAAACACTATTTGTGAGGTGCTAGTATATGACCTCCGTGCTTGTCTTTGGTCTTTAGTGGAACGATTATTTGTTGTAATTACTTTTATATTAGTGTTAAATGACCCCTAACTTGTATTTTGACTAGAATAAAAGCGCATTTGCTTGAGGACAAGCAAATCTCAAGTGTAAGGGTATATGATGAGGCGAAAAATGAACCATTTTTAGGGGGTCATTTAAGCTCGGAATTGAATTTATTTGATCAAATATTGCCCTAAATCGTTCCTTTTGTGATTTTAGGTACTTTGGTAGAGAAATCTGGAAAAGGAAGCAATTCGGACGTTTTTGGAGCATAAAAGTGAAGAAAACGCCAAAGTCTTAATTTTCCTTGCTGGGAACAGTAGGTGACGGCGTCAAGAAGGAATTTCTGACGGCGTCAAGAGTAATTTCCCTGACGACCCAGTACAGAATTGACGGCGTCACAAGGTAGGGCGTCAAGAGTAAAATGCATGACGGCCTGGAAATGCACAACACATGACGGCGTCAAAAGTAGATCAAGGCAGTCCGAGAAGTATTTTGGCGGCGAGATGACGGCGTCACAAAATTTGTCTTGACGCCGTCAGACCCTATTTCCTATATATAGTTTTCTAATTTTCACATTAAAAGGAGAGAAGTTTTGGAGGAACCCTAAATACGAACTTGGTACGAATTTTACAGGTTTTTCAAGGGTTCTAAGCCCTTGATCCCTTTCATGTGTAATTGAGATAAGTATTCTTTTAATTCAATCAATATGTCTATGTGTTGGTTGTCTATATCTTGTTCTTGTCTTAATTCCATCATGCTAGACTAGATCTATCTTGTGTTTGCTTGGATCTAATGAAACCTAGATGTTAATTATGTGTTGATTACTTGTTTATGGTTGTATTGGATGAATGATTTCGATGTTAGGCTTAAGAAAACTGGCAGACTTCCAAATGGTAACATGCTTGAACGTCTTAGGAAACATGAAATGACGTGCACTAGGTTTTATTGGTTGTATTTAATGCATGAGTAAATTCTAATGATCCCATGTTAGGAGCTTCTTAGCCGGCTCGACATAGGAGTGAAGTAGGCACTCATAGGATTGGGGAATTAAGTGCGCCACCCCATGAATGGTATTAAGGAATACAATCCGTCATCCACGCAACTATAACAAGTAATTAACGTGTAAAAGATATCTAGGGAGTAGTGAAATCTAAGTAAACACATTTTCTCCACTTATTGCTCACAACCTTAGTTAATTTAGTTTATTTTCATTTTTAGTATTTTATTTTGATTGCATCTTTAGTATTGGGTTAGTTGACTAGCAACTAATTCCGCCTAAATCCTTCAAACTCGAGATTTTTACTTGCTTTCTAAAAAATATAAAAATACAAAAATAATCATCCCTCACCTTTAGAACTAGTATTTAGGTTTTCTAATCCTAGCGACACTACTCCTAGCTGAACGATCAATCCCCCAGTACTTGTCACTATACTATACTACAACGATCAGGTACACTGCCTGGTGGGGGTTGTAAGCTTCTCAAGATCCCTTGAGAGGTAAAGCCTGGTGCGATTCCCACGTATCACGTCACATATCCATGACAAGCACAAAAGTCATAAAATATATAATATGGCTCACTTGGACTCAAGTGAGCATGATCTTGTATAACTCGTAAGTTTCCCGTTTTATTTTCCAAAAAGCATTTCATTTCGTATGATATCCAACGTTATAATTATATCGACATTTATAATTGTGTATTTATAGTGACATTCCCGACATTTATTACACTATTTTCATAGTATAATATATATCGTTACGTTATTATGATATTACTCGTGATCGTTTCATTTTTAATATACGCACTTGTATAAATATATATACGTTTTCACGTCTATATATTTATATAAACGTTTATATTATTAATAATATTATTACGAGCTTGTATTATTAATTTTTGATTATCAATAAATATCGAGTTATATAAGATGGTCACATGTCCGAGTCATCACTCTCGGCTCATTGTCCAAGTCCAAGTAATAATAACCAACTCTCCATTAGAAAAATCCATCTCCGTCAATCAAATCCCATATCACGTGCTACAACAATAGGGTCCGACTACGGCACCCGACTAACATATCTCCGTCATTCTAGTTTGACCGTCTCACAATCGGTCCCCATTCATCCACATAATCGACAACACTTCCCAAAATAATCATGTACCATTGTCGAGACCACAAAGGTCTCGACCAAACAATAATATTCGGCCGAAACAAATATTACAACAACAACATCAACAAAAATAAACCACCACAGTCAACCAGGTACATCAACAAAAAAAAATGAACCACACAATATCAACAAGAGTAGCAGCCCACTGCCGAGACCGTAAGGGTCTCGGCTCGGCTACTCCATTCCATACCGTGAACCACAAGGACCACAAAGGGTCTCGGCATCAACAAACAACAATAAAATACCATCACCTAAACTGAAAATCAAACCAAACGGACCCTTAGGGTCACACCATCTCGGCAGCACCAACAGTATACCAAAACTCAAACAAAGTCATACTATACTAAAACAATACTCTAGTTATCATCATCACGAGACAGAGACCAACAAGAAAACCCATATAAGCTCAGAAAAATCAACCCAAGCCGAGAGCCTAGGCTCTCGGTTTTCATTCGACGCCCACAAAACAACAAACCCGAATACCAAACAATATCAAATCTTATTTTTACATCAAAACCCACTTGTTTTTCAGGTTTTTAATCAAAATGAATCATGAAAACCCAAAACCCAAATCAAAATATACTCCGTATCTCACGGATCGATGGAAGCCAAGACAAGTTTACATTTGTTTTGGCACATGCTCACCTTCTTGAACCTTGGAACTCACGAATCTCACCACAATAACAAAGATGGAAATCGGATTGGTGATGGAAAATGATGTTATGGAAGGTTTTAGAGCGCGTTTAATATATCAAAAGAAAGAGGATAAGATGAGGGTAAAGATGATGGTGGTGGTATTGTTGTGGGAGTGGCGGTGCGGCGGTGATGTGGCCGGATATGGGCGGCGGCTAGGGTAGAAAGAGAGGGAGAGAGATGTAAGAGAGATGATGTATTTGCATGTTTTTGTGTTGTGTGTGAACTGGCTCCAACAAGGACTGATGAGTGTGTAAATACTCATCATTTTTACCGTATTTTAACTGCCAAAACACGTGAAAATACTCAGAAATGCATCAAAACAATGAAAATATCCCAAAGATCGTGTTTTATATGTTTCAAATGCAAAATGATTGAAAACAAACGAAAAACGAACAAAGTTTGCATAATTGGCAGTTTCAGTCCCCCAACTTTCAAAAGTTGTCAAAACTAGTCCCTGAGCATTTATTTTAAAAGAAAAGTCAAACCAAGTCTTTAAAAATCAAAAGTTACCAAAAAATGATCTTTGGGTAAAAAGCTTTCAAAAAATGAACAAGTCCCTGAAGTAAAAAGTTTAGAAATTATACAACTTTGGTCCCTGCAGTTTGGAATTTGGCAAAAGTAACCCCGGGAATTATACTTTGAAGAAAAATGTTCAAGATGGACCTTGGGAATTCTACACTTGGCAAGATTGATCCTTGTAATAACTTTGGTCAGTTGGCAGAAAATACCCATCAAAATTCAGATTGTACAAGTTAAGTCCTTGGGCCTTGTTTTATTAATAAACCAAACGGGCTTTTGTTATATCAAAAAACCAACACAATCCACCTTATCACTCCAAATAGCCCACACATCTCCCCTGGCCCAATCCCACCAAAGCCCAATCCCTTTCCTGTGAATAATAAAAACGCCCCCTTGGTCAAAGCCCTAGTCAAACTCCAATAACCTCCTTTCTTCTTCCCCGCTTTTACCCAGGGAACACACAAAACAACTTCACCTCCTCACCCTTTTATCCACCATACCAATCCCCCTCCTCCACTCTATCACCTGCTACACTCAACCCCACTCCCAACACCTCAAAAGCTCCATCCCACTATCCCCCATCACCCCTCACAATCCCATACCTACCACCTCCACCTCACCAATCCACAACACCATTTTTAGGCGCCAAGACTTGATTGAAGGCTGAGATTATGTTTGCTTTAATCCAATGGTTGAGATGATGTCGAAAGAAACACAAACAAGAATCAAGGCTGCTTTCACTCACCAAGAAAACACACAACAGAAGAAGACAAAGATTCATGAAAACCGTAGCTCATAGTAGTATAAATAGACTAAGATGTTGTAAGCCAGGAGGCAGTCAAAAAAATTAGGTTTTAGTTTTTTTATTTTATTTTATTTTATTTTATTATTATTATTATTTTTTTTAATTTCAAGTCTTTAGTTAGTATGTTTCAGTAATAGTCAAGTAGAGTTTTAATCTTTAAGTTTATTAAATTTCAGTTTTCAAAAGTTGTTATGAATCCTCTGTACTCAGGTTTTTAAATTAATACAAAGTCAAGTTTCTTTTAACAAGTGCTTATTAGCTTACCAATCACAGCTCATTATTGATTTTTTATTGCTTACTCACTGTTATAATGCCTTTTTCAACTTGTAACTATTAGGTTTGTCACAGAAATTGTGTTTATTAGAACTCAAAAACAGTCAACAGTTCACTCATAAGGAGTGTTTGGGTCAAGATTGACTTTCTGAGTCAAACTAGGTTTAGGCCACAATTTGTATTTGATTTAGGTTTGATTCGTTGATGTTATTAGTTCAGGAGTAAATTGCATCAGTTCTAGTTGTTTAGTAGTGATGAGGCGAAAAATGAACCACTTTTAGGGAGTCATTTAAGCCCGGAATTGAATTTATTTGATCAAATATTACCCTAAATCGTTCCTTTTGTGATTTTAGGTACTTTGGGAGAGAAATCTGGAAAAGGAAGCAATTCGGACGTTTTTGGAGCATAAAAGTGAAGAAAACGCCAAAGACTTAATTTTCCTTGCTGGGAACAGTAGGTGACGGCGTCAAGAGTAAAATCCTGACGGCGTCAAGAGTAAATTGCATGACGGCCCAGTACAGAAGTGAAGGCGTCACCCAAGGCCGTCACGTGTTAACTTGTCAAAACTTGCGCGCGGAGTAGCTGATATTGTTTTGGTCATAACTTTTGCATACGAACTCGGATTTAGGTGATTCAAAAGCCCACGGGAAGAGGACGAAGAGATCTACAATTTGGTGAAAAAAATGGTCTTGACGGCGTCAAGAGAAATGACCTGACGGCGTCAAGCCTTGCTGACAGAAAACATGCCTATAAATATAACATCATAACTTCACTTTTTGTAAGCCCTAAACCCTAAGGTCGATTCCTGGGTTTAGGTGGGTGTTTTTCCAGAAACTTAGAGGGTTTCAATCACTCCATAAACATCATGTATTGGTTTGATGATTCTATCTTAATTATGTTTTCCATTATCATTGTTGTTTGCTCTTCTCTGATGATGATTTGCTAATTCACCTTGTGTCTACTTTTGATTATGTGAAACTTGTATATAATTGATTAGATCTCATTGATTTCTTGTTGATGTTATGTCTATCTCCATTAACGAGGGGCTTGTTGATGTGTGTGTCTATCTCCATCAATTAAGGCGTGACAACTTCAATAGATCTAGTTGGTTTAGTTTATAATTCTTGTTTCCTATTGATTCTTGTTTTGATTGAATGATTTATATGTTAGGCTTAAGAAAACTGGCGGATCTCCAAATGGTAACATGCTTGAACGTCTTAGGAAACATGAACCGATGGCACTAGGTCTTTATTGGTTGTATTTAATGCATGAGCCACTGTTTATAATCCCTATGGTTGTGCTGGGCATGGCATAGGAGGAGATAAGAGCTCATAGAATTGGGGAGTTAAGTGCGCTACCCCATGAATGGTATTAAGGAATACAACCCGTCAATTAAAACAAGGTTACAATTCAATAGGTAGGATTGGATAGCTAGCAAGTAGTAACATATCATGGGTAGACATGCTTCACTTATCTTGTAGAACCTTAGTTTATTTTCTTGTTTATTAGATTAATTAGTAGCTTTTGGGTTAGTTGATTAGCAACTAATTCTGCCCATTCTCCCAATACCCGAGATTTTTACTTGCTTTTCATAAAACATAAAAATATAAAAAGAATAATCCTTCACCTTTAGACCTAGTTAGATTAATTTCAATCTTAACGACACTATTCCTAGCTGAACGATCAATCCCCCGGTACTTGTCACTATACTATACTACAACGATCAGGTACACTGCCTGGTGGGGGTTGTAAGCTTCTCAAGATCCCTTGAGAGGTAAAGCCTGATGCAATTCCCACGCATCAAGTAGCATTTGCATGTGTGGTTTGAATTTCAGATTCTATATCTGGTGCATTTGATCGTACAAGGTTAGTTAGAATTTAAAGCATAATAGGTGTTAATCTTAGTTCAACTAAGTTCATTATAAGCTTTATAGGTTGCTCATTATCTAGTATCAAAATTCGATTGGTCCCATATTACCATTTTCACCCATTTGAACCACTCACCTACTGCTACAATAGGTCCCCAACAGCCCTCAATAGGGCATTTTTAATTTGTTCAATTCTTTGCCGTTTGACCCGAAATTTGGTCCTCACATATTTTCTCAGCTTGTGAACAAATGTGTATTTTTCGTTTATTTTTAGAATTTTTTTTGAAGCTTTTGCAGGCCTCCAAAGTTGCCTACCTGGCCTGATTTAGATGGATACCGTGTAAGCTTACGATTTCTTTTGACTCATCTGCTTGATCGTTGATTACTCTTTTCTGCTTTAGTTTCTAGATTTTAGGTTCATTTTAGCTATTGGTAACTTTGTTAGCTTATTAGAAGTGGAAATTAGCTTATTGGATCACCTGTCTTAAGCCTGCTAAGTTAGTCCCCTGTTGCATCAGTTCTGCTGCTTCAGCACCCTTTTTCCCAACTGTCGTCCCGTTTGTAGGCTTAATTTTATGTTTAAATCTGTCCCCCTAGGTATTATTTAGGATTAGGCTTTTAGATTTCCCCTTAGTGCTTATTTAGTTGCTTATTCGAGCCCTAGTTAGTGGTGAAAATAGAATCGTACGTGATACTACTGAGTTAATAATTCCATTTCAGTAATATATATATATATATATATATATATATATATATATATATATATATATATATATATATATATATATATATATATATATTTTGAGCAAAATATATTGGTACATGTAAATGTGTTATGGTGTCTATAAAAAATTACATATCATTTATGAATATTAAAAGATTTGTTGAATTCTACACAGTTTTTAACTTGTATTGAAACTCATCCAAAGATGTTATTTATCTAGAGCTTGTTTTGTAGGCATTCAATAAAAATTTTTTATCGCACAAGCTTTGTTTAGTTGTTTCAATCACAAAAGCTAAAAATAACATTATCTCTTTAGAGACGGGTACCAAATATGTATTGTATATAGTACATGAATAATGTTATATAGTACATGAATAATGTTTTGCTGATATAGAGTATGGATTTAGTGAGAAGAAAACTTAAAATGAGAAGGATGAGAAATAACTATAATCACACATTTGAGATGCATCGACTTGAATTAGATGCATCTTTATTCATTTAGATTCATCCCAATTAGTTTCGAAAGTGATTTTGAAGTGAACACGATGCAAAGTAGTACTAGCAACAACTTTGACTCGCAGGAGACGAAAAATACATAGTATTCGCCTAACTTGATGAAATGCATCTAATATATGTATATGTATCTAATTTTTTACTAGAAAATGTATTAGGGTGCATCTAAAAGATTAGGAATGCATTTAAATCAAGTCGATGCATCTCTAATGCGTGGTTATAATTATTTCTCATCCTTCTCATTTTAAAATTTCTTCTTATTTGATACTAAGTCTGCTCATATATAGCAATCAAACAAATTATCATCAAACTCTTTACGTCTTTTGCACTCTAGTTATAACTTTGCACACTCTACAAATTATGAGTTTGCTTGAACTAATTTAAAATATAATCTTAGTTGGTTTCAATTCAAAAATGTTTTTCATAATATCTCAATCTCGGGAAGGAATCGGGTGACAAGAAAAACCAAAGTGAGAAGAATGAGAAGTATTTTTAGCCATACATTTCAAATAATAAATAGAATTTTAGGGGAGATACATCTATTGACTTATTTATTTATTTCAAACTAGACGAGTACCCGTGTATAGCAATGAGATTTTATAGCGGATAAAAAAAGTTTATGGGTTATAAACGAAAAATAATAAACGTTGTAGGATTTGGGGATTAAACATAATGTTTTGAAACCCGGTTCGACCCGGGCGTGGTTGAACCGGTAGAACCGTTCTGGTCAAAAAATGGGTCAATTTAAATCGGGTAAACTCGACGGATTGAGTCAAAAACGGGTCTAATTAATCCGGGTCAACCCTACGGATTTGAAGTTTCCAGGGTCAACCCGTGCATAGCAACGGGATTTTATAGCAACATATAGTTTTAGTGATAAAAAAAGTTAATGGGTTATAAATGAAAAATAATAAAAGTTTGAATATTTGTGAATTAAACATAATGTTTTGAAACCCAGTTCGACCCGGGTGGTTCAACCGGTTGAACTGTTCCGGTCAAAAAGTTGGTCGATTTTAACCGGGTCAACTTTCTAGGTTGGGTCGAAAACGGGTCAAATTAAACCGGTTCAACCCGCCGGGTTTGAAGCGTCCCGGGTCAACCCGGTTTGTGATTTGTATTAATTGTTTTAATTGGTTGTATTTAATTTGGTAAATATGATTTTAATTGATTGTACAATGTGAATAAATCATTGTACTTTTAAGTAATAGAGTATTTTAATAAGAGTATTAATTACATTTCATAATTTCTTTTAATAAGATTTTTCAACATTTCACATTACTTGACTTTTCACTTTTCCACTTTTATACTTTGACCATTTTTCCTTTATATGTAGTATAGATAACAAATAGCATTTTAGGGGAGATGCCGCTTTGAAGGCCGCATCGTGCAAAGTGACAAAACACGAGAAACCATGCATTGAAAATCAGCACGTGTTTATTCCTTTTGCGTTTGATATATTTGGTTTCCTTACACCTGAGGCGGTGAAACTACTCACCAGAGTCCAACGAGTTATGAACAATAATTTTATTACATATAGATTCACGAATGTAGTTTTCAAAAGAGTTAGTTTTGCAATCCAAAAAGGGCTAGCGGCGCAGCTTATTGCTCGTTTGCCTTCAACCACTATGTAAATTCTATTTTGATGAAATAAAATTACTCAAAAAATTATCAGTTAAAAAAAAAGAAAAAAAGGGCATATCGAAGGTGAAACTTATAAAAAAAAGTTTTATTTGTCGAAATTTGTTTTGAGAGGTTTTAAAATTAAATAAACTATGATGTTACTCGTACGTTGTGCTGTTGCGATGGCGGCACCATGTAATATTGTGAGCAGTAATAGAGGCGACACTCTCTAAATTAGGGTTTTTTTTTTTTTTTTTTTTTTTTTTTTTTTTTTTTTTGTTTTTTGTCAATTCTATTTGACTTATTTATGTATTTTCATTAACAAGTGTAGTAACCCAACGTTATAACAAATAAGTTATTAATATTGTGAAAGGGAAATAACTTAAAGCATTTTTAAGGTGTATATTGAGCATTAAATTTTTATTTATTTATTTTTTATTTTTGGGACCTATAAAACAAATTAGTTACATTTAAAAAAAATAGTGAAGAAAAACTATTACAAAAACTGTTACATGTTTTATATGGTTTATCTTTAATACTTGTGCATCTAATTTGGTGTCTTAAAATATTTACAAGTATAAACTATTTTAACAAACATTACTAAAAACTTCAACTTTAGCTACCATCTAATTTGCCAAATGTACCAAACAGACACATATTCTATTTATGGATTCAACCATGTGCTAGTTAATAATTAAGGATTGACATCCAAATCAGAAACCCAATACAGTATACTGATCAATGATATCAAAGCCTAAAAAACATACATTTATGAACATGTTTAACCTTGCTATTACACATATCTTTAAGGTTGAGTCTGAGACAAGAAAATCATTTTTAAGAAGAAAATTTACATGTTAGTTATATGAGCCATAGTCATGCTACAAACTCATTGAATTAGTAACCTTTATTCCCACGAATCATTGCTCTCATGTCGACCTGCACACGAAAGATATCTTGATTTATTGGGATAGAAAATGGATGTAGAAAAATTGACAGCATACATATATATGCAATAACAACAAAAGTCGTTAGGACGTGTCGGTGCCTACAACCTCCTTAATAGTTCTATTTATAAATATGAATGCTTCTATACAATGTCAATAGTATTATACAGATTTTGTAATCTAATCTGATGCATTATATTTTTTTTATACTAGTACTAAAATTTAGCAGCTGCTCAACCCAAAAGTCCATGACCCACCCCCATTAAGTTAACCCTCAAAGTATAATGCAACAATAAAAACCCTAAGTAAACCTTATGGACCCTAAGCCAACTAGTCTAACTATCATCTAATACTGAATTGTTCATGACATAGAAGACATCAAGTAAAACATATCCAAATTCGGAAACAAATGCGACCACAACATCATTAAGTTCAACAAATTACCATACATGCAATTATGCAAATAACAAATCTAGCACAAATTCAAACAGTTAGGAGCTATTTAAAGAGTTAGGGTCACATCAATTAAACAAGTTACATATATCATTTACAGTTAGTGACATATGACAACCACTACCCATATGTGACTACTCCGTATATAATTCTCGTATAACATAGTGGCCACCAAAGTCACTTGCAGAAACCATTTCTTGAAACATACTGAACTTGCAGTCGCCTGATCCAAAACTTGCAGTCACAAGCCCAATATCAGTACCAGTAGAATCACACATCACAGACATATTTGCAGTAGAACACTATCACAGAATTTGATGCAGATACAATACTCGCAGTAGCCGAAAATTCAACATGACAACAAATAGCATTTAATATAAATACAAGCCTGCTCTTGCCTATTCAACTATCCATATCTTCATTTCTCACACACACAAATTAACACATTTCATTTCATCCAAAGCCTGCTGATCGATTTAGCTGGTAATGTTGTTGGTGTCATAGGTAACCTTTTTTTTTTTTTCTTTTTTATATATATATTCTTTGTTTAAAAAAGGAAAAAAAGCTGCTTATAGGTACGTTTTTTTGCTTATAGGCTAAACAAAAAGGTTACAAAGTTGGACTAACCACAGACACTCCTTCATCCAAAGCCATCGTTTCTGCTGATCGATTTAGCTGGTAATATTGGTGGTGTCATAGGTAACCTTTTTTTCTTTTATATATATATTCTTTGTTTAAAAAAGGAAAAAAAGCTGCTTATAAGTACGTTTTTTTTTTTTTTTTTTTTTTTTTTTTTTTTTTTTTTTTTTTTTTTTTATGCTTAGAGGTATAAAGAATCTCATCATTAGTTAATATTTTTTTAATGAGCTAGAGGTATAAAGAATCTCATTATTAGTTAATATTTTTTTCTTCGAAGTAATGTCGTAGACCAGCTTGTAGTTTTCCTTGTAAATGCCTAAATGGAGCAATCGGGGGTGTTTGGATTGCTTATTTTAAGAGATTATCTGATTTGAAAATGATTAGCTTTGTACCTTATTAGTTTTAAGTGCGTATTCCTTCTAAACTAAGCAGATAAGCAATTTTCAACAGAGTGTCTGTAATTAGTTATATGGTTTCAAAAAGTAAGCAAATGAACTCACAAGAAAATCCCAAACACCCCCTAAGTATGACATGGTTTGCTAAAGAGTGAGAAACTATAGATCAGCTTATCCTTCACAGAAACAAACCACATTACATTCACGTAAAGCCAATAGAACATTGGTATCCGTAGTTCACATGGGAAAAAATGAAATGGCGTAAGAAAATAAGAAATTCTCACCTGAAATGAGTTACCAAGGGATTTATATTTGTCCGTCTTACTTATACCCCCACCTCTCGTATGCTCTCTGTGAAACCACTATAACATTTCAACCTCATCCGGTTCTAAAGTAGCAATGCTGTTTTTCCCTACCCAAACTAAATTCCATCTTCAGCATTCTTTAAAAAAAGACTTCTTCACATTATCAGGTGGGTTGTCACCACTTCCATAAGATGTTTTCAAACAGTTGAGGTTTGTATGCTTATCCCATTCTAGCCACCATTTCTTTGTTAAAGGGAATGCCTCATGTATAGTGCGGGGAGGAAGTGGAAGAATCGGTAATCCATTGTTAATGGGAAAATTGTGCACATATCCCTAAGTTCTTGCAGCTGCACAGAAATACTTGCTATCAACAAACTCGGGAGCTATTTCATAAAGGAATCGAGAATTTTCTTTCCAATCTCCTTTCGTGGCCAAAGTGAAATTTTCATAATAAAAGAAAGGTGGTCCCTCAGGCTGCTTCGGGAAGTGATCTATAAGTCACCACACTGGAAATATATGGCACACCAAAGCCTATCATGGGATTTGGAAGGGGAATCACATCGTCTTGTTCAGCTAGTGGGCCCCTTTTCTTACGCTCTGTTCTCGAGTTTTTTTTTTTAAGGAATGGAAGGGGATGGGAAGGGAAATAAAAAAAAAGGGTGTTCTTGAGTTTTTTTAAGATGGAAAGGTAGGGGACGGGAAGGTGGGAGGGAGGGAAGGGATGGACTTTTGTGTGTATTTGTAATCCTCCCATATTTGGGATGATCAGGAGGGAACGGGTATAACTAAGAACATGGGCTTTGGTTAATTTACAATTATATCCTTGTTTCTTATGTACGTCCCATAAAGTATGACCTAGTTACAGTAGCCATTTGCAACAAAGAACCACAATAGGCTCGTTATTCATGAGTAAAACTGGGCAAAATTCTTGCTCGATAGGCTCGTTAGGGAGGTATCTCGGTATCGTCAAGGGAAACAACGGGCAGTGGGTGGTTGTCTTTTGCTTCTTCATGTAAACTACAACGCTCTCTTTCATGTGCATAAAGAGCTTGGTGGTTATGGTAGTGGAGAGGTAATTGATTCTTTTCACATATAGACACATATTCATATCCATGTACGTGTCCATACGCATGTACTATACACATATTTATCCCTATCAATGTACATATAAATATCAGTTAATATAAGTAACGCATCTGTATACATATTACATATACGTGTATGTATAAAACTTACTTATATATGTATGTTTGTATAGTATATACATCTGCATATATATATTTGTAAGTATACTTTTTCAAGTCTCTCATTTTTGGTTTATGAAACATATACATGTGAGCTATATATATAAAAGTAAATTATTTTTGAGGGTATCTTGGTAATTTGGGTAGCTTCCTTTCCTTTCCTTGCAACTTAAAAATAAAAACTCAAGAACACAAATAAAAATAACTACTTTCTTTACCATTCCTTACTTTCCCCTTCCCTTCCCATCTCATCCCCTTCCATTCTTTAAATTTAGACTTGAGAACAGAGCGTTAGTTCTTTTCAGGGCCTCCTGATTATGTGTTACCAGAGGTCAATGGGTAAAATGATATAATTAGCTAAAATTGGAGAGGGTCAAATGGGTCTAAATAACATGAATAAGTACGCATAAAAACTCCTACATCATTTTATCTACAAAAAATATTATTATTGAGATAGGGTTACTTTGTAATCATATTTGACACAATAATTAGTTATCAAACTGATTAAATGTTGGAACAAAATATGTCTTGGGTCAACTCCAGAAAGAACTACTTTGACCTACCCGTTACCTGAACCGGTTCGACCTACCCATTTTTCCTCCTCCATTATTCAATAAGATTATACGAACAAAGTTATCAAGAAGAGTAAACACCTCTTCCTCAAAAAACATAGCTTGTGTCTTTGCCATCCGAGCGGCACTTATAAACTCAATTAGATCTACGATTGAGGCATCGAGACCTGCAAAACGGCAAACATCAAGGCTCATAAGTAAACCAACCATCAAAATTCGCCAATGGGCAATGGCACTCTCATTTATTCTAGAACTTAATAATCAACTTCCATAAAGGTTCCTTAGACATATATACTGTTCCGCTAGTTCTATCTCCAATCAAGTTCGGATGTCTCTACGTTGATGACTTTATACACTGTTCCGCTAGTTCTATCTCCAATTTATTCTATACTTCTATATCTGAAGATAAAGTATCTATTAGACACCATAAACAATTTTTAAATCAAAGACATTCTCTCAACTCCATTCCCGTTCCCTTATGCCTAGACCCTCGATCCAAATACCTAATAACGAAAATAGATAATACACTATACCTGGCTAGAAGTGACTGAGAGGTGTTCACAGGAACTTTATGTCTTGTGCCTTGGCAGCACACATAATATATTTTTTTTCGTCTCAACCTCCACATCCTTTGTTAAAGTATCTACTCTGTTTGCCAACATCTGAAACAACCAATATTAGATTCCAAACAATGATTGAATGATTCTTAATAGTAAAAGTGTCAAAATGGGTAGGTTGGGTAACGGGTCAGGTCAGATATGGTTCTCAGTTGACGTGACTACGGCAGGATGTGACTACGGTATGAAATTTCAACAACTAAGAAATTTCAACAAAATTCATGCACCTGCCATTTTTTCACTACTAAGAAATTTCAACAAACACAACCTTTAAATATGACCCTTGAACATCACCTTTTTATTATCCCCATGGGTCAGTTTTCTGCAAGAATGCCTATAGTTTGCACAGTCCGGTGCAAGAATGTCGACATTATATTAGGTCTAAAATACTAAATGGGGCAGATTAGTAATTTCCCTTTATGCTTTACTTTGGGCATAAATGTTTATGAGCCTATAACGACAAAGGAGTAGTGGATTTCGTTCTTGGATGGTTAGACTCTAAGGCCAAGTAAGAAACGATTATCGAGGCTGTTATAAAGTATATAAACATATTATATGAGCTTGCTGTGTTCTCCTAGTTGCCTAGGAGAATAGTAAAGTCAAATTAATCATCTTTCAATTCCAATTGCAATTACAAATTATTGATTAAAGTGCTTATGATTCTACTTCGTCAAGATGCAATAATCACCACATATCCAAACAATTCCTAATAGTTCATTCTTATAGTTGAATCAGTTTCTTATCAGTTTCAATGTAGCTTTGGTCAAACAATTAGGACTCAAAGTAGTGCATACAAAATGTCATCTAAAATGGGGAAAATTGCTAAAAAAATGTAACAAAAAATCTAATTTGATGATGTGGAGTATGAGTAATTCCACAAACCTATAAACCGAGATTCCCCATCAATATCTTCCAAACAACTCCTATTAACCAAAACTAGCTGAACTTATGAAATAAGCTGAACATAAGTTATACCAAATCAATGGTGTACTTAAATTATGAATACTGATATAAGAGATTAACAAATTAAACATTGAGAACGAATAAGCTAAACATAAGCTACCTCAGCAACAGCAACAACTGAATCGAGTAAACACCTCAATCGATCTCACCACTTCACGAATCGATCTAACCAAAATGTTATATTGTAGAACAAAACTCAATCGGTTATTAGGCACAAAACGTGTTTTGAGACGAATTGAATTGAATTGAATTGAGATGAGATGGGAAGAAGAATTATTATTTTATATAAGGGGGTGTTTGTTTAAGGGGAATTGATTTGCACACATTCACTTTTGATCGAGGCACTTTAAAGGAAGGGCTTAAACCGCTAAAGAGTGTTATAGAATTAAACGTTTTACAAGTCCCTTTACCATTGTGGTAGGATGCACTTGTTCCAGGCTACCCTTTAAGAGATGACTTGTAATATTTTGTAGTGTAAAATAAATAGTCAGTGTTGTAGCCAATTCCTGAAAATTTCTCTTATATATAATAGTACTAGACTATAGACCCGCGGGTTTCGCGGGTGGCAAAAGAAAATTTACTTTACATGCAAGGTACACAAAGTAAGTTACATATCAAAGACGAATATTACAATTTACAAAAGAGTATACCTAGAAGCTGAAATACTCATAATCAAACCATGTTAAACCATGTATTATAGATAGCACAGTTACATTGTAGACTTTTTTGGGCAGCTAGTCAACGAAAATGCAGCATTTTAAAGGTCTACATCAAATTAAGGATGAATAATTACGCTTACTGATAGCTTAGTTGGATGCCTAGGCTTTGTACAAGATCCCCCATATGCACTTTTATAGCATGAAATGTCGAAATAGACAAACGGTAATTAGGCATCTTATTTTTTGTTTAATTGAACTTTATTCCTCTTAACATTTAAATAAACAACGATAGACTACATATGAGCACGGAAAGAAATAAAATCACAAATCTATCAACGGTTCTTGAGTCTTCGCTCAAAAAATATTGCATGTGTCATGTAAGGATTACAAGATTGAACCATTAGTACCATCGAAACTGAAAAAATGAGGAAAAAAAAGTGTTGGCAGGGTGCAAAATTGACCCTATATAACTGATTCAACACTTCTCATGAAATGTACTTGTTTTCACCCGCACATACAATAACATAATATTCAATGACAGTCTACCCACCCAATCCACCCGTCATGATAGCTATACATTTTTTAAGAGTATACTTGTAAAGTATCTATAAGCCTGTAGGGGTGAAACACAAAGATTCTTACCAACAGAAGTTCATCTTGTTCTTCAGGCGCACAACTACTTCAATTCGAGTGAGCCAACACAACTGAACGGGCAGAAGAGGAAGCACCTGGTGCAAGTACATAACCACACACACTTTAAGGTACTTTAACTATACACTTAAAAACAGGTTGTTTGGGATTGCAAATGAATGTAACAATATTTATGTCAAATATCTATATACATGAGCCAACAAAATATAGGTTGTGCACAAGTTGAACAAAAGCTACTTCAAACAACCCATGTGTTGGTCACAAGTTGGTAACTTTAACGTTTTTCAAAGAATGTTTAAAAGAGATTAGTTACTGTAGTTGCGCGTGTCACGTTTTTATGTTAAACATTTTGATACCTACTTAATATGTTTCTATTAAATGCATATTGCAAACATAAGATTAAGAAAAGCTTTAGATTGAAATGCATAGGAATGAATGGAGATCTGTGCCAATAGAAGCATGCATATTTGCTCTCCACCGGATCATCATGAATCTGGAGCACCTCATTCACCTCATGATCTTGGGCTTTATTGAAGGCTTTCTTAAAGCCCAATTCCTAACTGGAAGGGACTAATAATAGTCCATTTAAACCCTTTTAGTTTAAATGTCCTTTTTAGACCAAAAAACACATGAGGCGAGGCCTAATTCCCGATTGGAAGACACTAATAATAGTCTATTTACACCCTTTTAGTTTAAATGTCCCTTTTAGACCAAAAAAACACATGAGGCGCCAAAAACTTTTAGTTTAAATGTCCTTTTTAGACCAAAAAACACACGAGGCGCCAAAAAGCGCTCCTCAAAGGCGCCAAAAAGCACGCCTCAGATCGCCTTATGTAATGGCTGCGCATCAAGGGTCCTGATGCGATGACCCCACTGCCTCGGCTCACCTCACACCTCAGGAGCAAAAAGGCGCGCTTTTTTAAACACAGGATTGAATTAATTCTAATATCCATCTATAATTCTATATCCATATGCATCAGTATCTCCATCAAGCAATGGACCTCTATAAGCAGATCAATATTGCGCTTTTGCTACCTACTCCTTATATTGGGCTTTTATAAAACATTCACAACAGGAAGTTTTGTACATATCAGTTAGAGTAAATTGCATGTTTCGTTCCTGAACTTTGGCCAGATTGCATGTTTCGTCCCAACCATTGCGAAAGTGCAGAAATCGTCCCTGCAGGAAACCTTTGAGCAAATTTTCGTCCCTGGTTGGGACGAAAATTGCATAATTCGAAAGTGTGAAATTGCATATTTCGTCCCAATCAGGGACGAAAATTTACTCAAAGGTTTTCCATAGGGACGATTTCTGCACTTTTGAAATGGTTGGGACGGAACATGCAATCTGGCCAAAGTTTAGGGACGATTTATGCAATTTACTCTATCAGTTATCACAAACAGCATCAAAAGGGCACATTCTCTTTAGACCACCAGCTCATATTAACATAAGCACTCAAAACACCAAAGATGATTTCCTTATATTCATGTTGATTCTGGGCGACTATCTGATGTTTGTCCTAGTTGCACCCATAATTATCCCCAAATAGTCAAGGATTTGATTAAGCAAACTGTTGTTAACAAATGATACAGTAACTTTTTTGTCGAAGCCAAATAACATATTAATAAATCAAATTTAACTATATATCTCAAAGTAGCAATTTAAGGGGTTCAGGTTGGTTCTATTTTAGATAGACAAACCAAAAGGACAGGGGTTTTAAGTTTCTATAAATACTACGATCTCTAATAAACAACATAATCAAAATTAAACATAATTGATCTACAACGAATATCGATCATAATTCATTCAAAACAAATAAAATCAAAATAATATTATTAGGGTTTACAACAACAAATTAATAAACAAACATACCTCTCATATGACGTTTTATGGAAATACTCGGTATAAAAAAAAGCCTGTCTATCTAAAACAGATGGGGCTAGAAATATGACATATGACGTCACAAAAGGGAACTTTTCTTAAATTGGACTTCAAATTTGGTCATAAAACCCGACCCGAACCCGACCGGGTTTGGGACAACTCGGGTCGGGTCAACTTGCATCAAAAATCATATTTGGGTCAACTCAAATTGACCCGAGTTCTAAACAAGGTCGGGTTGGGGTTGACCTAATTAAACTAATACTTTACAATGTAAAAATACTCGGGTTGACCCCAAACCCGAGTTGATCCGAGTTCTAAACAAGATCGGGTTCGGGTATGTTTTTTGGAGACTTGACCCGACCCGAGTTGACCCGAACTCGATCGGGTCAACCCGAATAACAGCCCTATTGGTGAGTAATAAATTATACATTTTGAACTTGTAAGTTTATTTTAAAGAAAGCTCGACACTTATTTATATATTATGTACCATGCATAATTGAGATAATAACCTATAAGGCATATAGACATAATTACATCATTATTTTTAGAAACTAAGACACGTGTATATGTTTAGGTTGCTCGGAGGAAACTTGCGGTTTATTCATCACTACTCACTTTGATTGTTCACTTTGCTTACGGTCAGTTCATAGCCTTGCCTTTACTTACTTAATTGTTTTATAAACCCCGCGAGGGAGAGACATGCTAGTTTTACAAACTGAATACAAGTGGTTTTCGCTATGCTTAACCTGATTACATTGTCACGTTATATATTTCGATCTCTCACCCAAGCAAATCACACACAACTTCACGTTATGTATTTCGATCTCTCACCCTAGCAAATCACACATAACTTCACATTATAATACCTTAGCAAATTAAGAAACTCAGCCGATATCTTCGCAGAACTTCTCTTTAAAATTTTGAAAAGTACTAAATATATTTTGGAATTACTAGTCGCCTAAGAAACTCAAATTAAGCTTCAAATTTCAGATTGAGAAAATGGCTAGCTTTTCGAGAACGGTGTCTACGCATGGAAGAAGTGTAAGTACATCTTGAACCATGCATATAATTGTTTCATATTTTGGCATAAAACTTATAAATCAATGATTTACAGGAAAATTGGGTCCAAGCTATACCTCGTTCACATTCAGCTCCGGATTTGCTTGAAGACATTCGGATTATTCCCACAGTCGAAGCTGGTGAGTTTATTATAATTTTAATATATGTTAAAAATCAACATTTGCTTTTCAACCTTTTTCGCTTATAAGCTTATTTAGTTGGCCTTATTTTTTGTTAACTCATTTTTTCTGACTTGCCAACCTATCATAACTTATAAGGTGTAAAGTTAACTGGAAAAAAAAAACGAGTTATGAAAGATGAAGCAGAACTAAATAAGCTTATAAGCTTGGCAAATAAGCTATCAAAAGAAACAGCTCCTGATAGTATTTTTTGTTAACCCATTTAATAACTGCATCCATATTTTCACCTTATTTGTGGTTAAGTTTTAAGTTACACAAAAATGGGTTTTTAAAAATAAGCTCATAAACTCGTTAAGTTAGATATATGCTTCTATATGTGTGTGTTTGTTTAGTGCTCATTTTAGTTAATTAATTGAAACCCTAGCTTAGCTTAGCTTAGGAGGTGTTTGTTTTAATAGCTTATTTTTCGAATCAGGAAGTGTGTTTTTTTGACCTTACGTTTAATAAGTTGTAGTAAGTCCATATTTTCACCTAATTTGTGGTCAACTTGAAAATAACTGCACATGTCAGACAAAAATAAGCTCATAAACCTGGAAATAAGCCAAAATAGTATCAGGAGAGCTTAATTTTTTGGGCTTATTTAGTTCCACTTACTTTTCATAAGCTCATTTTTAAGCCAACTTATACTAAGCTGGTAATTAGTAAGAACAAAAATGGGTTAATAAAATACATGAGATTAGTTGATTAGTGGGAAATATGTGATCAAATTTGTTAGATTTGCTTCATAATCTAACTCTCCTCTTATCTGCTCGTTGAATGTTAGATTCTGAGTCTGAGAGACCAACCTTTGATCAACTTTTTTCTTCCCGAACACCTTTCTCAAAAGTCATATCTTTAAAAGTTACACTGTGTTATCAAAAAAATAAAGTAAAATAAAAGGAAGGTGAAAGTGAAGTAAAGAAAAAGGAAGTAAAGTAAATGAGAGGAAGTAAAGTGATGTTTCACCCATAAAGTGGGGTGAAAGTTTTAAAGGAAAAATCTATGCACTTTCACTCCATTCCTTTCACTTTCATTCTTAAAAAAAACTTGAGAACATGAGCCTTTTTACATTTCATCACTTTCACTTTCTTTCACCCATTTTCATCAACTTGAGAACATAGTGTTAGTCCTCTTTGGCTTGAACTCCATGGCCTTACTTAATAATTTTATTTCTCTCTTGTTTAACTTACAACACCTTGAATTAGTTTTTGTATAAACTTTCACTTTCATTAACCTTTGATTTATTAGATTTTGTTTCGATTGGTTTGGAAAAGATCGTCCGTTTTTTTACGTTTACGTCCATCTTTTTACGTTTTTTATGTTTTCGTCCATTTTTTTTACGTTTTCATCCGTTTTTTTTAGGTTTATGCCCATTTTTTTCACCCGGTTTTGGATGAAAATGTAAAAAAAAAAAAAAAAAAAAAAAGGTAAAAACATAAAAAATGGAGGAAAACGTAAAAAACAAGGTGAAAACAGAAAAAACAAGCACAAATGTAAAAAAACGGACAAAAACATAAAAAAATGAACGAAAACGTAAAAAACCGAGTGAAAACCTTAAAAAGATGGGTAGTATTTTTTTTTACCTAAAACAAGGTGAAAACGTAAAAAAGGAGTGTAAACGTAAAAAAAAAACGTAAAAAAACTAGCGAAAACGTAAAAAACGGGCGAAAACGTAAAAAAATGGACGAAAACATAAAAAAATGGAGTAAAACGTAAAAAAACATGCGAAAACATAAAAAATGGACGAAAACGTAAAAATACAGGCGAAAACGTAAAAACGGACGAAAATGTAATAAAATAGGCGAAAACGTAAAAAACAGAAGAAAACGTAAAAACCGGGTGAAAACGTAAAAAAACGGGCGTAAATGTAAACAAAACAAACGAAAACGTAAAAAAACGGACGAAAACTTGAAAAAACGGAAGAAAACGTAAAAAAAAACCGGGTGAAAATGTAAAAAAACGGGCGTAAACGTAAGAAAACGGATGAAAATGTAAAAAAACGGAAGAAAACGTAAAAAAGGACTAACAGTGCAAATACCGTTAACCCAGAGGACTAACGGTGCAAATGTATTCTATCTCGTTAGGAGATAATAGAGAAAAAATTTGCACTATTAGTCCTTATTTTAACTGAGAGATGTATATTGGTTCACTTTTACTAACGGATGGATGTATTTGTTGCAACTTTTTTGAAAGAGATGTATGGTGCAAAATTGGCTAAACCACAAAGATGTATTTTGAAGTTTACTTATTTATTTATTTTTATTTTTATATTTTTTTTATTTGATTTGCTGGTGTGTTTATTGGGCTGTGAGGGTGAAAGGCCCAATTTAGAGGAGAGTAGTGGGCTGATGAGTGGCGTTTAATGGCCTTATGATGATGGGTCGAGTAAATATTTTCAATCACATTCACGCCTATGGCTGGCAGTAGGGGTGTTCATGGTTTGGGTAATACTCGAATAAACCAAAAATCAAAACCGAACCGAACCGAAAATAGCAGAACCGAACTTGTAACCGAACCGAATTTGCTAAAACCGAACCAAACCGAATTGAAAATTCGGTTCTCGGTTCGGTTATGGTTCTAGCAATCTAAACCAAAAACCGAAATCAAATAAATATATATATTTTTTTATATATTTATATGTAAAAAAGATGTTAAAACTCTTTCATACTATAAATATAACATCTTTAAGCTTGAAATATATTTTTTTTTTTTGCTAAAAATCTATATAAATATATGAATAAATAATTAAGATTATGTAATTCGGGTTATTCGGTTAGTAGGTTTGGTTTTCGGTTCGGTTTAATCAATTTGAAGTCTGTTCGGTTCAGTTCTCGGTTATACCCAGAAATTTTTTTAAACCGAATTAACCGAACCGAATAAACCGAAAAAACCGATAACCGAACCGATGAACATGGTTCGGTTTTCGGTTATTAGGTTTGGTTTTCGGTTTGGTTTAATCAATTTGAATTCGGTTTGGTTCAGTTCTTGGTTATACCTAGAAATTTTTTTTAACCGAATTAACTGAACTGAATAAACCGAACAAACCGATAACCGAACTGATGAACATCCCTAGCTGGCAGCGAGTGGGATTGTTAAAACTTAAAATTACTAACCAACTGATTTAGGATAAACTTTCACTTTCCTCACCTTAAAATATCTTTGACTCTATAAATCTTCTTCATCATTAATAGTGTCATCCCCCTTATGTTCTCCTACACCATCGCCATTACCACCATCACTACCATCATCCCCAGCCTTATCGATAGATTCATCCTCGAAGGATTCTGAGTTTTTCGAAATTTACGTAGTGAACACATTCACCCTCTATTCCTGTATTCTTACACAAACATGTAATCCGTCAACCAACTGTAACTAGCATATTGTGTTTTATGACATCTAAACACTTTGTGCGAATACTTACTTTCCCGCCAACTAAATTTCGATTGTTTGAGTCACATTTTAATTTTCGAAAAAATAATCTCACCCCATGTTCCATGCGATTTTTGTGAAGGCACTGCAGCAGCAACAGAAGAAGAAGAGGCTGTCTGTAGAATCTGTATGGTGGGATTTGAGGAGGGCGCCGATGACACTTTTACATTGGAATGTGGTTGCAAAGGAGAGTTAGGCTTAACTCACAAAGAATGTACTCTCAAGTGGTTTAGCATGAAAGGCGACAGAACTTGTGAGGTGTGCAACCAAGATATCATGAACTTGCCTATTATCTTTCCTACATACAGGTAAAAGAATGCAATACCATACATATATGACTTAATTGTTAGGCATATATAACTAACAATGCGAAGTGGTTGGTTTATCAGGGTATGGAGGGACGCACCTATTCTTCTAATTCTGAGCATTCTTGTTTACATATGCTTTTTGGACATTCTTTGGGTATGTCAAATCAAAAAACTTTTATAATCTTAGAAGTGCTATCTCCTCATGATATCTTGAATTTGTAACAGGGAAAGCATGTGAGGATTGGTATATTTGCTATATCCGTGCCATTTGGGTCCCTACTTGGTCTTCTTGGATCCATGATATCGACGACAATGGGTAACTTCCTATTTATATTTCTTTCTTTTGGATTGGAACATTTTTTTTATATATATATGCAGATTAGTAATAAATTAATTATGTTATGTTCAGTCAGAAGAAGGTATGCACTGATTTATGCAACCGCTCAGTTCATGCTAGTGGTTGTCTTCGCACTTATCTTCCATTATTCAAAAGTAAGTGGTTCAAGCGATGAGTTTATTCTTAATTTTGCTTGTGTTGTCATTGTTTCACCCTTTAACTATATTATATGTGATATTTACAGCTTCACGTGCCTTGGATTCTATCACCATTGCTTGATATATTTGCTGGGTTTGGTCTTGCCATGTGTGGAGCTTTTATTCTCTATTCATTCTTGAAATGGAGGGACACTCAGCTTCGCGAGACCCGAAGGCGGAGCTTAGAAGCGCAATTGTAGGCTTGACATGTAAAGCTTATTAGTATAAACTTGACAGTTTATGTTATTGCATGTAGCAAACATATAACAGCTTCTTTCTTAATCTCTAAAGTGTACAAAATTTCTCACATGTCCTAGATAAAGTATACTGAACACAAAATTCTTCTTATTACACACCAAATATTTTATTTCCATGATGATGCTTTAACCAATTCTCTGATTATATCAATCTAAAAACAAAGGTGGCCCATTAATATTCATATTCAATTGCATTTAAGTCAACTAAGACTTACCAAACTAATCAAAATGCAACTAATCCTAATAGAAAGGCTAACATCATTCTAACCATAGTCCTTAACTCACTACTTGACTTGTGACTCGTTCTCATGATTTTTGTAATATCCTGTGAAAAACCCCAATTATTAATCTTTTATATAATAAAAGAATTACATCATTTCAGAGTGTTTTTGCAAAACACTTCTCATTGAAAAAAAATTGGACTAATAGGAGAGTTCGATTTTGACACATAAGCCAAATCAAGCAATATGATTGGTTAATAAAAGGTCAAAATTAAATTGATTTTGGTCAAACTTTAATAAATTTTGTGTAGAATTTAATTGAGAGAAAAAACAAATAAAAATATGAAAAGAGTTATATTAAATACCAAACTTTTCTTACATAACAAGGGATTCGTTCCCACCATCCATCTAAAAAGAAATCAATGGTTGATATTAAAAGTATTTTAATATTTCACCAATTTTTTATAATTTAAATATATCACTTAAACCGTTAATCGTTAAGCGAAAAGAAAAAAACATCGCTACGAGCATTTAATTATCTTTCTATAGATGGGCACTTTGATATATTTTCGATAATTTTTTTTCTTTTTTTTCACCTTTTTTTGTGGCCGAAAAAAATCATATATGATATACGAGTATCATATATGATATTACATATCACATATGATATTATATGATATGTAATATCATATGTGATATATCATATATGATTTTTTCACTCAGGAAAAAAAACGTGAAAAAAACAAAAAAAAAAATTTGTCGAAAATATATCAAAGTGTCTATCTATAGAAAGATAATTAAATGCTCGTCGTAACAATATATATTTTTTTTCACATAACGAATAACGGTTTGAAAGATATTAATATTTGAAAAAAAGGATGAAAGTGGGTTTTTAAAATTTTTGGGATTAATCTCATCCGTTAGATCAAATAAAGATGAAGGGAAAATGGAGGGTGGAGATTAGTCCCTTGGTATGTAAAATGTTATGACCAAGAAACACGTTCCGGAAGTCGAGGTTGATCGTAATATGTGAAAACCATGGTTATTTCTAGAGAGAGAAAGGTGAAGAACTATGTGTTTTATTAGAATGGTAAATGAAATGGAGCTTACACACACTTTCCTACACCCCTCAAGGAAAGTCATGAGGGGTATTTATAGGCTCATCACACTACATGTTTGCCTAATCTACATAAGTAGTCCCTGATGTTACTACTTGCTACATATCTATTCCATTTCACATGTGTGACTTTATGTTTATAAAATAGCAAGGCTAACAATCTCCCTCCAAGATATTGTCACACGTGAATGGTTACAATGAGACCTATAAATACATAAACAATGTAAATTACAACAATAGTAAACTATGTTGACGTTGTTGAAGCGCAGAGTCTCTGTAGTCTAGATACTGAGGCAGACTTGAAGTTCTCTCTTCCGATGATCTCGGTGTATGATCTTTGACACTGACGGCAAAGGTCTTTGTAGCTCTGAACTTCAACTGTAATGGTCTAGTTAGGTTATTACTCCCTCCTAACTAGTGAGCCTTTATTATTTTTCCTGCTCCCTCCTGAACCGACAACTCTCTTTCATCTCGCAGGGGATAAAGTAGATTCAAAAGTGTAGGAACATGGTTGTCGTTCGGGTAGCTGATGAGGCGAAAAATGAACCACTTTTAGGGGGTCATTTAAGCCCGGAATTGAATTTATTTGATCAAATATTGCCCTAAATCGTTCCTTTTGTGATTTTAGGTACTTTGGGAGTGAAATCTGGAAAAGGAAGCAATTCGGACGTTTTTGGAGCATAAAAGTGAAGAAAACGCCAAAATCTTAATTTTCCTTGCTGGGAACAGTAGGTGACGGCGTCAAGAAGGAATTTCTGACGGCGTCAAGAGTAATTTCCATACGACCCAGTACAGAATTGACGGCGTCACAAGGTAGGGCGTCTAGAGTAAAATGCATGACGGCCTGGAAAATGCTAACACATGACGGCGTCAAAAGTAGATCAAGGCAGTCCGAGAAGTATTTTGGCGGCGAGATGACAGCGTCACAAATTTTGTCTTGACGCCGTCAGACCCTATTTCCTATATATAGTTTTCTAATTTTCACATTAAAAAGAGAGAAGTTTTGGGAGAAACCCTAAGTACGAACTTGGTACGAATTTTACAGGTTTTTCAAGGGTTCTAAACCCTTGATCCCTTTCATGTGTAATTGAGATAAGTATTCTTTTAATTCAATAAATATGTCTATGTATTGGGATTGTCTATATCTTATTCTTGTCTTAATTCCATCATGCTAGGCTAGATCTATCTTGTGTTTGCTTGGATCTAATGAAACCTAGATATTAATTATGTGTTGATTACTTGTTTATGGTTGTATTGGATGAATGATTTCGATGTTAGGCTTAAGAAAACTGGCAGACTTCCAAATGGTAACATGCTTGAACGTCTTAGGAAACATGAACTGACGTGCACTAGGTTTTATTGGTTGTATTTAATCCATGAGTAAATTCTAATGATCCCATGTTAGGAGCTTCTTAGCCGGCTCGACATAGGAATGAAGTAGGCACTCATAGGATTGGGGAATTAAGTGCGCCACCCCATGAATGGTATTAAGGAATACAATCCGTCATCCACGCAACTATAACAAGTAATTAACGTGTAAAAGATATCTAGGGAGTAGTGAAATCTAAGTAAACACATTTTCTCCACTTATTGCTCACAACCTTAGTTAATTTAGTCTATTTTCATTTCTAGTATTTTATTTTGATTGCATCTTTAGTATTGGGTTAGTTGACTAGCAACTAATTCCGCCCAAATCCTTCAAACCCGAGATTTTTACTTGCTTTCAAAAAATTATAAAAATACAAAAAAAATAATCATCCCTCATCTTTAGAACTAGTATTTAGGTTTTCTAATCCTAGCGACACTATTCCTAGCTGAACGATCAATCCCCCGGTACTTGTCACTATACTATACTACAACGATCAGGTACACTGCCTGGTGGGGGTTGTAAGCTTCTCAAGATCCCTTGAGAGGTAAAGCCTGGTGCGATTCCCACGTATCAGTAGCAGCATAACAACATAACTCACATAACATTGCATCCAAGTTGGTGATAAGCCCTTATATACACACACTACTTCTCCATCCACGGTGTTAAGCACAAGTCTCTCGGTCAATCCAATCACTGAAGACGAAACACTACTTCTTTTGGCATGTTCTTCTCCCTCCTGATGGTTGCGAGGTATCGGAATCATCATAATGTAGTGTACATGCCGTATAATCACCTTGTGCTTGATGCAATTTAGAAGCCATAACAGCTCGTTGATGCATATTTTGTGAGTATATGTCGCAAAAATATGACTATCTTTTTCTACAACCTCATCTCTTCTCTTCAACCTATGAGCGACCTCTTCAAATTCCAACCAGCTAGTAAATGACCACTGTATGGAGACAACCCAATATAACCAATCTGAAAATGAAGTAAACATCCCGTAGATATGTGACTTAATCTTGTACGATGGTGTGACTAAGAACCTATACTGAGCACTACAACGTAACTCCTTTAAGCATAGGTAGATCCATATACTCAAACCTGCAAACAGTATATGAAATCTCTGCCTCTTGAACTATCCACAACTTCGTGCGACACTGAGTACTACAATGTAACTCCTTAAAGAGATAGCTATAACCCGTGAGTACTACAATGTAACTCCTTACATCGGGTATAACTAGATAATCCAAGTCTTAATCACTATGTCTACCAGTGTTTGCCCAAACAAGTATCTCCGAAAGTCATGCATCCATCCACCCCTGGACTTTGAGATAAATAAGTACACATGCCCTTGAAATGAACTTTAAACCCAGATAAGCAATATCGTACAAAAACTCCGTAGTCACAAAAATCTGATACTAGCCGTTGTCACTTGATTATGATTCTTGATCAGGATCTTTTAAGCAATACGTGGTGTGTTTTGGGTGAAGCTTGAAATTCTATCTGGTTGATCTTGGTGATTTCGTATTGTCCCTCCAAAAATAGAATTGAAAAATTTTCTCGCCCATAATTTGGAAATCACTATTAAATGCAATTCTAAGGTTACCAAAAAAATTTGAGTTTTAAAAATTTTTACACCAAATTTTACCGAAAAAATTTGAATTTTGGCCTAAAAATTTGAATTTCGGGCCAAAATTTTCAACGTTATACCAAAATTTGAATTTCGCTTAAAAATTGAACGTTTAGTCTCCTCTAAAAAATCATTTTACTCAAATTTTCCCGCCAATTTTTTTTGCTGACTTGATAATGTCCTAACTTGATAATACAATTCCTTACTCGGTAACCCCTTTCCTTACTCGGTAAAACATCCTAACTCGGTAACACTTCCTTACTCGGTAACCTTTGTAACTCGGAAAACTTCTTGTATGTAACAATTCGCAATTTCAGGTTAACTTTTATTCCCGAAAATTTTACTATTTACTTTTACTATTCATTTTTCCCGAAATTTTCCCGAAATTTGATTTTTGTTTCTTGGCCTCGAGTGATAAATCATTTCCATGGCAAATTAAAAGTTTGACACTCATCAGATCATTTTCGTGAAAGTTATTAAGGAATTACACGTTTTAGGGTAAAACGTCATTTAAAAATTCTACGCACAACGAAACTCGACCGCGTTAAGTGACCCCACATCAGAAAAATGTTTAGTACTCTCATGATTAATTAGAGAATTAATCATGACTGAGAAAAATATGACCAAATAAACCTCGGCCGTGAAAAACAGGAATTCTCGTTTTTAAGCACTTTTACTTAGCCGTAACCTTAGCCTATACCTGCACCGTGTTTCTAAGACAATTTGAGTTTTCAACTTATTAGAATAAGTCAACATATTTTTCCCTCCTCCTTTGACCAAAAATCATTCCTTGATTTTATAAGTCATTCCTTGATTTTTGGGCTTACGGTTTTAAGTTTCAAGACATTAAATACCAACCGACACTAGACTGAGCCCAGCCTAGACATTATAAGTCATTTTAAGTCATTAGTATTCTATTAGAAAAGTTACATTTTACTTTTCTAAATTTTACGCAACTTTCGTACGTTTTACGTATTATGCGTTTTAGACCCGTGTTTCCAGTTTTAGCAGGGTTTGAGCACCCCAATAGAAACTACCACTCATTTTATATTTTATTATGGAGTATATTGATAAGTTCTAGCATATTTATAAGTTTCATATTTTTAGGATACCCGGTTTTACGTTTCGTGACTTAAGCATTTACGGTTAGCAATTTACGGAGTCAAAACTAGCTACATAAGTAGGATAATACCATCAAAAGTCCACACTTGCTCCCCAAGACTTATGAACCGCCACTAGGGGGGGGGATTCACACTTGTGGCTTGATCTAGACCATTGATTCCTTAGATGTACACATGTATACAACTTTGGCTCCAAGTTAAACTTGGTCACCAAGTTTATGTAATTTCCTAGTTAGCTTCCTAACCTCCTCTTCATAGTATAAATACAAGCTTATTTGCTTCCTTTCTCATCAATAAAAATGCCACAACATAAATACCTAGCACCATGATCCTTTGATCTTCAAACTACAAGTTACACTACAAAGTTAAAGGTCTTAGTATTCTCTACCTAGTTCTTAAGTTTGTTTGGTGATTCCATGGTTGAATTAGGAGCTACACAAGGTTACTAGGGCTGAAGTTAAATGGTTTTCACAAGGGTTAGATCAAGGCTAGCAAGGGTTTCAAGAGTTATGGTGAAGGGTTTACAAGCTTAGGTTTAGTGTCCTAGTTCTATACTTGACTTCCTTTCTTTAGAAAGCTAAAAGTTGTAAGCAAACCCTATTACACTTTCTTGCTCAATATCATTTTCATGCTTATTATGTTTCTTTCATGCTATATATGGTCTTTGTATTGTGTTCATGATGTATAAAAACTAGTAAAACAAGTTATGGTATATATATGTTAACTTATTTTATTTAAACAAGTAAACTAGTGACTTTTATGGAGAACCACGACCAAAATAGTACAACTATGATATTTGACACTTACTTACTGTTAAAGAGGACTTAACAAGGAAAACATAGCAATTTGAATCACCCAAAACAAGTACCCGAGTCAAAAGTTATGGCCATAAGAAGTTAGCGACACCAAAACGCCGAAACTGCCTATACCCTACTGTTTTGCATTCTGCCAATTTGAAAGTCACCCTTCTGCTCCAATTCATCAAAAAGTTAAAACACGAAAGTTGTCTGGAACGACGTTTTCGTTCAGGAATTTAGAAGCTCGAGCCCTGAAAACGCTTTCTGAGTGATAATTTTCTTCAAATTCTTAACAGCCCATTTTTAGACCAAAGTTACTATATAATGATTGTAATTAGATGAGACCAAGAGGTCTAATGACCTAAAGCCAAGACCACAACCATGGCTAAAGCCAAGGTTGAGTCTCAAGACCATGGTAACAATGACCAAGGTCACGGCAAAGCCACGGCTAAAGACCATATAACTTTTAAAGATCAAAACTTATATATATGTTATCAAATACTACAATAGTAGGGAGCCTCATGTGAGGAGTTCATTAAGTAAGCCGTCGAGATGAGTTGTGGATTTACGAATTAAAGTGTCCTGGCTCCTCGAACGTTTACTCCATGACTTCTGAATTATGCCGGCCCGAACGGTAGTAAGAGATATACAACTTATACATGTTTCATAGACCACTTATATTCAAAGACTTACACTATATACTAAGTACTACATCATGAACATTATGCAAGACATATATAGGCAATTCTTCGTATTTTTAGACGTTACTCCAAACCTAAGTCGCAACGTTCTATTATAGGCTGCTCTTAGAGACTTTCGCGATTCGACTACTACTATCATTTCTCATTACATAAGCTTAAGGTGAGTCATAGCCCCTACTCTTTTTATACTTGTTTTAACTCTTTGGGGGAGATACATGCTCAACTACTTGCTTACTTGTACAAATACTCTTAAACATTTATACTTGATTGTGTTATACTTGATTGGCATTATACTTGATTGCGTTATACATACTTGTTACACTATACTTGCTTAATTTAAATACAAGATTCGTATTTACGTGCATACATAATACTCTATTCTGTCGGAGAGGTATTGGTAGTACTCATGGGAAGATGCCCCCTACCCTTGTGTCTATACTTGACCTTGGATGTCGTAGTACTATTTGGGGAGAGGCCCCCGCCCTTGTGTCTATTCTTGACCTTGGGTGAATATAATCCGGTGCATTGTATAAACTATCTTTTAGCAGTGGGTTGTGGACACACAGGTTACAAGTCTCTTATGGCGGGACTTGCAACTGAGTGGATTCACAATGCCTTTGCTGAGTGAACATTCTTTATAGGCTTTTCAACTATTTTAAGACAAACTCTATGAACTCACCAACCATTGTGTTGACACTTTAGCATGTTTATCTCAGGTTAGTAAGGCGATAGCTAGTGCGTGGAACTTAGAGTCAAGCTGCATATTCTGAAGACTTACGCTTTTATCATTTACCATTCAAAACATTTTGTATACATTTATGTATCATACTTTGGAATCTCATGTTTGTAACTTTGAATTCATTAATCGAATGGTAACTTTTCAAAACATCTCATTTAGAGTTCGTTTTCTATAACTTGTACTTTGTATTATGAAGTAGCACCCCTATGACACAGTCTTCCGCTGCGGTATTTTGGGGGTGTTACAGATTGGTACCAGAGCCTTGGTTATAGAGAACTAGGTTGCATTTAGTGCCTAGACTATAACTACTATATACGTTAAGACTCTCCTCTTTATTTGCCTTACACACACTACATACACATATGCTTTTTGGTAGTTGTTGGTTTAGTTCCACGCTGTTAGATGATGTGACTTTAGTATTATAAGGAGCCCCAGAGATTAGTCGAGTCATTAAAAACATGGAGCTCAGTAATAACTAATTATTTAACTTGATCTTGTGACAGTTCTTGTTTGATGAGACGCAAGATTTGAGTTAAATAATATTATTGCATAGCTTTAGGGATTTGATGACTTGATTATCTTACTATCGGCCTCAGAAGGCGGATTTTGTGTCGGAAATTCTTAAGTAGGATGTTTTAGAATCTCCTTATTTAAATGGATTGGGACGCCTCTTCATTTAAATAAAGAAATTGTAAATCACCGAACCATAAGTTTATGAGACCTTACTTACATAAATTTGGACGCTTCTTTATGTAAGTAATGTGTTATAAATAAGTGGGCTTAATTGTAGCCGATACGACTCCTTAACCAGAACCTTAGACAAATCAGAGTAAACACCACTATTTTAGAGATCCTGAAATCCCGAATTCTCTTAGACACACCGTAAGTAGTTAACATCAACTGAACTTCGGGACGAAGTTCTCCTTAAGGGGTAGAGACTGTAACAATTCGCAATTTCAGGTTAACTTTTATTCCCGAAAATTTTACTATTTACTTTTACTATTCATTTTTCCCGAAATTTTCCCGAAATTTGATTTTTGTTTCTTGGCCTCGAGTGATAAATCATTTCCATGGCAAATTAAAAGTTTGACACTCATCAGATCATTTTCGTGAAAGTTATTAAGGAATTACACGGAATTACACGTTTTAGGGTAAAACGTCATTTAAAAATTCTACGCACAACGAAACTCGACCGCGTTAAGTGACCCCCGCATCAGAAAAATGTTTAGTACTCTCATGATTAATTAGAGAATTAATCATGACTGAGAAAAATATGACCAAATAAACCTCGGCCGTGAAAAACAGGAATTCTCGTTTTTAAGCACTTTTACTTAGCCGTAACCTTAGCCTATACCTGCACCGTGTTTCTAAGACAATTTGAGTTTTCAACTTATTAGAATAAGTCAACATATTTTTCCCTCCTCCTTTGACCAAAAATCGTTCATTGATTTTATAAGTCATTCCTTGATTTTTGGGCTTACGGTTTTAAGTTTAAAGACATTAAATACCAACCGACACTAGACTGAGCCCAGCCTAGACATTATAAGTCATTTTAAGTCATTAGTATTCTATTAGAAAAGTTACATTTTACTTTTCTAAATTTTACGCAACTTTCGTACGTTTTACGTATTACGCGTTTTAGACCCGTGTTTCCAGTTTTAGCATGGTTTGAGCACCCCAATAGAAACTACCACTCATTTTATATTTTATTATGGAGTATATTGATAAGTTCTAGCATATTTATAAGTTTCATATTTTTAGGATACCCGGTTTTACGTTTCGTGACTTAAGCATTTATGGTTAGCAATTTACGGAGTCAAAACTAGCTACATAAGTAGGATAATACCATCAAAAGTCCACACTTGCTCCCCAAGACTTATGAACCGCCACTAGGGGGGGGGGGGGATTCACACTTGTGGCTTGATCTAGACCATTGATTCCTTAGATGTACACATGCATACAACTTTGGCTCCAAGTTAAACTTGGTCACCAAGTTTATGTAATTTCCTAGTTAGCTTCCTAACCTCCTCTTCATAGTATAAATACAAGCTCATTTGCTTCCTTTCTCATCAATAAAAACGCCACAACATAAATACCTAGCACCATGATCCTTTGATCTTCAAACTACAAGTTACACTACAAAGTTCAAGGTCTTAGTATTCTCTACCTAGTTCTTAAGTTTGTTTGGTGATTCCATGGTTGAATTAGGAGCTACACAAGGTTACTAGGGCTGAAGTTAAATGGTTTTCACAAGGGTTAGATCAAGGCTAGCAAGGGTTTCAAGAGTTATGGTGAAGGGTTTACAAGCTTAGGTTTAGTGTCCTAGTTCTATACTTGACTTCCTTTCTTTAGAAAGCCAAAAGTTGTAAGCAAACCCTATTACACTTTCTTGCTCAATATCATTTTCATGCTTATTATGTTTCTTTCATGCTATATATGGTCTTTGTATTGTGTTCATGATGTATAAAAACTAGTAAAACAAGTTATGGTATATATATGTTAACTTATGTTATTTAAACAAGTAAACTAGTGACTTTTATGGAGAACCACGACCAAAATAGTACAACTATGATATTTGACACTTACTTACTGTTAAAGAGGACTTAACAAGGAAAACCTAGCAATTTGAATCACCCAAAACGAGTACCCGAGTCAAAAGTTATGGCCATAAGAAGTTAGCGACACCAAAACGCCGAAACTGCCTATACCCTACTGTTTTGCATTCTGCCAATTTGAAAGTCACCCTTCTGCTCCGATTCATCAAAAAGTTAAAACACCAAAGTTATCCGGAACGACGTTTTCGTTCAGGAACAAAGAAGCTCGAGCCCTGAAAACGCTTTCTGAGTGATAATTTTCTTCAAATTCTTAACAGCCCATTTTTAGACCAAAGTTACTATATAATGATTGTAATTAGATGAGACCAAGAGGTCTAATGACCTAAAGCCAAGACCACAACCATGGCTAAAGCCAAGGTTGAGTCTCAAGACCATGGTAACAATGACCAAGGTCACGGCAAAGCCACGGCTAAAGACCATATAACTTTTAAAGATCAAAACTTATATATATGTTATCAAATACTACAATAGTAGGGAGCCTCATGTGAGGAGTTCATTAAGTAAGCCGTCGAGATGAGTTGTGGATTTACGAATTAAAGTGTCCTGGCTCCTCGAACGTTTACTCCATGACTTCTGAATTATGCCGGCCCGAACGATAGTAAGAGATATACAACTTATACATGTTTCATAGACCACTTATATTCAAAGACTTACACTATATACTAAGTACTACATCATGAACATTATGCAAGACATATATAGGCAATTCTTCGTATTCTTAGACGTTACTCCGAACCTAAGTCGCAACGTTCTATTATAGGCTGCTCTTAGAGACTTTCGCGATTCGACTACTACTATCATTTCTCATTACATAAGCTTAAGGTGAGTCATAGCCCCTACTCTTTTTATACTTGTTTTAACTCTTTGGGGGAGATACATGCTCAACTACTTGCTTACTTGTACAAATACTCTTAAACATTTATACTTGATTGTGTTATACTTGATTGGCATTATACTTGATTGCGTTATACATACTTGTTACACTATACTTGCTTAATTTAAATACAAGATTCGTATTTACGTGCATACATAATACTCTATTCTGTCGGAGAGGTATTGGTAGTACTCATGGGAAGATGCCCCCTACCCTTGTGTCTATACTTGACCTTGGATGTCGTAGTACTATTTGGGGAGAGGCCCCCGCCCTTGTGTCTATTCTTGACCTTGGGTGAATATAATCCGGTGCATTGTATAAACTATCTTTTAGCAGTGGGTTGTGGACACACAGGTTACAAGTCTCTTATGGCGGGACTTGCAACTGAGTGGATTCACAATGCCTTTGCTGTGTGAACATTCTTTATAGGCTTTTCAACTATTTTAAGACAAACTCTATGAACTCACCAACCATTGTGTTGACACTTTAGCATGTTTATCTCAGGTTAGTAAGGCGATAGCTAGTGCGTGGAACTTAGAGTCAAGCTGCATATTCTGAAGACTTACGCTTTTATCATTTACCATTCAAAACATTTTGTATACATTTATGTATCATACTTTGGAATCTCATGTTTGTAACTTTGAATTCATTAATCGAATGGTAACTTTTCAAAACGTCTCATTTAGAGTTCGTTTTCTATAACTTGTACTTTGTATTATGAAGTAGCACCCCTATGACACAGTCTTCCGCTGCGGTATTTTGGGGGTGTTACATTGTAACTCGATAAATTCTTGTAACTCGATAAGATCCTGTAACTCGATAGAGTATATGCTAACTCGATAGATCTTGTAACTCGATAGAGTATATGCTAACTCGATAAGAAGAAATGAATCGAGTATAGTTTCGTTTAGAAACACCCAAGTGAGAGCCTTACTATATAAACGATAAGGTGTTTAGCTAACTCACTAAAAATGGCTAACTCGCCAAACAACTTAACTCGATACAATATATATAGGTAACTCGATAAAACAGAAAGCTCTAACTCGCTAACCTAACTCGACAAACCAAGCTAACTCGATAGAACACCGATGAACAGTAACTGATCCGAGATTTTCACCCAAAAAACACGATTTTTCACCACAAAACACCACGATTCACCCCTGGTTAGCTCTGACGCCACTTGTTATGACCAAGAAACACGTTCCGGAGGTCGAGGTTGATCGTAATATGTGAAAACCATGGTTATTTCTAGAGAGTGAAAGTAGAGAGAGAAATGTGGAGAACTATGTGTTTTATTAGAATGATAAATGAAATGGAGCTTACACACACTTTCCCACACCCCTCATGGAGAGTCATGAGGGGTATTTATAGGTTCATCACACTACATGTTTGCCTAATCTACATAAGTAGTCCCTGATGTTACTACTTGCTACATATCTATTCCATTTCACATGTGTGACGTTATCTTTATAAAATAGCGAGGCTAACATAAAAAAAGTTTGGTCCTCAAATCTTATATCCAAAAATATATGTGTCAAATTTATAAAAACAAAAGTTTACAAAAAGAGGAGGTAATTAATAAAATTTTAGTGGTTGAATCTTAAATATATTATATAGAGTTAAATGTAAAATTCTAAATCTCCAAGTTTCCTAATATCTTTAGATAATAAATAAATAACCCTTACACTTTATACGCCCTATAATTTATACTATGGACTTTATTTACAATTACATAAGTATTGATATTAGTTTGAGACTTCCGTCCATTAAAATTACAAAATTTTGTTAATATATGAATTAGTTTTAATATACTTTAAATATTTTTAAAATAAATATTAGTTTAAACTTTATTTTTTTTACTATATACGTCAAATAAGGACTCATATTATCCTATTTAAAAGTTTAATCTATGCATACACGGGTTTAAATATTAATTACGGCTAAATTATTATTAACGGTAATATAAATATCAAATGCTAAGCACGAGTTACTGTGATATAAAAATAAATATATGCAATTGTACTTATAATAACGACTCATGTAATTATTATCTAAAGTTTATATACGGATATCTGGAAAAACATTTTTAAAAAACTTTACGGAGTATAAACTCGCATACTTTTTACAATAAATATTAGTTTAAACTTTATTTTTTTTACTATATACGTCAAATAAGGACTCATATTATCCTATTTAAAAGTTTAATCTATGCATACACGGGTTTAAATATTAATTACGGCTAAATTATTATTAACGGTAATATAAATATCAAATGCTAAGCACGAGTTACCGTGATATAAAAATAAATATATGCAATTGTACTTATAATAACGACTCATGTAATTATTATCTAAAGTTTATATACGGATATCTGGAAAAACATTTTTAAAAAACTTTACGGAGTATAAACTCGCATACTTTTTACAACATGATATACATAGTTAAACAACAACATCAACCTCAACCTTAACATCTCTGTCAGCTGAACAAAGTTAAAGCTTTCATCCAATAATTTTTTTTACAAAATATTAATAGATATTAATACATAATTATATTAATACATAATGAAAGACTCATGCATATTTATTAGTTGTACTTATATCACAATTTTTACGGGTAAATTCTTATATATCTATATATTAAACTACAATTTTAAAATAAATTTGATTTATGTGTAAACCCCGTGCGTGCACAAGACTTATGACTAGTAATGTAAAACCTTAAATTTTTAAACATTTGAAATTCCTATATTACCCTCTAACCTTGAATCTATAAGATCATTATAAAACTAAAACCTAAGTTATTAATAGCCTAAATTAATTATAAGATTCCTAAACTTTACACTATAACCAAATTAACTAAAATGCCTAAATCTTTTACCTAATAAAATAAAACCCCTAGTGGGGACTTTTTCATTTCAATAAAATCAAATCATACTTTTTTTGGTAATATTTTTTTTAATTTGAATTTTTTTATTTATTTTGAAAAATAATTAAACCTAATTATTTCTTAATTTGCCTAAAAAAGTTTAAAAAATCGTTTTTATACTCATATGTACAAAAACCATGAAAATACACATGGGCTTAAAAGGTATTTTTCATAATTATGAGTGAAAAATGTAATTTATCAAAAAAAAAAGCCGGAGTAAATCCACCCCCAACTCAAATAGCGACTCCCATAAAAATCATTCCTCCTGAAAGATTAAAAAAACCTTCGTACCTATATTTCAATCCTAAGGAGTTCATGGGGGATTGGGGTTATGTTTATTGTATAGGAATTGCAAATTCCAAGCTATTAAGCAACGAATCAGTTCATTATTTGAATTAATTCATCACCGAGTCCAAGCATCCAAGGTAGTTTTCTTTTTTCCCATTTTAATTTTGTGTTTGCTTTTGATATATATTTATATCGACTATTGTATATTAATAACCACAACCTCCACTCGCTTAATATTGGCAATCGTTTTCCTTTTACCAAAAAATATTATCAATCGGTTGTACAAATCTTTAGGTTTTGATTTTATCAACACCTAAATGCAGTATTTTGTGTTTTGAGTTAGTTTGAATACCGTAGTTTTTGTTGATGATTTATATTGCATATGGTGGTTACTTTTTAACTATGCCTTTTGCCTAATGGATGCTCAAAATGGTTATGGATTTGAGAAGGTAGATAGTGTATACGGTTCGACTTTTCCAATGGTAGGCTTATTAGGTATTAGTACTTTTTTATATTGTCCTCACAATCAGTGTATAAATACATTGTGTTTATTTTTTAGGGAAACCTGTAAAGTTGGATGACCTTCGCAGAATTGAATTCATTGTAAATAGGCTGCAAGTTGTTTTGGTGAAGTAGGTGCTCTTAAATTCATGTCGGTTACTATATGTTGTGTTATTGGACACGGGTCAAAACGCACAATATATTTTTCTGGTGAACCTGCCACAGTTCCATTATCCAAGTTTAAATATATTATGTAAATAGTCTTTACATGTTTATATGATTCCGATAATGATTCTTTTTAACAAATTAATGATATAAATTATGCAAAAGAAACCATCTAGGATAAGTATTTACATCTTTGACTTGCTCCAACAAATGGGGTGGAATTGCCACCTCTTTAAATGTTGTTTTAAAATCTTAGAATCTAATGATGTTAACATTTCTTTTGGGTACAGGTGTATCTTGATCCAGTTAGAATTGTGACAGTTGGTCGAAAAGTGGAAAATCTCTTGGCTGATCCTGAAAATAAAGAATGGTTGTCTATATTTGCAGGCTCTGTAAAGGTATTTATATTTTTAATATTATGACTTACATAGTTCTCTCCCTGATTCTTTTACATATAATAAGCTTAATGAATGTATCTAGGGGACCCATATGCACGAGAGGCCAAGGATTTTACACTTTGTCTGAGGAGGGAATTGCGCACCAAGGGAACCGAAGAGTTACTGCTGTAACAATAGATTATATGCTTTTGAGGCTATTTAAAAGCAGCTCAACTTGAACTTGAATAGAAAGTTGATGAACGTCGATACTGGAAGGAAGTCTTCTTGAACAGGTTGGCTAGCCCTTTTAATTTTTGTGACATTTTCTCTTTGGTTTGAATATTTTTTGCCATTTATTATACTTCCTGTGTGATTGCAGACCTGTATTTGTTTCATCTTTCCGATAGCAAGGCCATCAAATCAGAGGTAGCCACATGTTAATTTTTTTTATTACGTTGAGTGTTTGGAGTTAATTGTAAATGGTGGTATTGTAGGATTGTTTATTTGCAAAACCATAATATGCATTGGGTTGATTTTCTTTTATGATAACTAATCATGTTTGCATGAATCTTGATTAAGTTTGAAGGTTGTTTGTTATAAAGGTATGCATTTTTTTTGGGTTTTATTGTTGCTTTTGGTTTTCAATATTTATGCGTAATGATCGATCCTTGATGCAGAAATACATCGATACCCGAAAACAACCATTGGTGTTTCAATTAAATATACAAAAAACATTAATGTCTCTTAGGATGCTTTTGCTTATCCAAGACGTTGTCCTATATATGACCTTGATGCTAATTTTGTTGCATGTAAATAAAACAGATGATTAAGGTTCATCCAGAGATGCAGGCATAAATTGGACTGTATTTTGAGCCTGTTGCCCATGAAAAAGCAAAAGCTACGATTGAATTGATTGAAACTTTCAGCCTTGATGATTCGACTTCCACACTAAAAAATCACACCTTTTTATGAAATTTCAAGAACATCTGATCAACACTATCCGAGGTTGATGAGAAGCTTTTGATATCAGGAGCCGATGGGATCCTAATGGACTTGGGAATGTCATCAATGCAGGTATGTAAACTATTAACATTTTCACCTATCAGTGTGTACAGATGATTTGATATACAGAATTTATTATATCAATGCCTTATAAATCTAATGCTACATTGGCTAATCTCTTTAATATCAGTAATAGTGGTTTTATTACATTTGCAGTAGTGGCATACAAAGTTACCTCATAACAAAACCAAATAGTAAAATAGCAAAGGGTTTCGCGGTTGCGTAATTATATTTCCAAAATACATGTGTATGATATAGTTTGATACTTTTTCAGTAGTGAAGCATCAACACCTTGGCATAGTGATCGGTGTTCTAATGTCCTCACAAGGGTCTCAGGTTCGTTGAACCACCATAAGTAAATACCATAGCTGATCAATGACAGGAAAGGATTCAAAAAAGGATATCCCGACTAGACTGCATACATCTGAGTAGATCATTCTAGATAACTTAAAAAACCATATTAGTTTACCCGTTTATGTTTATATAATGTTTAATAAATTAAGCTATGATGCTCAGCCTACCAAGTGTGTCATATATTCTTTTAAAAAGCTAAGATTATTAACAGATTTCAGTTGACTAACCTAAACAAAAGAATGTAAAAAAAAATAATAAAAAAGAAGAAGCTAACTAAAGTATTATAATTGAAGTATTTATTCAAAGAATTTACCAGGTATACAACTAAATGTTAATTGTAGTTTAAAGATAAATAAATATATAACTGTTTAGGGGACTAATTTGTTTACTTATTTTATTCATGAAAATTAACTTAAATTTTCGAAACATGTGTTGTTTATTATGTTTGTGAATAGATGACTAAGCGCGTGGACACATGTGAGGATAATTTGGCGTGTTGTAAACGGAGAACGGATAGTGATATAATGGTGATCAGGTAATGGCATGAGTGTCATCTATATGAAAGCGGCGAGCTACGAGCCAAAGTTGGCCATGCTCCTTACGTAACTTGGCAATGTATGCCGGAGCCTTCGGTCGGTCAAGGTAAAAGTCTATTGGTTTACATACTTTTTGCTTAACTTGCATTCTAGCTAACTTAGGTTTGTGCTTATTTCACATCTAATTGACCACCTTGGCCTTTCCTGCCCAATAAAAATATACAACGGTTTGGGGACTAATTTGTTTACTTATAATTCAAGCTACCCACAAATATTTTATAGTCATAGTACATTTGTGGTGAAAAAAAAATATAAATTATGCGTTGTTTTTTTTTTTTTTTTTTTTTTTTTTTTTTTTTTTTGGTTTTTTTGTTTGTTTGTTTTTGTTTTTTTTTTAATTGTAAATTTGCCTATAGGCATACCCATGAATGACCGACTACTTAAAATCAAGGCTACACAAATAGGCAGCCAATGCCAACGAGTATAATAGAGATGAGTTGTGCATTGAGTTAGTGACGTCTTCTAATAATCCTGATGGAGTTACTATGCAATATTTAGTGAAAGGAGATGATGGGATTTTGGTTTATGATGTTGCAGCCACAATATACATTAGTTGTATTACCAGTAGGCAACTATGATGTTGAAAAGCTTATGCTTAATGTACCCACACTCAATGTGTCCAATAAAACTAATGCATATTATTCGTATACCTGTTAATGTTTCTTATCAAGTTCTTCATGTTTGATGCATTGTAGATAGTCATGTATTATATTTCCTTTTCGTAGTGTTGTTTGTCAATTTATTGTGCCATGCGCATTTTTATATGCATGTACAATGCGAATAGAGGGTTTAGTGTGCTTTGTGATGGACCCCTTGATATGAGAATGGATCTTCAGGTCAGAAACTTGGATGTGTAATTGCGTTGCACTTTATTTATGGCTCTCTAATCATTTTTTATTCATGTATCAGCTTTATAATTTATAGTTGAAATGGTGTTAATTAGAATATTGCAATATAATAGTGCAAGTTAATTTCTCAAAATGTTCATGGCTGTTTATGTTATAACCATGGGTGGTTAACTGTTGAGTTTGATATCTGACATGTTTGGCCTCATAAACTGACTCATCTCTTCCTAGAAATCTTGCTAGCTTGGCTTTCTCCCCCTGTCATCTATAAACTTATGTGTAAGTTTTACCCGTTTAACTACAAATGGGTCAACTTTGGGTATGTTTATGGGCGAATTGATTTAAGCTAATAGATTTAACTCGACTATAAGTAAACAAGTCGGATTGGTTGGAAGCCATCAGAAGTGTATTTAAATGCTCAAAACCCCTAATTTGCTTTATTTAAAAATTTTGAATTTTAAGAAATGGCTGTAAAGTGTATGGGTCAGTGCAGCCTCCCTTTTTTGACCCATACTAAGAAAGGTTACTCAAAATTAACTATTATGACCTGTTACTCGAACCTGATGATGAGTTTCTTTTTTTGAGGTATTTTTGTTGAGTTTGTGGCTCTTTATTATTAGGTGATTAATGGTTTTGCAGATTGGAGTATGGGCAGGTTGTTGGACTTAGTTTGGAGAACGGTGATCGGATGCTCAGGATCTACATGTTAAGGTAGTTTTTTTTGTGACAGTTGGCTAAATGTTTAATTGTTGCAAACCTTTTGTGATTCGTTGGGATTCGATATTGGTTATCGAGAAAGATCTGTTAGTTTTAAGCCATACCAATTTGATTAAGTATTAGTCTTTGAATACACGAGTACAAAGCACCAATTTGTTAACAAGTAGCTGTAATATCTTTATTTTGAAAGCTATCATCTCATGGTTTTCGATAATTTTTTATTTCAGTTTTTGAAAGAATCATAGAGTTTTACTTTATTTGAAATCATGTTTTTTTTGTCTTTCTTAGATGGTTCGGGAGCTTAGTTTTTGCTATATTTCTCTTTGAACATGTGGAATAATGCAGATTAATTCCACATATTATTCATATAGTTGAACATTGTTCTCAACATATTTACTATAAATAAATGATACTATTTCCCAGTACCTTTGACCTGTTGAGGTCAATCAGACAATTTACCCGATTTTCCATAGACATGTTCTTTGAGTGGCCAAAATTTATGATAGTGGTATTAAGGTAAATACATGTTTTGTTATTGATAATAAATTTAATACTATTTGCTAACTTATGTTTTGATTTTGTTTTATACTTATTATTTTGTTTTGTTGCTAATATAGTTGCGAAACTAATAAGAAGTGCTTATTCTTTCATGTTTATAGCTCTGTCAATTTATAGGCTTTTTGAATACTTTCCCCATTGTTGAAAAGCATATGCCTTATGTACCCGCACTTGATGTGCCCAATATAACTCATGCTTATTATTCGTATAGCTGTAAATGTTTCTTATCAAGTTCTTAGTAGTTACGTAGTACATGGTTCTTCATAATGTATAATTATAGACGGATCATCGCGTACATCTTAATTATTTCATGGCTGTCAATTTTTAGGTATATTTGAATACTTTCCCCATTGTTGAAAACTGAAAAGCTTATACCTTTAGCGCACTCTTTACTTGAATGATCATCTGGTTTAAGTGGTAGAATCCCCCCAACATATTTAGTTCCTTGAAGGTTTACTTTTGGTGTTTTTGATTGTTAATCCATTGTCGGTTTTTATGCAGCGCATCGAGTGACTTTCATCCCAAGAATGTATATATGTGAAGAGACTAAATAGGACATATTACATGTTTAGTTCAACTATGCGCACAACTATTTGAAAAAATGACTAAGCTGCAAAAAATTACTGCATGATCTTGATGATAAGAAGGCCATCGTATAAAAGCTTTTGTTGGTAATGTATCCAAAACATTAAAGAAATCAGGTTATCGGGTGACATCTTTGCATGATGGAAAGTCACAAGAGCAATGAGATTTTAGTCTTAATGCTTTGAGGACTAAAATACAAATGTGGCCCGTGTATTATTTAATGCTAATCTTGTATGACTTGGTATTGATATATAAAATGTCGCCCATGTTATAAACTATGATATGCTCGGGAATATTGAAAATTATACTCTTTGTATATGACGTATGTTCTATTATCTCGAGCAAACGCTTATACATATCAACAGTCCTATGCCTCCGTAACCTTCTAGATATGAGGCTGCCAAGTTTAAGCCTCGATCAATTCGTGATATGCCACCCTAATGACACGTTTAGAAAAATATCATTGCATGACATTTTGCTTGAAATTTATAAGATAATTCTTAATCCAAAATCATTATTTGAAAACAGTAAATAAATAAAACCATATATATTTAAGAGTTCAAATTCTTAATAGAGCAAGTAAAACCATTTAAGACACGATAAATTTAATAGGTATTTTGCTCTCAGTAGGTTAGGTAACATGTTGATTTAAGAAAAGAAGTATACTTGCTCTTGCTAACAGATAAATTTAATTTTGATATCCAAATGGGTGTTTGAATATTAGTTATACTCCGTAATAGCTAAACTTACAAAGTTACATGGTAACACAACCATTAATGTTTCAGCATAATATTAAGAAATAAATTTATCTAAACTATCGATACACAAACATAACATGCGGTAGCTAAACTTCATACATAAAGATAATCATGTTTGTGAAAATACCATATATGAACTTCACAACGTACATCAAACATAATTATAAAATAAAAGTAAGCAGCATAAAGACAAAAGAGACAAAAAAAAAAAAAAAAAAGCTATTTGTTTTTTAATAAACAAAAATATGTTATTTAAAATTTTAAAGAAGACCCCACGCGTGCGCGGGTATTATAACTAGTACAATAATACAAAATCCAACACAAGGGCACAGTACACATCTTTTGGGCCGAAATCACACGTTTATATATACCTTGGGCCGAATTTGTTTCACAAACAAGTACACATCTTTTGGGCTTGTATAATTGAAAAACGAGAAAAGGCTTGACCCAAATAATATCCTGGAAAAGATAAGAAAGGCTTATTTAGGAAATCCCACAAAATCACTAATTAGTATCCTCATCATTCAAGTATACGCTTCATGCCAAAAGTTTAAAATAAAAAAATAAACTTCCACCATTTTTTTAAAACTTAAATATTTCGCAAACCGTAAATTGTCAAGCTATAAAAAAAAAATACCATCGCGACGAGAATTAAATTATCTTTCTATAGACATGCATTGTTATATACTTTCGACGAACTTTTTTTTCGCCCAGAAAAATCATATATGATTCGTAAGAATCATATATGATTCGAAGAATCGAATCATATATGATTTTTTACGAATCATATATGATTTTTACGAATCATATATGATTCTTTCTGGGCGAAAAAAAAGTTCGTCGAAAGTATATAACAATGCATGTCTATAGAAAGATCATTTAATTCTCGTCGCGATGGTATTTTTTTAGTAGCTTGAAAATTTACCGTTTGCAAGATATGTTGTTTTGAAAAAAAATGTGAAAAATATAAATGGGTGGCTATGATTTGTTGATAGGTTCTATGACATGTATGAGTTCTTCATGGATCTCAACTCTACGCTTCATTCTATGTTTTTTTTCCTTCTCATCTCATTATACTGTTCATCACAAAATTTCACAAACACCTACAAAACCCTAAACAAAATAACGACGGCAACTTGCTTCTCTCTTCGTTATTACAAAATAAATTGGAACAAATATGTACAAGAAGGCTACAAAGAGGTGGTTTGATCGTGGTTAGGGTTTGGTACGAAAAGGGTTTGGTTTCGCTTACTTCGGTTTGGTTTTTGGAGTTTTGGCCTCGGTCCTCTTTGATTTCTTTTTAAACCGATCATCACAAAAGGGTATTGTATCAAACCCTTGTTCTTTTATTCTCATTTGATCATTTTGTTTCATGTGTTAATTGATAAAGAATCGGTCATAATACGTGCATGATTATATGATTGAAAACACCACATAAAATCATAACTTATACGCCGATATGTTGCTGTTTTGGTGTCTTATTTCCAACTCTAAATTCTTACCATTAAGACCTGTTTGAGATCATTAAAAAGACATTAATTATGAGCTACTAAATTTGGGAAAACCCTATGAATTTATTTGAGGTCGATTAGGGTTTATAAGTGGTGATGGATTTATTTTATGTCACAATAGTAAACTGTCCAGAATTTGGGGTGGATTGAACGGGGTCTAAACAGAAAATGCCAACATGTTTTTAAGTTTAATCTAAGTCTAAACATAATTACTATTTTTCTACTTTCTGGAAATATAATTTCATGGTGATTGGATGTCGGGAGGTAAGCTTTTTAATTTTTATAAAATTAAGAGTCAAAGCTGAGTAAATCGGGTCTTAAAATCAGTAGCAGGTTTTGATTTTTCATTTTCAAGATATAAAGAGTTAAGGTCTCTCCTTTTACAGGAGTAATATTTGAGTTATGTAGGACTTTCAGGAATTTTTGTGGATTTTCCTGAAGGTTCTGGATATGTCTCTTAAGTGCAAACTTTCTGTGTGTTCATGCAGTTCATTTTCTGGAATGGTTTTGATAAATGATTTTTGAAAGGGTATTTTCACTTGCTAATAAATTCTGGGAAAATTCGTGTGGGTTCTAAAGAAATTGAAGTATTTGTGTGAATTTTATTTTTGAGTTCTGATGTGGTTCTAAAATTTGTAAAGTTGTGACCCGTTTATTGATAAAAGCTGATAATACGACTAAAAGGCTAAATAAGAGTATAACTTAATCATAAAAAGTGAAATTGATCATAAGCTATAATTCTTCAATTAATTTGACATTCGAGGAAGTAACAAAGAGACTTAAATACATTTCATAACTCAAATTAATATGAAACATGGTTAGTGTGTTTAGGAGGGTTAAACGTTTCATAAAATCATAAGTTACTATTTTGGTCATAAAACCTGAAAAGTGCATAGATTGCTATAATTAGTAAGTAAACTAAATAATGACCATTTGTAAACCCTAATTAAAATAAAGGTAACCTTAGAATAATCTATATGAAGTTTTACCCGAAATTTACTAAATTTGGAAACCCGCCTAAAATAGAAAGCTACTTAAAATGGTTAACTTACTTAAAGTGGAAACTTACTAAATATGGAAGGTTACTATAATTGGAAGGATACTAAAAATAGAAAGTTACATAAACCGGTTAAACTACTTAAAGAGGAAACTTGCTATTTTTAGAAAGTTACTATTTTTGGAAAGCTGCTATAAAAGGAAAGTTACTAAAAATGGAAAGCCGACTAAAATGAGTAATCTGATTTAAAGTAAGTTATTAATTATAAGACGATCATGAATTCGTGTAGATTGCTGAAGAGGGAGTTACTTCTGGTCTTTATGTTTTCTGTTATGTGCAATTGCGGTCTAAGGTACAGATATTCTGACCTTCTAACAGGTTTCTCATGAACTCTTCTCATCTCTGATTTGTTTAACTTCTAACTTTGAGACCTTTGCTATGATCCCTTTATTTCCGAACCATTGATTATGAACCTCTAATTCTGAACCTTTATTATTGAACCTTTGCCATGAACCTATGATTATGAACCTTTATTTCTGAACCTTTGATTATGAACCTTTATTTATGAACCTCTGATTATGAACCTTTGACATGGACCTCTGATTTATGAACCTTTGTTATGACTTTCTAAACCATTGTGATATGAACCTTTTGATATGAACTATATGACATGATATCTGACCCTCAGTTTGATACCCGAGCCATTTTCCCTAGCCATGAAGGTAACATGGCCGTGTCATTGATGCACCAGTGACATGACTCCGGTGTGGTTGAGTGATGTGCCACACCGTCCCTTATCTATTATCTGTTATTTGTTATGGCCACTATGTTTATGATTTGTTTGCAGGGGCGTATGGATGCATCCTTGATCTGTTTGCAGGGGCGTATGGTGACTTGTGCTTGTGTGCATTACACACCTTTCACATTTTTGGGAGCTAGCTACTCTACATGGTTACTGAAGACTCCCCTCATATTATCTGGCTACTTAAGAGGTCTCCCCTCTATATGATGATGAAGACTAATGGTTACATGTGATATGATATTATCAGATCTGTTCTGGGCTCGGGAGGATTACTGACCTACCTTTCATTATACTTACACTTTTGATTATACCTTATGATATTACCCATTGCACCATATCTGTTTCTATTTCATTATCATTTGCTTCATTTATATATATTTGTTCACTGGGCTTTTTAAGCTCAGACGCATTTCTTTTCACCACGGTAGGTTTAGAGGGAAGCTGGGATATGAGTAGAGAGTACGTTGGACTTAGAAGACTACACCTTGATAGCCAATTTGGATTTGAGATGATTAGAAGTGTTTATATTTTCAGACTTAGTATTTATTTCTGTTCTCAGTTGTAACCTTGTACTTCAGATTTTACCTTTGTAACCTTTTAGATTCTTTTGTATTACTTATGTTGTGTGCTTGTGTTTTGCTTTGATATGTCACCTTAATGTAGTACTTATACCCTTATCAGGTTGGGGTGTTACAATTATGGTATCAGAGACCAGGCTGCGACTTGTAGTACATTAAACCTTGACATGTGAAGTTTGGACCCTTAAGTTTCCACTATAGGCGCTCATAAGACAACCTTTGAGAATTTGCTTTAAGATCTCCCCATAGGAACTTAAGTTATTACCAGTGAGGAATGAGGAATGGGTAGACTAGGACATCTATGTAAGTAGCATTGCTTCCGTATCATTCTGATTCGTGCCTCTGCCCTTAGTTATGCCTTACAAGAACATTTTTTTTCAGAAGTTAGAAAGTTATGCTCAACCTAAGCTTAGTAACCAAGTAAGTTTGGAATACCTCGGGAATTACATGGATACCTCATGTAATAAAGAAAAGCCTCCCGTGCTTTGCCATGCCTGCCATCTTGGGAAAGACGTTAGACTTCCATTTGTTAGTTCCAATACTGTCGTTAATGCTTGTTTTGACATTATTCACACGAATATTTGGACTTCACCAATACCGAGCATGTTGGGTTTTAAATATTATGTCTTATTTTTATATCTTTATTCGCATTTTGTTTGGGTGTATCCTTTACTTAATAAATCTGATGTGCTATCTAAATTTGCGTTCTTTCGTAACAACGTTCACATTCAGTTTAAGTGTGAAATCCGGTCTCTTCAGTGTGATCATGGTGGTGAATTCGATAACCATAAACTCCATAAACTTTTTGCTAACAACGGCATACAATTTCGCTTCTCATGCCCTAAAACGTCACAACAAAACGACAAGTCTAAACGTATGATCCGCACCATCAACAACCTCATTCGAACCCTACTTTTCCAAGCCAACCTTCCACCAACCTTTTGGGTTGAAGCCTTAAACATGGCTATTCATTTAATCAACATCTTACCTTCCATAGCCATTGCCAACGAAATTCCTTATACCCGCATGTTTAAACAAATCCCATATTACAGCCTTTTACGCACTTTTGGGTGCCTATGTTATGCTCACTCATATCCTAATCATGAACTTGAACCTCGTGCCACACCCGTAATTTACTTAGGCCAAGCATCTAATCATCGTAGGTACCATTGCCTTACATTACACACCAATAAAATCATCATTTCTCAACACGTCACCTTCGATGAAACCATCTTCCCCTATGGACAATCACCACCAAGACCAGACCTACATACAACTTTTTAGATGATACACCCGACATCATACCTCCCTTCATTGCAATCACTCATCAAGTAGTAGAACAAATAGAACCTACACCAATTATTGAACCTACAACTCAACATGATGAACAACTTCAACCCACACCCTCCCCCCCCCCCCCCCCCCCCAATCACCAACTCTACCACATGTCACAAACCAATAATAACCTCTGAATCCAATAATCATTCAGATCCCCCACATAATCCAAACCCCACCTCCAATCACTCCATGGTCACACGATTTTGTGTCGGGGCTAACCGTCCTACTCAGCGTCTCAACATGCATGTTTCATCTGTGTCTCCTTTACCAAAAACTTATCATGATGCGTTTAATTACCCAAATTGGCAAAATGCTATGCGTGATGAATACATTGCTCTTATTAAAAATGGAACTTGGACTTTGGTGCCTCAACCTAAGGACACCAACATCATTCGTTGCATGTGGCTATTTCGCCAAAAGTATTTAGCTGATGGCACTCTCAGTCGCTACAAGACTAGGCTTGTAGCAAAAGGCAGTACACAAATTGAGGGGATTGATGTATGTGAGACCATTAGTCCAGTAGTTAAACCAGGCACTATTCGGACTGTTCTGAGCATAGCTACTTCTCGACACTAGCCCATTCATCAGCTTGATGTCAAGAATGCTTTTCGTCATGGTGATTTATCTGAGACATTTATATGCACCAGCCTCTAGGATTCCGGGACTCTGTGCATCCTGATTATGTATGTCTGTTGCAGAGATCTTTGTATGTGCTCAAGCAAGCCCCTCGAGCATGGTTTCAGCGATTCACATCCTATATCACTAAGGTTGGGTTCTCTCACAGTCGATGTGACTCATCATTATTTATCTTCAAACAAATGGCAGATACCGCTTACCTATTACTATATGATGATGATATCATACTGATGAGATCAAATAAGTACATTTTATTAGCATCATTTATCCTATTTAATTGACTTGTTTTATATTATTTTGTATGAGAATTGGTGCTTTAATGTTTACTTTAGTGATTCTCAGTTAAAAACAAGCAATAGGTGAAAGTTAATGATATTGGATGAATTATGGAGCTAAATAATCAAGATTTGAAAAGTTTACTGAAATTCAAGAAATGCGACGTATCTCTCTCAAGAGATACGCCGCAACATCATACTTAGATGAATACGAAGACCATTGCCTGACTTTGAAGAATGCGTCGCATCTAATTACAACAGATGCCACATATGAAACTTTGGTCAACGAAGGATAATCAACTTGATCTACTCCAAAATACGCCGCTTCTCATTTACAACATGCGGCGTATCAGCTAAAGACTTCACCAGATTCTATCCAAGACGCTAAAGAACATGCGCCCCATAAAGAAAGAAGTTACGCCGCATCTAAAGGCGGTGTATGAATATTCTAGAATATAATAATCTTGGACCCCACGCGAAGTTAAGTAGATGTACCGCATCTGTTATCAACATGCGCCGCATCGACCCCTCAGACAGAACCTATAAATACCCCAAGACAGATACGAGTTTGGTGTACAGAAAACCCTAAGGAGACGAATTCAGTCGAAGAAGCATTACAAGACACGCCCCAAACGAAGATCTTAGAGCCGTAAGAAGGTCCCGCATGTGTATAATTCATTAAGTAGATTTGTATATTGTATATAAGCTTTAATCTATCAGGATTGATGGGCTTGTGGCCACCATACTGCTCCCCTTAAAATTGCTTTCCCATCAGTTAAAGTTTATATGATTGATGTTTTTGGTGAATTATATTTGTTCATTGATAACCTCTGTGTTTAGTTGAGTCTTCTGGGCTACCATACATGTTCCTCGCCTGCTTATATAGGTCTAGAAAGTAGGATAAAAATAAGTAATCATTAAGAGTTTACTCGCCGATATACAAGATCCAACGAGACAGATTAGATTACGATACTCATCATATAAAACTAGCAATATAACAAGTGACAAGCTACTTAATTATAAGGACAGGTTTTCTTACGTGTTTTTATTATCTATCTGTGTACGTGATTGCTATTCGCTGATTTGTTCTCATTAGTTTTACTTTTATTGTTTACTAAAATATGTGTTAGTCTATCAGGCTAAACCCCTTTTTATTAGATTAGGATTGTAAAACTAACTTAGATATTAAAATACTGATTAAATCAACTAGATATTACGTTCCATTCTTAGTGTTCGACACTCTACTTACTACTATATGCATATTGATCGGGTACACTGCTCGTTAAGTGTGTGTGTTAGTAATAAGTTAGCTAAATATAAATGTAAAACTTGAATAAGGCTAATCACCACTGTTCTACAATGACATATCGCACGCATCACATACACATTTCTTCTTTTGAGACTTTACTATGGCAGATTTTACATTCCTTGCATCAAGAGTTTTCCATGACAGATCTCGGTCCAGTAAATTACTTTCTAGGCATTTCTGTCACTCGAGATTCTACAGGGTTATTTTTATCTAAGAAGAAGTATGCCGTTGAGATTTTGGACAGAGCACACATGCTCAATTGTAACCCTTGTAGGACTCCTTTTGACACTGAGTCTAAACTAGGGGTTGAGGGTGATCCGATCTCTAACCTGACTTTTTATAGGAGCCTTGCTGGCTCTCTACAGTATTTTACATTCACTAGACCGGATATATCATATGCTGTTCAGGAGGTTTGTCTCTTCATGCATGATCCTCGGGAGCCACACTTCTCTGCTCTCAAGAGGATACTATGATATGGCCTGCAGTTGTATTCTTCATCTACTACAGAGTTGATTGCTTATTCTGATGCAGATTGGGTAGGTTTTCTCACTACACGACGGTCTACTTCAGGTTATTGTATATTTCTTGGCAACAATCTTCTCTCTTGGTCCTCTAAGCGTCAACCGACGCTTTCTCGTTCCAGTGCAGAGGCTGTGTACCGTGGTGTTGCTAATGCTGTTGCTGAGACATGTTGGTTGCGGAATTAACTAAGAGAGCTTCATACTCCATTGTCTTCTGCTACACTTGTTTATTGTGACAATGTTAGTGCTATCTATCTCTTCAGTGTACGAAACACATTGAGATAGATATCCATTTTGTTAGAGACTTGGTTGCTACAGGTCAGGTTCGGGTTCTTCATGTACCATCATGCTATCAATATGCGGATATATTCACAAAGGGGTTGCCATCTACTCTATTTGAGGAGTTTCGTTCCATTCTCAGCCTTCGGTGTTCTCCCGCTACGACTGTGGGGGAGTGTTAGCCCATATTTGTATACTATTGTGTAACGGGCTCTAGCCTGATTCTAGATCATTCAATTCTTTGTATTGTTATATATATGTACATAGTATGGATGATTAGTCAATCAATCAAATCAGTCATTACTCATAATACCGAATAATCAACATTTACAACAGATTGAGTTTATAAAATAAGTTTTGTTTGTTAGAAAAGATTGTTGAGAAATTTTAGAATTCACAAGATCTTAAAGAGAAGCTTAGAAAGGAGCTTTTGAGAGAAGTTTGAGTTTTTGACTTTTGCTAAGGCTAATTACATAAATCAGCAAAGTACTTGCACATTGTGACTGCTGGTATTGTGTTCAGCGGGGTACCTCATTACTTTTTACGAAGGTGAAACTTATAAAATAAGTTTTATTTGGCGGAAACGACATACGTACGTACCAGTTTCATTTCTAAACCTCAAGCAAATTAATATCAGTAGATTTCACTTTGGACGATGTGTTAGATGAAGCTGCTGATGACGAGGAACTGTTAAATTTCATGTAGACTTCCCAGGTTTGTGCTATTATGTTCATGTTTATTGCTTTAAAAGAAATACAGTAATTTGGTAGATGTTACTGCACATTGATTCTTCTATAGTGCCAGGGACACCAACATCATTGGAATTGGAAACTATTAAAGATGCTGGTGAAACAATGGTCCCTGATGAAACATGGACCATAGTCGCATAGAAGTTTGTTTTGTAAAACTCAGGACCAAAAGAAAAAAAAAGGAAAGTTGAATAATGGATCAGGTGTCGGTTTTGTGATATTTCGGTGTTTTTGGTGTTAATGGTTGGGTGTTTTCTTTTGGGGTATAGAAGTGTTGTCTGATGTTCGGGCATGAAGGTGTTGTTGGTAATGATGATGTTGCTTTTCATTTTAAGTGTTGACTATATGTTTTAAATTGTGAAGTACTTTAAATTGCGTGGTGTTATGTTTTTGCTACCTAGACCTTTTATATAGAAGATGAAATATTGCATGTTTTTCGGGCATACGTTCTATTTAGCGGTTAATAGCATTTTGGGGATTTTTAGTTATATTCAAGCGCAATGTGTTTAATGGCTAATGTCGATGAGTCCTTTCTAGTGCACTATGTGATTTCATTCAACACCTTTCATATGGAACTTGTCAGTTCACTTTGCACTTTGTTTTATAAGTCTATATAAAAGCTTTGGTAAATGGGTGTTATGTGTTTGGGTGATCAAAACTGCATGTTTTGTTAGCAGAGTTCTGCACGGTGGTTATTTCGGTGAGGCACTGATTGACCTAAGGCTAAGGCCGAGGAATGATCTCTTTGTGGTCGGTACGGGCGTCGGAAAGAATAGTGTAGGAACCACATTTCTTACGGCTGAACCTATTTTCTAGTTCACTTGAAATACATAGGGGGAGGAAGTGAGCATTGCCCGTTAGCGCGGGTATTCCATTGCTGGTAGAAGCGAAAAGGATGGGAGGCCATGAGGTTACTATGTATCTCGACCAAGAGGATAGTCAAATCAGAGGAAATCTCATGTGATGGCTGGCGAGCCATTTACAGTACATTTACTAGCTAAGGGCGATGACAATTCCACTATATGTAAACCCATGTTTTGTGACTCACACCTCATAGAGAATATGGGGAGCAACCAAAGGGTGAAAGTGGGTATTTTCAAGTACACATATTTCACATAGGAAAGTCTTTTAGTGAATATGTAAGTATTGTACCAAAAGATGTCACATTTCTGGTGGGATTATTGGTGGTTGCTCGGGTTAAGAAAGATGTCATATTTACGCTGCATGGATTAATGTACTTTGCGGCAACGCGGGGGTGAAATTTTTTGATAGTGCTAGCACTTGAAACATAATTATAAAAGACAACTATTAATGTAAGGATTAGTATAACGAAGCATTTTGAAACTAATGAATTTTATATACACAATGTGTTGTCTTTATTTTGTAAATATATTTCGTATTTAGTCAAGTGGTATGTATATGACCAGAGACGGACCCAGGATTTTGAAATGGGTGTTGCAAATTTTTTTTCAAAATTCTTCCGTAGCTTGTTTCTATTATAAGTACTAAAATTTGCACCATATAGTATTTTGGGGTTAAACTCAAGTCCCACTATAAAGAAATAAAGTAGCAAAAAATATTATTGCGAGTTGCACGTATTGAAAAACGACATTTTTTGAGAACAAATTACGTTTCGTGACTCAAAATTGGGTGTGGCCCGTGCCACACCCGGCTCCCAAGTGGGTCCGTCCCTGCATATATATGACTATAAGATTACATGTCAAATGAGCTTTATTACATTCTATAGTTGTCTTTACAAGTGTTTGATAAAAGTCAATATTGAAAAACAAAAGGTAACATTTTAAAGTGTAACTTAATTCTGTTAATGCAAGAAAAGAGTATAATTTATTGCGTTAATACACCCCACGAGAGCATGCACACATGTTTGTGGTGTTTGTCTTAAAAAGAAAAACCAATCATTCTAAAATGTGTGAGGCCTCAAGTTTAATTCCTACCATGTGTTAACAACCATATGTGGCCACACTAACCTCTTAAAAAGGGAGGGCTTTACATGGTTTGATTTTATGTGGCAGTGTGCTCAAACATCGTAGATTAGTCGGTCAAAAAGTCAAAAACCATGGATACACGAAAAAAACCAATCATAAACTAATTAGATCAATAGCTATATTGACACACGTTTTTATAAAAAAGTAATTAGATCAATCAAGCTTGATTTTTATGTGTATGAAATGTTTCATATTCTAGCAAACGTACAATATAGAGTTCTTCAACGCCAAAAAGCTACATGTACCCAATCACCATCAGGACGGTGAGATACAAAAAACCCATCTGGACGTACTGACCAATAACAATGGTCAGTACCTGGTTTTTCTACATAGCATATCTTTGCAATAGGGTCGTCAAACAAATGTAGACTCTGAGTTTTCGAACCGCACCAAAAGTCGGCAAAGTAAAGAGCTGTTCTAAAAAAGTTGTCGCAAAAACTCCAATCAAAAGTTCGATTGAATGGAATGGTATGAATTCCACGGTCTTCGTCTCCTGATTTGACATGAACAATGACATCTTTATCAGGCATATCACTCCTTACACTAATATGCCATTTTCCAAATACACAAAATGCATGCGTTAAAGAAGCAAATGTACATATTAGAATGAAAATGATGAACAACTTATCCATCACACTAGACCAAAATTTTATATTGTACGTGCACTTGGTTGTCTCTATTTATAAGCTCATGTTGAAATGTTTAACGAATGATACTTACTGAATATTATTATGTTATGTTACGTTATAGTATATACTTAAATGTTCATTTATTATGTACACAACTTATAAAACTTCCTAACATAAAATTTGACCAAATTCAATTAGCTAAGCTATTAGTACAACCATCTAATACAATAAATATTCAACCATTTGACTTTTCAATCCTCCATTTAATGTGAAAAGAAAAACACCGTTTACATAAAAGGTACATGTTAATACTTATTATACAAGCTAATCAAACATAAATAACTTCATACAATTAATATAACTTTTCTTTTATCTTCTATGCATGGTTTTTAAAACTAGACCGTACAACGAACCATTTTCCAAAACAGTTCTTGATTTTTGGTGGTTTTATCCTTTTGTCGTTTTGTCTGATTTAGCCGACCAGTTCTGGACCAATTGGTTCCCGAATACACCGGCCAGTCCGGTTATCAAAACATAGGTTGTATATGCAACCTTTCTCATATTTTTGTTTTCATTTTATTAAATGCTCATTAATATATGTATCATCGTAAGAAATAGTGGGTTAATACCTCTTAACTCTATAATGTTATCATCATTCAACACGATAAACATATAATTAAATATGTTACTCGCATAAAATTTAATTTACAGCGTACCTGCTGCCGCAACGTGCGGGTACCCTGCTCGTATTATATTATATATTTAATTGTCTTTATTTATTATGTTGTCGCAACGTGTGGGTACCCTGCTCGTGTTATATATTTATTTATTATGTTATGTTATATATTTAAATGTTAAGTTATAATACATTTATCTGTTGATGTTATATGTTATATTACTGTATACTAGTTTTAGTTCCCGTCCACGGACGGGGTTTGATTCTGATTTATGTTAGAACCATTTTATCATATTATACATTAATAATATCATTGAAAATCAGACTTTGACATTAGTAAATTTTAATTTGCGGGTGTAGTGAATAAATATTTGTTTGGGTAGTGATTATGGTCCGTTTGGTACCATATAATGGGAATAATGGAATGGAGTGATCCCACACTATATGGCCAGGATTGTAAATCTCTCATGGGTCGTGGTTCCATCTCTTTATGGCCAAAGTGTCCGTTCTATTTAAAAGAAAATGAATATTAATTTTATTGTCATTGAGGGTATTATAGTAATCTTTATTCTTCGCATAATTTGAATTCTTCAAATGTATCTATATCTATACTACTTATAAGGGTGGTGGTAGTGGTTGCGGGGTGGCCAGCGGTTTGCCCCAAACCGCCGGGGAACACCACCGCCACTCCAGCGGTTTGGCTGAGCGGGGTATTTCACCTACGCGGTTTGAAGAAAACTATACGTTGGAGCTAAAAAAAAAGACGTTGGCCATTTGAATGTGGAACAAATAAAAAAAAAAAAAAATCCTATAAATACTACACACAATACAAATAAACTACACCTATTCAAATACCACACACAATACAAATTACTACTAAATCCTCTATATTTCACACAACGTTTTCATCATCTTCATCCGATGAGTTATATTATCCCGTCGAGTCTTCCGAACAAATTCATTCCACGGGTACTACGCTATCAACCTTTTTAGCCATGTACAATTCGATTGACGACACGGCAACTTCTACCGAAACACGGGAGTCTGTCACCCGTTTTCGTGAAAAAGCTTTACAAAATCTAAAGAATGACTATTTTGTCGAACGACCAAAGTTTGCCCACCATATTTCTCGAGATAGGTTTCGTATGAATAAAAGGTTGTTTTTAAGAATTGTTGGTGATATTGAAGCGAGATTCGAATGGTTTCAAGAGGGCTATGATGCGAGGGGGAAAAAAAGTTTCACGGCATTACATAAATGCACATCGGCCATTCGGCAACTCGCAACGGGTGAACCTCCGGATATATTTGATGACTATTTAAACATGGCACGAAGAATGTCAGGTTATCATTCTCATTTTTTTTTTATTTAATGTTGTCGTTATATTTTTTTTAATAATGTTGTCGTTATATTTTTTTAATAATGTTGTCGTTATATTTTTTTATTAATGTTGTCGTTATATTTTTTTTAATAATGTTGTCGTTATATTTTTTTTTATAGGTGAATGCCTTGATTATTTTTGCAATGCGGTTATTGAATTATATGGTCGAGAGTTCTTACGTAGGCCGACATCACATGACATTGCACGCTTATACGAGGCACATGAAGAACAACATCACATTCCTGGAATGCTTGGTAGCATTGATTGTACACATTTCGTTTGGCGAAATTGTCCTAGACATTTGAAAGGCCAATATAAGCGAGGTGATCACCAATACCCGACTATTATGCTTGAATCCATCGCTTCATACGATTTGTGGATTTGGCATTCGTTTTTTGGTCCTCCCGGTGCAAACAACGATATCAATGTTTTGAATCAGTCTCCGTTGTATCTTACGGAGCGAAATGGAACGACGCCAAACAGTTCATTTTCTGTAAATGGACGTCTTTACAAACGTGGATATTATCTTACCGATGGAATATATCCTACATATTCTACATTTGTTAAAGCATATAAGTATCCCACTGATCCGAAGGAAAAGAGATTCAAGAAGTTACAAGAGTCTGCAAGAAAAGATATCGAGCGAGCTTTTGGTCGTCTTAAGGCAAAATGGATGATTCTCAGTCATCCTCTCCGTCCTATGACGGTCGAAAAGATTCGACAAATCGTTAATACGTGTATCATATTGTGCAATATGATTTTAAAAGACGACGAGGAGGCAATATCACCAGTTCATATAATAGATCCACCGGTCGCGCCAATATATGACGATAGTGTACTACCAGAGTTACTCGACGAACAAATCCATTATCATCTCCAATATGATCTTACGGAGCACGTTGAGGCTCAAAACTTAACATACCTTGATGACTAGTTATTTTATTTATTTATTTTTTTTTTACGTATTATGTAATTTTCTATTAATTATGTTTTTTTTCCAAGTATTATGTATTTTTATTTTAATTATTAATGAAATATTATGTTTTTATTAAATTATTTATTTATGAAAATAAAAAATAAAAAAATAAAAAGTTGGTGGTTTGGGAGGTATGAAAAAAGTGACCATTGCCACTAAAAAATTGTTGGGAGATATGGAAAAAGTGTGAATGAGGTGGAATGATATTATTGGTGGGTTGGGAGGTATGAGTTTTTTTTGTAGTGACCATTGTCACCACCCTAATAGAGCAAGGATTCTCTCTCCAAAAAATTTAGATGTACAAAAAATGATGAATGTTTTACAACACTTTAAAGCAAGCAATTTTCATAATTACAATAACCAAAGCATTGTGTACAACAAAAACTAGCATGAATCGAAATTCAGACCACTTTTCTTAGAATTCTACATTAATAGCATTAAAAACACCCCTACACCCAATATTACAATTATTTAAACACAATGTACAACCCTCATTTCACATTAATAGCATTAAAAACACCCTTACACCTTACAATTATTTAAACACAATGTACAACCCTCATTCTACATTAATAGCATTAAAAACACCTCTACATCCAATATTACAATAATTTAAACACAATGTACAACCCTCTATCTTAACCTAGACATGAACCTGTGACCAAGACTCGACTCAATAAAACTCGACTCGATACACAAAGCTGTGACCAAGCAAATTTAGGTGCCGGAATGACATCCCGTGACATTTTTATTAATTCTATTGAAAATTTTTATTTCAGGGTGCGGGTACCCCGCTAGTTTCATTTTATCAGCTCATAATACTCTTAAAAACTAGCAATCATACGTTACATACATGACTTCATCCTCATATCTATTAAGGACATTGTTTTCCACACAAAAACACACATCGAATTCATAAAAACACACGGATCATCTCAAACCGTTTTTTCATTATGAGTAGTTCAACGCAGACTGTGACAACCGGCAATTTAGGGAGCCATTTTGAAAACCCGCATTACGTTAAAGTTCGTTTATAAATTTTTATTTGGAATTTTATTCGTAACGAACTTGTAAGACCTATTTTATGGTTAATTATATTTAATATCGTTATGGGATTTGGGATTTATTTAATGATTCGTTATGGAATTTTATTTGGAGATTTATTTTTGAATTCTCACTTGGTACTACGTTGACTCCGGCACTAGGATTACCTAACAGGAATTTTATGACTTGATTTTACGAGTCCGACTATATTTAATTATTTACGGGATGTTTCGCGAAATATTAAACATTTGAAATGAGTTCGGGTTTCGGACCGTGTGTTTTACACTTACCCATTATTTACCCACTCATATTATTAGTAATATTATTATTATTATTATTACTATTATTAGTATTTTTTTTTTAAAAAAAAAAAAAAAAAAAGAACTACTAAATTGGTCCTTGTTGGGGGCCGGTTCACACACAAACACAAACACCCACCCATCACTTTCTTCACATCTCTCTCTTCCCCATTTCTTTAACCCTAGCCGCCCCACATTCCGGCCACCACCACAGCCTCACCGCCGGTCACCACACTACACAGCCACCACCAATCAACTCCCCATCATCTACTCTCTTAGATCTACTACTACACGCGCCCTTTTAAACCCTTACTTCATCTCGTATCACCACCAAAATCACCACCACTTTCTTGTTTTTGGTAGGTTGTCACGTTTTGAGTCTTAAGGATCCAAGGTGAGACGAGTTTCACTCGTATTTTTGATAAGAACGTGACCTAGGGTCACGACTCAAAGATATTCTTTTGGGTTTATGAATAAAAACATGGAATACATATGGGTTTTGATTGAAAACGTGATTTCTATTAGGTTTGGTATCCGGGTTTGGTGTATTCTTGATGGTTCGATTGAACCGTGAGTCTAAGACTCACGGCTTGGTGTTGGATCTGAGCTTATGGCTCGATAATTTTGTTTCTCTTGGTCTTGAGTTATGGTTTTCATGATTGATTGCGTTGGATCTTGGTTTGACTCGTTGGAGTCACGGCTTTGTGGCCGTATATGGTTGATTGTTGCCGCGACCCCTTGTGGTCGAATTGGCAGTTTGGGTGTGCTCCTTGGAGCCTTATTTTGTGACCCTTGATGTAACACCCCCAATTCATGGTTGCAGCGGAATTCGAACTGGGTGTTACTTGACGGCACAATAGTCACAATAATAGAAAACGAACTCCAATTGAGTCGTTTTAAAAGATTTATCATTCAAATTGTATAAATATCAGAGATTATAAAATGAGGTCCCAGATGGTTCCATGTTTACAAATTACATTAATTGAGTTTTGAATGATAATAAAATTTATAGCCCTCTTGAGTATCCGTGCCCTTCCGTACCATCCTTGATCGTCATGAACCTGAAATACATGCTTGAGAGGTCAACACAAAGGTTGAGTGGAATTCGTAGAGTTTAGTTAAATCGTTTGAACACAATATGTCGTAGTGTGAGCTATAGACTCACACTCATAGTTAGAAAACAAAATCGTAATTTATTTCACTAAGCTCATGCAACCAAAACATTAACATCGAACCAACAAAATTGGCATTATAGAAGCCCTATCGAGGTACTTTTGCCGTTATACCGCTAAATCTCAAATATAGTGCATTTGTGTGAACTCATCGTTGTTCAACACAAATGGGATTCGTCAATCCCAATAGATCTATTCACAATATTCGCGCTCACTAAAGGTAGTGACTAATGGTTCATGATATAGGGACTTCGAACATGGCAATCGTTACTTAGTGATAATAAAACATCGTCGAGAAGCATACATTAGAAAGTATTATGTTCGAGTAGAAAAGTAATAGCATGTATTCCCCCCATGGGTTTGTAAAATAGTTAAACAATAGAAAGTGGGGCTACGAACTCACCTTAAGTTATGTAGTGAGTAGTGAATGTGATGGTCGAATCGCGAAGGTTTCTACGAACAACCTATAATCGAATGTTGCGACTTAGGATCGGAGTAAAGAATATGAAGTAGTGCCTATATATATATCTTGCATTTAGTCCATGATGTGGTATGATGTATATTGTAAGTCTTTGAAAGAAAGATTCATGAAACATGTATGTTTTGGTATATCGTTCACTACCGTTCGGGCCGACATAATTCAGAAGTCATGTTAGTAAGCGTTCGAGGAGCCAGGACACTTTAACTCGTAAATCCACAACTCAACTCGACGGCTTACATAATGAACTCCTCACATGAGGCTCCCTACTATTGTAGTAGTTGATGAAATATATAGATATAAGTTTTGATCCGAAAAGTTACATGTCCGATATTTGAATAAACTTAGGAAAGTTTATTAGTACATGAAGATTGTTATTAGGGGTAGTTTCATAATTCTTGAATGACCATTTTCTCTTGGTAATATCTCATGGTTTCCTTTTAAGTGAAGTAGATCCAAATTGCTTGTTCATGTTATCGCCTAATTCATTGTTTCATGTTTACGCCTATGTAAGTTGTTATGGTCATTTCGTCATGGCCTAGCCATGACCTTTGGTCCTTGTTCCAAGGTCATGAGACACAACCTTGGCTCTAGCCATGGTTGTGGTCTTGATTATAGGTCATAAGACCTCTTGTTCCTTTCAAAGTATAACCATAATCTAGTGACTTTCGCCTAAAAATGGGCTGTTTAGAATTTGAAGAATTTTATCACTCGGAAAGCATTTTTAGGTCTCGAGCTTCTTTATCCCTGAACGAAAACGTCGTTCCGGACAACTTTCGTGTTTTAACTTTTTGATGAATCGGACCAGAAGTGGGACTTTCAAAACCCAAATTTGATCAGGAAGCTATTTGGCAGTTTTGCCGGAAATCTTTGGTAATTTCAAATCGCCATAACTTTTGACTCGTATACTCGTTTTGGGTGGTTCAAATTGCTATGGTTTCCTTTTTAGGTCCTCTACCATAATATGTAATAATCAAATATCATATTTTTACCATTTTGATCAGGTCTTACCAAGAAATTCATTAGTTTGCTTGTTTTAGTAACTTGTTTCAATAATTCATTACAACAACATCTTTTACTCATCATGATACATCATGGACATAATTACAACACATAATATAGCAAAGATAACATGTAAATGATATGAACATGAGAAATTAACAAGAAGCATGTTAGGTTTAGGCTTACAACTTTTGGCTTTCTAACTAAAGAAATGAGTAACAAGTAAGGAAATGGACTTTGATAGACTATCTTCAACCCTTTTTCACTTCAAGCAACCTTTCTACCCTTGGTATTCTTGAAAGATATGTAATGAAAGTTGAGGTGTATTGAGTGGATTTAAACTCAAGAGAAAACACCAAGTATGTTAGGGTTTGGAAGAGTTTTGGTGAAAATAAGCTAACTAGGGTTTCTATCTTGAACTTGCACTTGATCCTTGCTATAACTAGGAAGAAATAAAGCTAAGTGTGAAGGGTTTTGGTGTGTGTTGATGGCCGGCCATAAGGAGAGGGGAGGGGGTATTTATATGCCCTTGAGGAGGTTACAAATTAGGACTAGTCAACACCTTGGAGACCAAGGTGAACACATGTAACCATCTCAAGACCACTTAGCCTAGGATCAAGCCACACAAGGGATGACTCCCCCCCCCTTTGGCGGTTCACAAGGGATAAGGGGGGGAGGTGGCTTGGCTTGGTATTATCCTTGGTTATTAGATGCATTTTGACTCCGGGAAATGCCAACCGTAAATGATTAGGCCTCAAAACGTAAAACCGGGTGTCGTAAAATTATGAAACTTCAAAGTATTGTTAGACATGTCCATATGTCCCATAATAAAATATAAAATGAGTGGTAGGTTCCGTTTAGGTGGTAAACCCTGCTAAAAACTGGAAACACGGGTCTAAAACGCGTAATACGTAAAATGTACGAATTTTGCGTAAAACTGAGAAAAGTAAAATGTTACTTTTCTAATATGATATAAATGATTTAAAATGACTTATAATGTCTAGACTGGGCTCAGTCTAGTGTCGGTTGGTGTTAAATGTCTTTTAGACATCAAACCGTAAGCCTAAAAATCAAGAAATGACTTTTGGTCAAAGGAGGAGGGAAAAATTATGTTGACTTTTTCTAATAAGTTTGAAAACTCAAAACGTCTTAGAAACTCGTTTTGTGGTCTAACGGTTAATCGTCCATTTGGTTAAGCGTGTTCAGGTGAGAGTAGTACTGACATGGGTGACCTGCTGGGAAGTCTTTGGTCATGTTTTTCTCAGTCACAATTAATTCTCAAATAAATCATGAGTGTGTCAAACATTTTTCTGATGCGGGGTTACTTAACGCGGTCGAGTTTCGTTGTACGTAGAATTTCTAAATGACGTTTTACCCTAAAACGTGTAATTCCTAAATAACTTTCGCGAAAATGATCTGACGAATGTCAAACATTTAATTTGCCATGGAAATGATTTATCACTCAAGAATATCAGATAAAAATCAACTTTCGGGAAAGTTTCGGGAAAAATGAATAGTAAAAGTGAATAGTGAAATTTTTCCGGGAATGGTAATTAACCTGAAATTGCGAGTTGTTACAGTCTCCACCCCTTACGGGGAACTTCGTCCCGAAGTTCTGTGTGTGTCATATGTTGGAGTGGTGTCGATAAAGATGTGTGGTTACTTATGAGGATTAGAGTGATGTAGTTTGATTTGTTGTTTCAGGGTATGGCGTAGGATGAGTTTACTTATGAGAAGTTTGTTTCTAAGAAGACATACAGGTGACTGCCCCCAGCATAACATGATCCCTCCTGAATTAGACATAGGTGATCAGGCTATGTATAATTTAGGACCGATAATGTGATGTTCGGTTTAGTCACGTATGGTATTCAATCTTGTAAGGCTGATGAGTTTGCTTGTGGTGTAACTAAGGATGATTTGAGCTTTAAAAGTGCATCAATATCAGAAAGTGAGCTTGTGGGATTAAGGGTTGTGAAGATGATGATGGTGAGAAGGTTAAGAAGGTTTGTGTTCTTCATTTTGGTATGTTGAGATTTAGTGGTTTGTGATGAAAGTTGGAAATGAAGGCATGATATTGATTTATAGGGTGGTATCATCGAAATGATTTCTCTAGGATGGTGGTAGAATATCTTGGAGTAAAATGATGTGAAACAATAAAGTGATAACAAATTAGCTTGAAGTAAAATTTGTTGAATGGTTTATAAGATAACTGATTAAGTCACAAAGAATGGTAATAGTCTGCTAAACAATCAATTTGGTTTGAAGATAGAAAGTACAATAGATGAGAATTATCACAAAGAGTCGTTTATTGAACAATAAATATTCTTAAGTCATAAAACTCCCATTACTAGGGATGACATACACATAGTACAACAAAGTGCATAAATAAATATGACTGCTAAGTTCTAAACTTCATTGTTCTGCATTGTTGTTGAGATTCTGATAAGCTCCTTCTCCTCTTATCATATATGCTCACCCTTGGTTGTCTTCAACTTGTTGACCTTGGTTTTGGGGACTTTGGTTCTTGTAATGTCCACTTTCTCCACACCCGAAGCATATAACTATCGGTTGTGTGTTGCTACCGGTAGCTATATCCTTGACTCTACAATCTCTAGCAAGGTGTCCAGTGTTCTGACAGTTGCGACACTTAGCCGGGCAAGGACCTGAGTGGTGGAAGTTACACTTATTGCATAGTGGAGCATTCCCGGTATATCCTGAGCCTCTAGTTGGTGCAGCCACATAAGCCTTTGCGGTCTCTTGTCTTTTGTTTTGCTGGTTGTTGTTTTGAGTTTGGTTGTTGTTGTTATTGTTGTTACTTCCATGGTTACCATCCCATGGTCGCTTGTTGTTGTTCCTATTGTTATTGTTGTTACTGTAGTTGGAGTTGTTGAGGTTATTGGTATTGTTGGTGTTGTTGTTGGTTTGCTTTCGGGTTTCTGTCATTCGTACCACTTGGTCCATGAGGCTGCGGGACATCCGCATAGCTTCATCTAGTTCCGTTGGATTTGCCGAAGTTACATGCCCTTGTATGCTGGATGGAAGTCCCCAGATATATCTTTCCAACAATTTTTCCTTTGTGGAAACCATTGTTGGACAAAGTATCCTTAATTCCTGAAATCGACGATTGTAGGTTATGATATCATTTCCCTTAACCGTATGATCCCAGAATTCAACCTCCAACTTCTGTATTTCACTGCGAGGACAGTATTCCTTGATCATCATTTGTTTCAAATTAGCCCAAGTAATTTTGTAGGCATTCTCAATGCCCATGGGTTGAGCAATTGAGTTCCACCAGGACAACGCCTCATTCAGCAGAGTACTCGTGGCATACTGAACTTTATCGTCCTCGGTACATTTACTAACCAAGAACACCGACTCCGCCTTTTCGAACCAACGGGTCAAACCTACAACCCCTTCAGTACCCTTGAATTTGATGGGTTCACATTTCAGGTAGGAAATGAACGAGCAACCCTTTGGTGCTGTAGTAACATTGGTCACCGGAGGGGTAGGTCCTCCAAGGTTAAGACTGGCAATTCTGGCAGCCTCTGCAGCTATCGCAGCTTCCGCAGCAGTGGCGGCTTCTGCGGCTGCTGCAGCATCAGCAGCTGCTGCAGCCTCAGCGGCTGCTGCAGCATCAGCAGCTGTGGCGGCTTCGGCAGCTGCTGCAGCTGCTGCAGCTACGGCTGCTCGTTCCGTGACAAGTGTTGCATTGACACTGTCCTTTACCAGTTTGCGGATGACAGCTTGCGTCATCGTTGGTGGTGTCTTTTTCTTTGGCGCCATGATTCTATTGTTCAAAAGATACATCGTAATTAGAGAGTTGTGAGATGAGCACAATTTTTGATAAGAATGATAGGATAAGAATGTTTGAAACTTAAAAGCATAACACATGATAGTATATAAAACAAGAGTTTTATTCGTACAACGTTGGTTGATTTACAAAATCGAAACCTATTACAAGGTTCTTCAAAATTTACTAACTGATACTTTCAGTTTAGTAATTACAACGTTTTTACTATCGCTAGTTATTTCATAGATTTCGTAACATTTACTAACTGAGTCTAATCAGTTTAGTAGTACAAAAGTTAACTAGTATCATCACACTAGTCTATTGTGGATTAGAAGGTCCGAGCAGCTCTGATTGATCGGCAACTTCTTGGTTTAGTGTGTCATAGAGGTACGAGTCGATGAAATTTGAGAAGCTGTAGTTTTCATGTTGACTTTCTTGTTCGATCAATGGTGGTCGAGGTACAATCCATAGTGAGTGATCCAATTCATCACATGTAGGGATATCAAAGGGAAGTGATAGTGGTGGTGGTAATGGTTCTAGTACATATTCGTATTCATTATCCTCTTCTTCGTCGGTTGAATCTTCGAAAGGTTCTTCTTCGTCATCAGAAGCGAAGGCATTTACGAAGTCAAATCCGAACTCGGGTGAGGGTGGTAAGACTTAGAAGTTATTAGGTAGAGTGGGCACATAATCGGGAGAAGTGGGTACGCACATGATTTCTATAAGAAGAATTACAATGTTAATATAATTCTATCGTTTATGGGGAGTGCTCGAAATATGGCAAGCATATATATAGCAATATACTAATATGTTTATGTAGCCTAACTTGCATAATAAGTCCATAATCGTCTGGAGGATGGAAGGCACGAAGAGCGGAAGGCTATAAAATGTTTTTGCTTGTAATCGTAGTTATAGTTTAGGTCTCAATTAGACCCGTTTCTCTATAACCATGGCTCTGGTACCAATCTGTAACACCCCCAATTCATGGTTGCAGCGGAATTCGAACTGGGTGTTACTTGACGGCACAATAGTCACAATAATAGAAAACGAACTCCAATTGAGTCGTTTTAAAAGATTTATCATTCAAATTGTATAAATATCAGAGATTATAAAATGAGGTCCCAGATGGTTCCATGTTTACAAATTACATTAATTGAGTTTTGAATGATAATAAAATTTATAGCCCTCTTGAGTATCCGTGCCCTTCCGTACCATCCTTGATCGTCATGAACCTGAAATACATGCTTGAGAGGTCAACACAAAGGTTGAGTGGAATTCGTAGAGTTTAGTTAAATCGTTTGAACACAATATGTCGTAGTGTGAGCTATAGACTCACACTCATAGTTAGAAAACAAAATCGTAATTTATTTCACTAAGCTCATGCAACCAAAACATTAACATCGAACCAACAAAATTGGCATTATAGAAGCCCTATCGAGGTACTTTTGCCGTTATACCGCTAAATCTCAAATATAGTGCATTTGTGTGAACTCATCGTTGTTCAACACAAATGGGATTCGTCAATCCCAATAGATCTATTCACAATATTCGCGCTCACTAAAGGTAGTGACTAATGGTTCATGATATAGGGACTTCGAACATGGCAATCGTTACTTAGTGATAATAAAACATCGTCGAGAAGCATACATTAGAAAGTATTATGTTCGAGTAGAAAAGTAATAGCATGTATTCCCCCCATGGGTTTGTAAAATAGTTAAACAATAGAAAGTGGGGCTACGAACTCACCTTAAGTTATGTAGTGAGTAGTGAATGTGATGGTCGAATCGCGAAGGTTTCTACGAACAACCTATAATCGAATGTTGCGACTTAGGATCGGAGTAAAGAATATGAAGTAGTGCCTATATATATATCTTGCATTTAGTCCATGATGTGGTATGATGTATATTGTAAGTCTTTGAAAGAAAGATTCATGAAACATGTATGTTTTGGTATATCGTTCACTACCGTTCGGGCCGACATAATTCAGAAGTCATGTTAGTAAGCGTTCGAGGAGCCAGGACACTTTAACTCGTAAATCCACAACTCAACTCGACGGCTTACATAATGAACTCCTCACATGAGGCTCCCTACTATTGTAGTAGTTGATGAAATATATAGATATAAGTTTTGATCCGAAAAGTTACATGTCCGATATTTGAATAAACTTAGGAAAGTTTATTAGTACATGAAGATTGTTATTAGGGGTAGTTTCATAATTCTTGAATGACCATTTTCTCTTGGTAATATCTCATGGTTTCCTTTTAAGTGAAGTAGATCCAAATTGCTTGTTCATGTTATCGCCTAATTCATTGTTTCATGTTTACGCCTATGTAAGTTGTTATGGTCATTTCGTCATGGCCTAGCCATGACCTTTGGTCCTTGTTCCAAGGTCATGAGACACAACCTTGGCTCTAGCCATGGTTGTGGTCTTGATTATAGGTCATAAGACCTCTTGTTCCTTTCAAAGTATAACCATAATCTAGTGACTTTCGCCTAAAAATGGGCTGTTTAGAATTTGAAGAATTTTATCACTCGGAAAGCATTTTTAGGTCTCGAGCTTCTTTATTCCTGAACGAAAACGTCGTTCCGGACAACTTTCGTGTTTTAACTTTTTGATGAATCGGACCAGAAGTGGGACTTTCAAAACCCAAATTTGATCAGGAAGCTATTTGGCAGTTTTGCCGGAAATCTTTGGTAATTTCAAATCGCCATAACTTTTGACTCGTATACTCGTTTTGGGTGGTTCAAATTGCTATGGTTTCCTTTTTAGGTCCTCTACCATAATATGTAATAATCAAATATCATATTTTTACCATTTTGATCAGGTCTTACCAAGAAATTCATTAGTTTGCTTGTTTTAGTAACTTGTTTCAATAATTCATTACAACAACATCTTTTACTCATCATGATACATCATGGACATAATTACAACACATAATATAGCAAAGATAACATGTAAATGATATGAACATGAGAAATTAACAAGAAGCATGTTAGGTTTAGGCTTACAACTTTTGGCTTTCTAACTAAAGAAATGAGTAACAAGTAAGGAAATGGACTTTGATAGACTATCTTCAACCCTTTTTCACTTCAAGCAACCTTTCTACCCTTGGTATTCTTGAAAGATATGTAATGAAAGTTGAGGTGTATTGAGTGGATTTAAACTCAAGAGAAAACACCAAGTATGTTAGGGTTTGGAAGAGTTTTGGTGAAAATAAGCTAACTAGGGTTTCTATCTTGAACTTGCACTTGATCCTTGCTATAACTAGGAAGAAATAAAGCTAAGTGTGAAGGGTTTTGGTGTGTGTTGATGGCCGGCCATAAGGAGAGGGGAGGGGGTATTTATATGCCCTTGAGGAGGTTACAAATTAGGACTAGTCAACACCTTGGAGACCAAGGTGAACACATGTAACCATCTCAAGACCACTTAGCCTAGGATCAAGCCACACAAGGGATGACTCCCCCCCCCCTTTGGCGGTTCACAAGGGATAAGGGGGGGGAGGTGGCTTGGCTTGGTATTATCCTTGGTTATTAGATGCATTTTGACTCCGGGAAATGCCAACCGTAAATGATTAGGCCTCAAAACGTAAAACCGGGTGTCGTAAAATTATGAAACTTCAAAGTATTGTTAGACATGTCCATATGTCCCATAATAAAATATAAAATGAGTGGTAGGTTCCGTTTAGGTGGTAAACCCTGCTAAAAACTGGAAACACGGGTCTAAAACGCGTAATACGTAAAATGTACGAATTTTGCGTAAAACTGAGAAAAGTAAAATGTTACTTTTCTAATATGATATAAATGATTTAAAATGACTTATAATGTCTAGACTGGGCTCAGTCTAGTGTCGGTTGGTGTTAAATGTCTTTTAGACATCAAACCGTAAGCCTAAAAATCAAGAAATGACTTTTGGTCAAAGGAGGAGGGAAAAATTATGTTGACTTTTTCTAATAAGTTTGAAAACTCAAAACGTCTTAGAAACTCGTTTTGTGGTCTAACGGTTAATCGTCCATTTGGTTAAGCGTGTTCAGGTGAGAGTAGTACTGACATGGGTGACCTGCTGGGAAGTCTTTGGTCATGTTTTTCTCAGTCACAATTAATTCTCAAATAAATCATGAGTGTGTCAAACATTTTTCTGATGCGGGGTTACTTAACGCGGTCGAGTTTCGTTGTACGTAGAATTTCTAAATGACGTTTTACCCTAAAACGTGTAATTCCTAAATAACTTTCGCGAAAATGATCTGACGAATGTCAAACATTTAATTTGCCATGGAAATGATTTATCACTCAAGAATATCAGATAAAAATCAACTTTCGGGAAAGTTTCGGGAAAAATGAATAGTAAAAGTGAATAGTGAAATTTTTCCGGGAATGGTAATTAACCTGAAATTGCGAGTTGTTACACTTGATTATTGACTCGAGTCCTTGTGGCTCGTGGTTTGTGCCGAGACTCGAATGAGTCGAGTGACTCGGGTTTGGCTTGGTAAACCAACCCGAACATGGACCTTGGTTGTATTTATTATTCCTTGTTATATTGTTTGATAACTTGATATTGATTTTGGCATTTGTTGATATTTCGGCCGAATGCTTGTGGTGTCGAGATCATTTTTGGTCTCGACAATGGATTATGGTATATTGAGAAGTTGTTGTCGAGTGGTTATGTGGGGACCGATTGTGAGACGGTCACTTAGAATGACGGAGATAGGTTAGTCGGGTGCCGTAGTCGGACCCTATTATTGTAGCACGTATATTGGGATTGATTTGGACGGAGATGTCTTGATTATTATGACTTACTCATATTATTTTGGACTTGGACAATGAGCCGAGAGTCATGACTCGGACATGTGACCATTTCGTATGACTCGATAATTATTTACAACTTAAAACGCAAATAATAAAACTCGTAATCATATTATTGGTAATATAAACGTTTATATAAATATATAGACGTGAATAACGTATATATAATTGTATAAATGCGTATATTAATAATAATAAAAATCACGAGTAGTATTATAAATAATGCGACTAAATATATATTATGCTACGAGAGTAGCGTAATATTATTGGAAGTATTATTATGAATAAATATTATAAAACGAGAAATTCTCGACGTTAACTAAATATTAAATGAAATATTATTTTATATATATAACGAGGAAAACTATCGAGTTATGCGGAGTCGTGGTCACTTGAGTCCAAGTGGGTTATTGTTTGTGACTTTTGTGTTGTCACGGATATATGACGATTAATATAAACATTTTCTATAACTAAATAAATTATTTAATCGACAGGTTAAACCGAGTTATTTGGCTATACGAAATGAGTATATTAATGAGCATCGTATCCTACGACGCCCATAGGTTGTGGTATATGTATAGGATAATAAATCCCTAAATATATATATCGGGAAATCTGGCCAATTTGACGATGTATATAATGAGTTTATTAGACTACAATATATACTATATAGTATTTGTGTGCTATGTGCTTTAGGATTGGGTGTAATCTTGGAACGGTATGTTACGTAAATAAATATGGGGATTATCAAATCGACGGATTTGATAAACTTCGACGATTTATTTAAATGATATATTGGGCTAATATTAGATCTATAGTTTATTTTATTATTCTTTTGTGAGACTTTTTGGTTTGTTTGTGTCGACCCACCACCCGTATGGATACCAAACGTAAAAACTCCAAACTAATACGAAATGGATTTTCGGAAAATAAAACGGAATACGTCCGGGTTTGGGAATATTCGATTTTGAGGAAATGATTTCTGAGCAAGTTGATATTGTTAGGTCGTGCCGAGTCCGTAGTTTCCGTCTTGTGAGTTATTATACGTCTTACTTCTACCGAGTTTTTATTGCTGCTTTCTGGACTTGAGGTGAGTCATAGCCCCACTTTTACTCTTGAACTATGTTTTCAATACTTGGGGTGAGAAACGTGCAAATTATTTTATGTGGACTATTATCGCTTTTATATTCTTTATAAACTTGCTATGCGTATGGACTAGGATGTATTGTCAGCTTTAGTCACATATTTTGTGTGTACTATTCAGGGTTTGCTTATTTGGTTATTGGTGGATTGTCAGCTTTAGTCACATAGTTTCGTGTGTACTATTCAAGGTTGGCTTATTTAGATACTATAGTGTGCACCTATAGGTTAGCAATACTTCGGAAGTTATCCGAGTATTTATGGTATTGCGGGGGTTACCCGGATATCTATGTTAGAGCGGAGGGTATCCGCGTGTTATGTTGGAGCGGAGGGTATCCGCAGGCTTTTAGTAAATCCTTAGTCTAGCTAGCAAGCGTTTTGCGTATATGTCCACTATATTGATGATGAATTTAAACCTATGACCTCACCAGCGAAAGCTGACTTTTAGCACGTTTTCTCAGGTAATTAAGTGATGATTTGGATGCATGGATTGGAAGGCTCGGCTAAGGCACCCGGTTTATGGATCTATTTTTCTAAACTCTGATATTGAATTGTGGACCTACTTTTATTTATTTTGGGCCTGACTCTGGATGATGTTGGGATAAATGTAAACTTTAAAACCCCGTTTTGGTTGCGTTTTTATTATGTTTACTTTATCTCGTTTTATTATGTCTTGTGTTGGATACCAATCCCCGTAGCACCCCGAAAGCTTGTTGAGTCTTCCGCTGTACCAAATTTTGGGAGTGTTACACAAACAGCTTCATTTGAAGGTTTGTAACAAAAGCCCGATTCGTAGACTACATTCATTACGGTTTGATTTATATTGTTTTTAATTTATTCAATGTATGATCATTTTTTAGTATTGAATGTATGATCATGTTTATTTATTGAATGTAAGATCATGTACATCAAGCTAGCATTACTCCTAAGGGCTGCATCTGGCGGTTTTTATATAGGACCTGGAAATGACATCATAATCGATCTATCCAATATCCCAAGTTGACTTGATGATATTCTCTTACAACTTCACATGCAAACCCCACTCCTTGTTATACACAACTTGTTGCACCAACTTGTTCCATATAATACTCCCTCTTTCACCCATACGTACACATGCACACACAACAAACTTTCACCCTTTTTCTTGTTTTCTGCCATTCGAAGCAAACACCAAACTAGAATAAAATTCCTAAGACTTTTCCTCCTGTGGTGTGTACGAGGAGCTTCAGCAAATTACCAAGGAGTTTAG